>LFJQ01000080.1:600000-928440 GCA_001182835.1 Oropetium thomaeum
CCTCATGATACGAGCAGAAGATCTTCCCGCTGCGGAGGGCGAACGCCCTGCGGAGCCTTCTGGCCCGCAGGACGGGACCCCACCCCGTGACGTGCAGTCAGAACGACTGCGCGCACGGAGGGAGGAACTCCTGGAGGTCCAGCGTCAGCTGGATCAGGAGCGTGCGGCGATTGATCACGAGCTCGCTCAGAGCGAGTCCAGTGAACACACCCGCACTGACGCTCGCGACTTACGAGTCGCAAGTCGTGACGATGGCCGCCCGCGCTTCCCACGGGCGAGCCAGAACCTGGCCGCGGCGGCATTGCTCAGGGGCCTCCCTGAGCCTGTCACGCCGGAAGCCCGACGCGCCCAGCGCGAGGCTGAGGCGCTACTTGAGCGCGCGGCAGTGCAGCAAGCTGAGAGCTCGCTGTCGCGTCTGCGTGGACAACGTGCCCAGAACACGTCTGTCCACCAGACTCCCCCAGCAGCGGATGGCACGGCGAAAGCCTCCGTCCGCGGTCGTCTGGGGACGAACAGGGACGCCCGCGCCACCCTGAATGCGAGGCGGCGCCGCCTGGAGTTCGACGATGGCACCTCCCGATCGCGTCATCCGCGTCGAGGGGGACGCTACGACAACGATGAGGATCGAAGCCCTAGCCCGGACGCTCCGGGGCCGAGGGTCTTCAGTCCTCACATTCGGAGCGCGCCATTTCCGCGGCGCTTCCGACCCCCGGCCAACGTGCCAAAGTACGCGGGGGAAACCAACCCTGGCCTGTGGCTCGAGGACTATCACCTTGCATGCCGGGCTGGGGGCGCGGAGGATGATGATTTCATCATCCGCAACTTGCCACTGTATCTGGCCGATTCGGCCAGGACGTGGCTCGAGCATCTCCCCGCCAACCAGATCACTTGCTGGTCTGACCTCAAGGAGGTTTTCGTTGGAAACTTCCAGGGGACTTACAACCGCCCAGGAAACCCCTGGGACCTCAAGAACTGCCGGCAGAAACCGGGAGAGTCGCTCCGGGATTACATCCGGCGCTTCTCCCGGCAATGCAATGAGCTGCCGGACGTCGGTGACGCCGATGTCATCGGCGCATTCTTGTCCGGGACGACCTGTCGCTCCCTAGTTCACGAACTAGGGCGCAAGAGTCCCCGGACCGCCAGAGAGTTGCTGGACATCGCGACCAGCTTTGCCTCTGGCGAGGAGGCGGTGGGTGCGATCTTCGATCGCGCCCAAGACGCCAAAGGTAAGCGGGTCGAAACAGCCGGCGGAGGCTCCTCTCGACCCCCCGAGCAAGAAAAAGAAGAAGAACCGGCCGCGTCCGTCCGGAGAACGGATGGTCGCTGCCGCGGATCGCAAGGGTGCCAAGGCACCCACGGAGGACACCCCGGACCACTTCGAAAAGAAGTGGAACGGGCCGTGCCCCAACCACGCCTTCCCAGTGAAACACTTATACAAAGAGTGTTCGCTGATGCAGAAGTTCCTGGCCGAGGAGGCCAAGAAGGGCAAGCCGAAAGGCAAGCCCAGACAGGCTCCCGATGACACCAGCAACGACGTCGACGCCGCCGACGGCGACGACAACTTCCCGGAGACGGACAGCTGCCTTATGATCGTCTCTGGGCCGGCGCCACACGGTGGCCGACGTCGGGCCAAGCTGGAGCGCCGTGAGGTGTTCGCAGCTGAGCCCGCCGTCCCGTCGTTCCTCAAGTGGTCGGAGTCTCCGATCACGTTCGACCGGTCAGACCACCCCAGCCACGTACCGCAACCAGGCAAGTACCCGTTGGTGATAGACCCTATCATCGGCACCAAGCGCCTCTCCAAGGTGCTTATGGATGGAGGCAGCGGCCTCAACATCCTCTACGTCGAGACCCTCGACGCTATGGGCATCGACCGGGCGCGCATTCGCCCGACCGGTGCACCCTTCCATGGCGTCGTCCCTGGGAAACAAGCTATTCCTCTCGGGCAAATCGATTTGCCCGTCACTTTCGGGACTCCGTCCAATTTCAGAACGGAGGCTCTCACCTTCGAGGTGGTAGGATTCCACGGATCCTACCACGCCATACTGGGACGGCCATGCTACGCCAAGTTCATGGCCGTACCCAATTACACCTACCTCAAGCTCAAAATGCCTGGGCCGAAGGGGGTGATCACCGTCAGGACGTCCTTCCAGCACGCCTACCAATGCGAGGCGGAGACTGGTGAGCTCGCCTCTGCCACCGTGGCGACGGAGGAGCTCGCCGTCATCCGTCAGCAAGTCACCGAGGACGCCCCCGACTCCAACCGCAGCGCTGGGTCCTTTGAGCCCGCGGAGGGCGTCAAAGAGATCCAGCTCTGCCCCGACAACGCCGACGGCAAGACGGCGAAGATCGGGACTTCTCTCTCCCCCAAATAGGAAAGCGTGCTCGTCGACTTCCTCCGCGCGAACATCGACATCTTCGCGTGGAAACCCTCGGACATGCCAGGCATTCCGAGAGAAGTCGCCGAGCATGCCTTGCACACCAGGCCGGGTTCTCGCCCGGTCAAGCAACGCCTGCGCCACTTTGACGAAGAGAAGCGCAGAGCGATCGGGGAAGAGATCGCCAAACTCCTGGTAGCCGGCTTCATCAAGGAAGTGTATCACCCCGACTGGTTAGCCAACCCCGTTCTTGTACGAAAAAAGAGCGGGAAATGGAGAATGTGCGTTGACTATACCAGTCTCAACAAAGCGTGTCCAAAGGATACGTTTCCTTTGCCACGAATCGATCAGATAGTCGACTCAACCGCGGGGTGCGAAACCCTATGCTTCCTTGATGCGTACTCCGGGTACCATCAAATCCCGATGAAGGAGTCCGACCAGCTCGCGACGTCCTTCATCACGCCGTTCGGCTCGTACTGCTACGTCACGATGCCGTTCGGACTGAAGAATGCAGGCGCTACGTATCAGCGCTGCATGATCAGAACCTTCGACGAGCTCATCGGAGACATCGTCGAAGCCTATGTGGACGACATCGTAGTCAAGTCCAAGAAGACCGACCAGCTCGTCGACGACCTGGAACGCGTCTTCACCAAGCTCCGAGCAAACAGCATCAAACTCAACCCCGAAAAATGTGTTTTCGGGGTCCCGAGGGGGATGCTGCTCGGATTCATCGTCTCCGAGCGCGGCATCGAAGCCAACCCGGAGAAGATCGAAGCCATCAACCGGATGGGTCCGATCCAGAACTTGAAGGGAGTGCAACGCGTGACCGGGTGCTTGGCGGCGCTAAGCCGTTTTATCTCACGCCTCGGAGAGCGCGTTCACCCGCTTTACCAGCTCCTGAAGAAATCCGACCGATTTCAATGGACACCCGAGGCACAGGAGGCTCTCGATAGGATAAAAGTTATCCTGTCCAAGCCACCGGTCCTGGTGCCCCCGACCCCGAAAGAGCCACTCCTACTCTACCTCGCCGCGACGACTCAGGTCGTCAGCGCTGCTTTGGTCGTAGAGCGAAGGGAGGAGGGCCACGCCCTCAAGGTTCAACGCCCCGTCTACTTCGTGAGCGAAGTCTTGTCTGACACAAAGACTCGGTATCTCCAGATACTGAAAATTCTTTACGGCGTCCTCCTCGCCAAGAGAAAGCTCAGACACTACTTCGAGTCGCACCCGGTAACGGTGGTCACCTCTTCCCCCTTGCGTGAGGTCGTCGAAAACCGCGACGCAACGGGGAAGGCCGCGAAATGGGCTCTCGAGCTCATGGGCGAGGGAATCACGTACGCCCCCCGTACAGCGATCAAGTCCCAGGCCTTGGCCGACTTCGTGGCGGAGTGGACCGAGGTCCAGCTCCCCACTGCCCCCGTCGACCAAGAGTACTGGGTCCTCTACTTCGACGGCTCGTTGATGCGCGCAGGAGCAGGGGTCGGACTCGTCCTCGTCTCCCCCATGGGAGTACGCATGAGGTATGCAATCCGACTCCAGTTTCCTGCCTCCAACAACATGGCGGAATACGAAGCGCTCATCAATGGGCTCAAGATCGCCGACGAGTTGGGGATCCGACGTCTCGAAGTTCGAGGCGACTCCCAACTCGTCGTCGACCAAGTCATGAAGGAGTCAAGCTGCCACAGCGATGTCATGGACGCGTATTGCCAAGAGGTACGCAAGCTCGAACACAAGTTCTTCGGTCTCGAACTCAAGCATGTCCCGAGGCGGCAGAACGAGGAAGCTGACTCCCTCGCGAAAATGGCGGCGGGTCGGGATCAGATCCCGCCAGGGGTCTTCTCCCACGACCAAAGCCAACCGTCGATCCGACTCAAAGACCCAAAAGGGGTCGGCAACGAGTCGACCCCAGGCGAAAGGGTCGGATCGACTCCCGCACCTCCAGGACCCGACGTTATAGAGATAGACGAGGCACCCGCATCAGGGTCGGGCCCTCCGAACGATTGGAGGACCCCATACCTCGACTGCCTCGTCCGAGGAGAACTCCCCACAGACAGGACGGAAGCTCGACGCATCGCGCGTCGAGCCAAGTCCTTTGTCATTATCAATGGGGAACTCTACAAAAGAAGCCTCACCAAGATTTTGCAGCGCCGCATCCCGACTGAACAGGGAAAGCTGCTGCTGCAAGACATCCACGGTGGGGTCTGCGGACACCACGCGGCGCACAAGACCTTGGTCGGGAACGCCTTCCGACAAGGATTCTACTGGCCAACAGCCGTCAACGACGCTGCGCATATCGTGCGCACCTGCCAAGGCTGCCAGTTCTACGCCCGGCAGACCCACCTGCCGGCACAGGTGCTGCAGAACATCCCCGTCACATGGCCATTCGCGGTCTGGGGACTCGACCTGGTCGGACCACTCAAGAAAGCACCCGGGGGCTACACCCATCTTTTGGTGGCCGTCGACAAGTTCACCAAATGGATCGAAGCCCGACCGGTTGCAAGGATCCGACCAGAAGAAGCGGTCGAATTCTTCCTCGACATCATTCACCGCTTTGGAGTACCAAACTCCATCATCACGGATAACGGTACGCAGTTCACAGGAAAGCGATTCCTTAAATTCTGCGACGACTACCATATCCGTGTCGATTGGGCAGCCGTAGCGCACCCCCGGACGAACGGGCAGGTCGAGCGCGCAAACGGTATGATTTTGCAGGGATTGAAGCCTCGGATCCACAACCGCCTGAAGCAATTCAGCGGTCGGTGGGCAGCCGAGCTCCCTGCCGTACTCTGGAGCCTGCGGACGACCCCTAGTCGGGCCACGGGGTTTACCCCTTTCTTCATGGTATACGGCTCCGAAGCCGTCCTACCAACCGATCTCGACTACGGTGCTCCGAAGGTGAAGGCGTACGACGACCAAGGGAACCAGACGTCCCTCAAAGACGCGATGGATCAGCTCGACGAGGCCCGAGACGTGGCGCTCCTCCGATCCGCCAAGTACCAGCAAGCACTACGCCGGTACCATAGAAGGAACGTGCGGGAACGAGCGTTCAACGTCGGCGACTTCGTCCTTCGTCGCGTCACCAGCAGCCAAGGACGACACAAGTTATCGCCGCCGTGGGAGGGGCCTTACATCGTCGCCAAGGTTCTCCGACCCGGCACCTACAAGCTGCAGACCGCGGACGGACAAGAGTTCAACAACGCCTGGAACATCGAACAGCTACGTCGTTTCTATCCCTAAAACTCATAGTTTGTCCGTTTTCCACACCCCCCGAGCAGCGTCCGACCCCTGCTGCACAGGGGTCCAACCGCGCTCGGGGGCTCAACACCTGTAAGGTGCGCGCATGTATTCCATGTGCAATACGTGCGCGGCCCGACCCTCGCATGTTTTCAAAAAACTTGTGCAAAAACAAGTAAGTCAAAGATAGGAAAGCTTGAGATCGAACTGGTCGGACCGCGAAAGTGCTAACGAGCCCACGGGGGCTATGGCCACAACGCTCACCAGTCAAGCTAACGATCGATCCTATCCGCGACTTACGTTTTGCACCGAGCCTCGGCCCCCCACCTAACGTTTAAGACTCAGAGAAGATAGGTCGCGGATAGGAGAAACACGAAGTCGAGTCGGTCGGACTGCGAAACACCTACCGCCTGCAAAAGGCTACGGCAACGTCGCTCACCGGCAAAAACTAAGTGTCGATCCTGTCTACGACCTACGATTCTTTGGGGACACATAAACGGACGAGTGAGGGACTGAGCGCTTTTTCACGCAAGTGATAAGGAAACGGGCCGCCGAGGTCAAAATCACTTGTGATACAAAAACTTGTTTTTATAAGCTGTCCGGGCGCTTCGGCCTCGGACACCCTAGATACATACTAACTAATCTACTCCTACTCTTCGGGGGCGGGGGTCCGCTCCTGCTTTGGAGTCGGGGGCCTCTCGTGCTCCGGGGTCGGGGGGCGATCCTCCTCCTCTATCCTCGCCGCCAGAGCGTGCGCCAAGGGGGCGACTTCATCTTCAATCTCGTCCAGCTCCGCGTCGGTGTACCCGGGCGCGAACCCCTGACTCATTAAGTCCAGCGCGATGCTGGAATAATGAGACCGGGCGATAGCGAACGCCCGGTGGACGCCTCGGCGGAGTGCCTCCCTTGACGCCTCCCGTGCGCGCTCCTCCACCTGCTCCGTGAGCGCTGCACACATCGTCCGATGGTCAGACCACGCTGCCTAAGGAAAAGAAAGCTAAAAAGAGCAAAGGAGAAAGGGTACCACATACCCGCCACCGCCTTTTGAAGCTTCTTTACCGCTGTCCGGGCGTCGGACAGCTCCGCTCCCAGGTCGGCGGCCACGCCCTCGGCCTCCACCCTCGCCTCCCTCTCCTTCCGAAGCACCGCCCGAAGCCCGCCCACCTGCTGGCTCCTCTCCACCGCCACCACGGTGACGGCGTTGCGAGCCTGGTGGGCGGACTCCAGCTCCTCCCTCAAAACGCGGGCCTCCTCCTCCGCCCCCCGGAGTAGGCCGACCGCGGACTCCTCCCGGGTCTGGGCATCCGCCGCCGCGCCGCGAGCAGCGATAAGCTGCCGCTCGAGTGCCTGGCGCCTCCTGAGACCCCTCGAGAGGCGATGTCGGAGTGACGCCGCGATGTTGTCCAACGCAACCATCTCCGAAAGCTCCTCTTGGAGGGCCTGGTCTACGGACCCCACCGCGGCGCCCCCCGACGCCGACCCCTCGGCCACGGGGGCCGTTGGTACCACGGCGGCCGCAGGCCCGCTGGTGCCCGCGCCCTCTGGCGCCTCCCGCGGCGCCACCACCATCGCCTCCGCCCGCACCGGCTCCGCCGCCGCCACCTCCTGCTCCGCGGGCCGCGCCGCCTCGACGGCCGTCGCCACCGCGCGCGGGGGCTCCACCGCCCTGGCCTCACCAGCCGCCGATGACTCCGCGTCACCGGCCCTTGGCGCACCGGCGGACGGGCGCCGCGCAAGCGCCTTCTTGGGCGCCGTGGCCAACGCCAGGGCCATCCCTCCGACCCTGCACAACGAGCGAGCGGCGGTGAGCAGGACACTTAAAGAAAAGAAAGAAAGAATCAAAACTACTTACCCTATGGCCATCGCCCGACGACGCTTGGGGGTCGGATCCGACTGCCCCTCCGAAGGGCGGGGGCGCTTCTCGCTCGCCCGCGCTGCCGCCGGCTCCCCCGGGGCAGCCGTGGGCGCCGCCCTCCCGCTCGGGGACGTGCCGGCCGACGGCCCCACCGGCGTCGGCGTCCTTGGCGCCGCTCCCGCTGTCGCGGACCCCGCGGCGGGCACGACCGGGGCGCGACTCGGCGTCGCCTCCGACCTCCGAGGCTCAGACCTCGGTGGCTCCTTCTGTGGGCGCGTCGCAGCCGGACCCCGGGGGCCCGACCCCGAGGCCTCCAGCCTCCGACCCTCGGGCCTCCTCTCTTCCACCGGCGGGCGCGACCCGCTCGGCCCCCGAGGCTCCGACCTCGGGGGCTCCAATGTCAGCACTTGGGCCGGCGGGCGCGACCCGCTCGGCCCCTGACCCCCCTGACGGGGGCCGACCTCCTCCTCCTCCTCCTCCTCGTCGTCGTCGTCGTTGTCGTCGTCGCTCTCCTCCTCCTCCCACCCCTGGCGGCGACTGCGCCTCTGGAGCTTTGCCGCCTTCTTCGCCTTCGCGGCGTCCTTCCTCCGCTTCTGCTCTTCGGCGGCGAGGCGGTTCGCCTCCCTGGCCGCGGCATCCTCCGGGCTAGGGATTGGCGGAAGACCAGGCCCTCCTGGCACACATCAAAATAGTCAATATCGACTCTAGAAAAGAAAAAAGACGATCTACAAGCTAAGGATGGGGAGAACTTACAATTTGGACGCTCCCGGGCCACGGAAGGGCCCGAGGATGGTCGTCCAAGTCGACGTCGGCCTCCTCCGGGGGGAGGGTCTCCTTCAGGCGTTGCTTGAGCTCCGACTCGGAGGGGGGAGCTCCCGCCATCACCGACCCCTCCGCGTCCACGCCGGGCCCCATCTGGTCCAGACGGAGCGGGCGGGCCACCAGCGGAAGGACGTGGCGGGCGTGGTACTCCGCGATGACCCCAGCACCGCGCACGCCCGCCTCCTTCAGCTGCGCGATGGCCGCGAGAAGGCCATCCAGCATCGTCTGCTCCCTCTTCGGAGGACCCCATCGCCAGGACTCGGGCGCCACCGGGAAGACCCGCCCCGTGAACTCCCGCAGGGGACCGGCGGTGTCGTTCTTGAGATAGAACCATTGGCCGTGCCAGCCCCTGTGGGAAGTCCTCAGCTTCACCGAAACGTAGTCGGCGGAGCGGTTGCCGCGAAGGTGGATGCCGGCGCACCCGATCGGCGCCGGCCCACGCTCCGCCTTCAGCAAGCTGACGGCGAAGAAATGCCGCCAGAGGTCGAAATGGGGCTCGATCCCCAAGAATCCTTCGCACAACGCCACGAAGAGGGCGATGTGCTGGATCCCGTTGGGGTTGAGGTGCTGCAGCTCGATGTTGTAGTAGTGTAGCAGCCCCCGGAAGAACCGATGCGCGGGGACGCCGAACCCGCGCTCATGGAACGGCGCGAACGAAACGATGTAACCATCCGGCGGGGATGGCAGCGTCTCGTCGCCCGGCACCAGCCACTCCGCCACCGCCGTGCGCGCGCGGAGGAGGCCGCGCCTCACCAGGCCCTCTAGGCGGATGCTCCGCACGTCGGACTTCCCCCAAGACGCCATCGAAGATGAGCGAAGTGAGTGGCTATGGGGGACTCGGGAGTGGCGAGGACAAAGGAAGGCGAAAGGGCTTGGGAGCAAAGTGCGCAAGACAGCGGAAGCTCGAGGAGGCAGAAAGCGTAAGTGCAACAGACGAAGCCCGCGGGTCCGTTTATATAGGCTTGGCCGAGACGACAACGCCCGCGGCGCGCCCCCTCGAGCAGCGCGCCCCATTCACGCCCGCGCCAGGTGAGGCAGGTAAACGTCTCGTCACGTTTTATTGCTCACGCCTGCAGGCTCCGCCGGATCGAGCGCCACCGCACGCCGCCGAGCGACGCTTCGACTTATCGGGCCGGGCCAGCTCAGGTAACTTCGTGATACCGAGCGACGGTTCGACTTATCGGGCCAGGCCCGCCCAGGTAAGGAAAATACATGGGCTGAAACATGCCCAGACGGCCCAAAGACTTCGAAGGCTGGCCCAGCGAATGGGTTCGACAGCCGCTCGGGGCAAAAACAGAGTGAGGGGTGAAGAGTGATGGGTCCGCTAGCGGCCAGTACCCCCAGGCAGCCGACCGCCCAGGGGCATCACGATTCGCGTTCGAGTCCCGGTCCGATCCGACCCACGGGTATCTCCCCGCAGAGAGGCAACGAGCCCTCAGGAGCCTATCGAACGGCATCTGAGAACCACGTGGGACGGCGACTAGGAATATTGGGGCCAACCGCCAGCCGGTTCGGCTGGGATCCCCCCGAAGGGATCCCGGAGCTCCACTTGAACTTACCCGTTAGCAGCTCGATGAGCGTCACGCCTCGGCCATCGAGGTAAGGCGTGGCTCGGCTCAACCTCCTCGTCCGGCGGACGGACGCGCTGGAGGCACGATACAAAGACGAACCGAACCCCCGGGCGGTCACTGCGACGAGCAGAGGACTCGGGGACGGAATCGCAAAAAGAGATCCAACGCGGGGTCGCAGAACCTTAAGTCCCAAGGATGAGTTCGCTCTCGCGAACGAAAATTCCCTCTCCCGACCTGAGCGACGCCCGGCCCCTGAGGGGGCCAGGCCTCGCTCGGGGGCTACACCTGCAAGGTGCGCGCTCGCGCGCGCCCCTTACAGTATAAACGAAAGATCACCACGGTCGCTCTTCCTCCCGACTTAAGCGACGCCTGATCCCGAGAAAGGATCAGACCTCGCTCGGGGGCTACACCTGTAAGGTGCGCGCTCGCGCGCCCCTCACCGGTGGAAACACTTCTACAACCACCTCCGATTAAAGCGACGCCCGACCCCTCTTATGTGGAGGGTCGGACCTCACTCGGGGGCTACTGTTGAGGGTCAATACCGGTGATGACCGGTATTACCGGCCCTCCGACTGCTTTACGTATAAAGCAGCGAGCGCCCTCCGTCTCGCCCGACCTCTATGCCACGACGCGCGTACAGTGGCTCGGGCGCACAGACAGGTCCGCCTCGCCCGACCCCCCCGACCGGGGTCGGATCATCCGCCACTCGACTCAGGCGCCCGACCTCACCATGACGGGGTCGGGAGCTCGTGCCAGAGTCCGCCTCGCCCGACCCCAGGGGTCGGGCGATCGCTCCCTCCCGACCCTCAGGGGTCGGGAGCGCCACCTACCGCAACAAAGGCGATTGGCACTGAGTGGTTGAGTGATAAAAGCTCAACGACTCCCGTGGCTACCGAAGCCCCCCGTACAAGTGGGCGGTAACCGCCCACGTCGCATAGTGAGGGCAAGGCCGTCACTATGCGAACGACCCCCGTCAAAGCCCATCCCTTCTATCGGGACGGGACGGCCACGATTGACATTCTGACCAGGTATGGAAGCAACGGCGACTGGTCCTTCTCTCCTCCAACCCCTCGTCGGAGGACGCTCCACCATGCTGAAAAGACTTCCCTCGTTGACGGCCATCCCTGTGGCGCCACCGACCAGAGAAGCACCGTCATGTCTGCGACGTCATCCACAGCGGCCGGCACAGAGTCTGAGGCGTCAACAGCGCGGCCTACAGGACGCACGGCCATGCCGTCGCCCACTCCCTCGCGCCGACCCTCTGTACGCCCACCTCCCTCCTTGCAGTATAAAAGGGGGAGGCGGGAGAACGACGCGGACAAGCTGAACATTAGACCACACGTAGAACACCAGAGACTTGGGAGCTCGTCCCTCTCTCGCCCGTTTGTAACCCCCTACTACAAACCGTCGCGAGTAACACGAACAGCCTCATCGAACTGGACGTAGGGCACGTTGCCCGAACCAGTATAAATCCTTGTGTCCTCTCGCGAACCATCCGAACCAAAACACGCATTCCACGATACTAATTACTCGTCGGCCACAACGAACGCCGACAGTGGAAAACAAACATGTCCTTAATTAGTTCTCAGTATCTGCAGCAAACAAAACTCCTATAAGGTGAAGGTTGTGAACTGAAAGCTGCGCATCGAAGTGGCTTTAATTTGTCGCTCGAGAATATTACTAGTAATTAAGCTCGTGCGGCGGTTATTCTCTCCATTTTAACTAACTTTGGAACAGCTCATATTGAAATTTTTATCCGGTACTAGTATATATCAGGAAATCCCACACACAATTCCAAAACCATCAAGCACATACATCATGGGTCTCCGTATACGTTCGTGTACAACACCAACAAAACAGCTAGCAGAGGTGTAAAATGGAGGCGACAACGTGCATGGATATACATATATACTAGCAATACCATACATCCAGAGGATCTACATGATGCGCAAGCAGATTAACTAAGCTGCTGGATAAAGCTTGCATTGATGACTTCAGACAGGATTGATCGGGACTTGATTAATTAGTTGGAGCGAGTATTGGATCCTCCGGAGACGGTAGGAGGTCCTGACCTCGACCTGATTTCAGTATGCGGCTGCATGCACACAGATAATCAATAAAATCAACTGCAAAAGTAGCTGTCAGGACCCCAAGCTAGCAGTCAAGAGATGGAACCTGAGATGAAGCCGACTTGGGCTCTGTTACCCCAGCTGATCGATGAAGAAACACAGAAAAAGGCGAGAGGCATCAGGTCAGAAGAACCATGAGAAGATGTCTTCAGTATAGCAAGAACCGGTGCGCTTACCGGCGTCCTTGTGTGCGCGGCCGCAGCTGGTGATGCGGCCGACAAACCCGAAGAACTTGTCCTTCAGCTGCGCCGCGAGCTTCGCCATGGCGTCCGCCGCCGGGGAAGAAGGAGGGAGGCTATTATAGCCTAGCTTCCAAGTGAGAGGAGACTGACTGATGACCTCACTTGAAGTGAATCGAGTAGCGCTGCTGCCGCTGCGTAGTGCCTCCTCTATATACACCCACCGCAGCCCGGTGTGATGGCTATGTGTTGCCAAGAACATTTTATTACTACTACTTTCGTGGTGATAGCTGGACTAAGCACATGGGCCCTCTATTTTTTCACCATGACTTTGCTGCCAAAATCTTTTTATTTTGACTCTCAGGACACTTTATTGGTGAATGAAAACTCAGTATCTATATACAATATATGAGAGCTCCAGATTAATTCAGCTGGAAATGTGGACCATGTGAATCAAAAGATGGGTACCACCGGAGCATCTCTGTTTGTACATCTTTATGCCTTTTGCTGGTCTGGCTAGCCTGTATATTCTGTGCAAATCAAGTGTGTGTGTGTGTTGGGGGTTGGGGGGGGGGGGGGGGGGGGGGGGGTGGTAAACATTTTAACAAAAATGCTTAGTGGGTGCTTTTGCAAATTTGTGCTGTTTATGATGTGATGTAATAAAATGGACTATGTATAGTAAAGGAGCCAATATATATTTTTCCTTGAGCACAAACGGAATTAATGGGAAGCAGTCAGCATCATATGTCATTGGTTCACAGGACCGGATGTGCACGCGAAACGACACTGACGTGTGCCACCTGCAATTCGTGCATTTTTGACATGACTAAATCTAAATGTGATGTGAGATCTAGTGCCGACTCCACATAGTAGGTTCAACGACACTAGGCCGCTGGCGCATCCGAATTGCATTCTTTTTTTTTTGCGTGTGTAAGTGTAAAGCAAAACGAATTGTGATTTTCGAAATGGACCTTGATTAGCAATGCAAGGCTGGTTTGTGCGTATTGTGATAATTGTAGACAGTATATGTCATGATTACTACCGTCACTAAGCTATAATGGCATGGGCCTAATAAGCCATGATTATGACGTTTTGAATTATTATTTGGCTATTTTGATCATGATGGTGATGGGAGAAGACAGTGGACAATCTAGACAGAAAAAGCTACCGTGTGTGGTCCTTTTTGAGAGGGATTAATTATAAAACCACATCTTCTTCTGCTTATAACACAAATTGGCATAATTAACACGTACCCATTTGATAAGGATTCCTTCTTTGAGACATTTTTTTTACCATTGACATATCAAAATTGTAATGACACTGAGTGAATTATCTTTTCTTTACACTAGCAAGGCGGATCTGAAGAAACCTATTCGGCTTGATTTATACCCCAGCCCACCATCAGATTGTCCATGAATTTTCATTTGCCAAACAAGGTTGTTGGCTGATGCTTTGTTGGTACCTAAACTCACCCCACAACACCAGATAAATGATGAACACAAAATTGCAGAAACTGGACTGTATAAACAGCAGTTAATTTCATTCTTCAGAGTGACTACTTTGCTTGTATTCCACAAGTTGCAATGCATAGGGGGGCACACACGAATTGTAACAACAATTCTCACAAAAGCAACCTAATTTTAGTCAACCAACTAGAGAGGTCAGACAATTAGAACCGCAACGGGTTCAATGAGATCACCACCGCCATGACGCTGAATCACGATATGGGTGACGACTTCTATTTGGCTCTTGGTGGACCTTAATAAGGTCGTTTGTGATGCGCTACACGATACGTAGTGGAGCTAGACTGCTAGAGCGATGCCCTTGGATCGTCTTGCATGCAAGCCCAAGGGGGTTCATGGCGCGGCCGCGAGCCCAGAGCAGAGAGGAAGAAGCATGGGGCGATCAGAGCCTGACGAAGAAGATAGCGAGCTCCGGGCCGGTGCCACCGCCCTGGGGCGCGACCATGTACAGCGACTCGGAGTCCCGGGACCCGACGAAGTGGTCGAAGGACCCGCGCATGTATGGCACCTCGTCGTCCGTCGGCGTGGTGTCATTACTGGTACCAGACGCCGCGGACCTCCCCGGGAGCACGCCGGCGCCCATGGAAACCGCCCACAGCGTCTCCAGCACCCTGAGGTCGTCGGCCGCGGCCTCGCGGCGCACGGCGTACCCGGTCTTCCGGCCGTTGCAGAACATGGTCCACCTGGGCTCGAGAAGCAGCGCCGGGCCGTGGCTCGACGGCCGCCTCCTCCTCCCTCCGCCGCCGCCGGAGGATTCGGGGTCGTCGGAGTCAGCGCCACGGCGGCGGCGGTCCTCCGTCTCGAGCACGATGCGCGCGCCGGCGGGGTTGCCGAGCTCGCGGAGCAGCGCGTGCGTCTGGAGCGCGAGCTCGACGACGAGGCTCGGCACGCATCGCGGCGTCTCCTGCAGGGCCAGCGCCACGCGGCCCTTGCGCCGGCCGTACAGCGTCCCCGTCACGCGCCTCCACGGCCTCGTCGCGCCCGGGAACGGCGCGAGGTGGTGGGCGGCGGCGATCTGGCCGGACGACGGCTCGGCGTCCGGCAACCGGCCGCAGCGCGGCGTCAGCATCAGGACGGGCAGCACGGTGCGCAGCTTCTGGAACAGCCGCGCCGACCGGGAGCCGCTGCCGTGCTGGCGCCCCAAGCCCGACCACCGGTGCTTCCGCGACGACGACGACGGCGGCATCTCCAGCGTAGTGTGCTGCTGGCCATCGTCGCTGGCGGCGTCGAGCGAGGAGACGGACGTCCGCGCGCTCGCGACGGGGGTCGTGCGAGCCGACGGCGGCAAGCTGGAGTGCCGGGTGCGGGGGGTGCCGTCGTCGTCGTTGCCGCGGCCAGGGGCTGGGTAGATGGCGAAGCCCCCCATGGACGCGCGTGCGGGACGACGGACGAACCTTGCAATGGCGGCCCGTGCGGAAGAGCGGTTCGGATGGATGGGGTTAGCTATCTCGTGGCGGGAAATGGCCGGTTAATTTTCTCGTGGCGGGAAATGGCGGTTGGCCTGATTTTGCGGGCTCCCTTGTGCCATTTTAGGGGTTGGGCGCTCTTGCTTAATTTGCAATTATGGTCACGTTGCTAATCTGCATTGACCATAATGAGGTTCAAGCTAAGTACGTCCGCAGCATGATCATCTAGCACCTGCGCGTGTTTTAAAGATCTCTTCAAACAACAATCGATTCTTGTGTAATAGTAATCATCAATCACATGGTTGTTTCTTCTCTAGCTAGTGTGTACTGCCATGTGCCGTTGACATACAGGAATACAGTGAGCGTGAGCCCCCGTCCGATCCTATTCTTCACGCAAGTAAACTAAAAGCTAACAAATCCATGACATAAATTTTAGTTTGACAAATTTTACGGTAGACCTAAATAACTATGGACCGTCCATTTGTATAGATCTCGAGGCATATGATAAATTCTTACACCCTAAATTACAATAGTTAATTAATGTATTATTATTATTATTAATTAGGAAAGAGATATTAGTTACCAAACTAATTCTAAATTTGATAGTCTGATTTTATCTAGTGACCCCTAATTTTCCTTGTAGTTTTTTAGTATCTTTTTACTTATAGTTGGCAACTTTTTTTAAAAATAAACAGTCCAGAGTTCTTCTTATCTTACCCTACGATGTAAGACACCAAGATTGTTCTACTGATATATATGAAATGGACTGTCAAGTATTCATGATGTTATTGGCAGACTCCATTAGGTATAGAAGTCAGATCGTCAAGTGTATATATATTGAGTTGACAAAAACCTATGAACAAGTCTTCAAAAGATGTCAACGGATATTAAGCACCACCTAATCAGAAAAGAGAGTCCAAGGTTGTTCTATAGTTTGCAATGGACGTTATTAATTGGCAGTGCTTGAAATTAATATACCTAAGTTATTGCACCTTAGAGCCATAGCTACCAATTGCTTGTGAACGCCAACTGAAACTTTGACTAGCCAATCATGGTCTGGTGATCAGGTCTCCATCTCGAACTAGCCCATTATAATGGGGACCTACTAAAATTCATGCATTTCAGTACGTATCCAGAGAAAATAAGATCAATAAACAGAATTGTTAATTTGGCGTCATCAGTTGCATGTGGAAAGCAAATGATTCGTTTTCGCAAAAAAAAAGAAAGAAAAGAAAAGCAAATGATTCGGAGTTATTTGTCGCACGTCAGAGGATCTAATAATTAACTAATAATACGGTAGTTTCCAACAACTATCGTCTAAAACCATCGAATTAAGCTTTGACTTGTGCGATCATAAGAAGGGCTCGATAGAAGCATCATATCGTCCAGCAACTCAACTCATTCTTCGATCAAAGGGTCAAGCGAGTTTGTGAGTGCGAGTATAGCTACGCGCCGTGCGCGTATCGATCGAGAGATAACTGGAAACACTTAAGCCATAGCCATTATGTTTGAGCAGTTCGACCTGCACCAGAAAGGGCTATGGGACAGTCTGATAAGGAGACTGTCTCAGCCCCGCGGCAAACCGCCCAATACACCGGTGCCACCACCGAACTCCGATAAACACCACGGTCGGCCGCCGTCTAGCACCGGCAACAGAGCAACAACTACTGTGGTGGCTACGGCAGCTCCACCTGAGGCTCAAGAAGATCAACGAGAGGCAGAGCAAAAGCCGGCCCTGGCGTCTTCTGAGCTGATCGTCCCCCCCCCCCCGTTCGCCGATGGGACCACGTGCCAAGCTCTGATCAACACAATAAACAGCACGCCGGCGTCGTCCTCGCAGTAGTAGACCAACAACAGCTATGGTTTTCGACGACTGCATCTTGAACAAGTTCAGCCTTCATCGCCTGTGTCCACGGTAGTTGCCAGTCGGTAGGCTGGTTTTTTTTTTCAAAGGTGGTAGGCTCTGTATAATTTGTTTTTACATGCAACGAGATCTCATTTGTCTCGTGCTTTGCTATGTTCTTGTATGCTTATATATACATATATATATCGATCTGTGTAAAAGGTTAAGAGATTCCTGTGTCTGTAAAGGTTGTCTGAAGCCAACCGATAATATGGAGCTAAACATTATGTGGTTAATGGATTTCAACGTTTTTAAAGATTCACCCTAATATTCACTATAGTCCAATACACACTCCATTTTTTAAGTTACTAATGTCAAGATAATGGTTTAAGAATGGAGTGAATACTCATTATTAGCAACTAGAACATATAAACCACGAAAGTACGAATATTAGGTCCCTACAACATAAGCTACTGAGATAGCTTCACAACACCAATACATAACAATGTACAATTACGTAAATCCTAAAATTTATCATGTTCTCTATGGCATTTGATATATGTTCCTGATACTGATAGAAATCTTGTGGCCAAGAGTCATGGTTGAATTATAAGGAACCTCCACAAAAATCATATTATTCTGTAAAGTCATACTCTTGTCTATAGTAGCCCTAAAAAACTGCATCCACCAGTATTCCCCTGAAAATAGAGGACATGCCCATAAAAATATTAGGCACTTTCTGCTAGAATTTTAGGAAATGTTTCGATGGCTTTAAAATTCATATTAAGTTTAAAATTAGCCTAATAGGCAGAATTTTAATTCAAATTTATATCAAACCTTTCGAGCTTTTTCTAGTTCTAACGGTTGACTCTATGTTTGTCTACCATAAGAAAAAAATATCGGCATGATTTTTAGAATCTTAGAACTTATGTTTTTAGAGAGGTTGACTATATATGAGGAAATTGAAAATATAAAAACAATTGCACTGAAGTGATAAAAGCTTAAGATCAATGACATTGAAATTCAATATCATTTAAGGGGTCGAGGAAGTTTTCAGTAGTGCTGAAGGGATTATCCCAAATATATAGTGAAGCGCCCCAGCTCTTTCTTAACAAAACAGAAACTAATCAAACGGCTAATAAGGCATACCATATATTTTGGTTGCAAAAGGCCGGAAATTAATTCCATTACTATCAAAATATATTAGTTTGACATTTCTCACAGTGGTTGCGCCCTGCGGATTCAAACCTAATGACAGCTCGATTAGCAGGTGTAGCTGTCAGGCTGCCAAGTTTTCATACGTTGACGACAAAAAACATATGAACAAGATTACAAGACCGTAAGCTAGGTCAATGCATAAATACAAGCATCACCTAATCAGAAAAGAATGTCCAAATTGTTTTGCAAATTGAAAAGGACCTTATTGGCAGAGCTATAGAAATTAATGTAACTATAATAAGTCGCACCTTAGTAAACCCCTAGCTACTACCCTTTGACTGCTTGTGAACACAGACTTGAAACTAATTTGACTGACTAATAATGGTGTTCTCAGGTCGGTTCTCATGTCGAACAAGCCTAGCTAATTCATTGCACATCAGTAGATGTCGAGAGAAAGAAAATAAGCAGATCGATCGTTTAGTAATCTGAATGGTTAGGTTAATGTGAGCAGAGAACTATTCAGTGTTCTTCCTCATACGTCAGAGCATATATAACACGCGGTGTGGTCTGGTCAGTCTCCAAACAAACGTCCTCTATTACTGACGAAGCTAGCTTTGACTACTTGTTCGATCATATATATAAGAACTTAAGAAAGGCTCTCTCCAAGCATCATATATATAAGAACAACACTCATTCCGAATTCCGATGAACTGACCCATTGAGTTTGAGATCGAGTGACAGTAGCTGCACAAGAGATTGATAGGGAGATAATAGCACGAAGCCAGGAATTCAGGGGTGTGTGTATTCTTTCCTGCTCCTGTGTTTGAAAGCAGATTAAGAAGCCTAGCTATGGCCTGCCGCCCAACGCCTTCTTCGCATTCCATGGTCCAAAAGCCGGAGCCGATGAGAAGCGGCGAAGCTAGGAGCGGCGATTTGGCATCACTGTTGTCGCTCCGCTGCCGCTTCCTCCTCATCGTCCGGCAAGTGGGCCGAACCTGCTATCTTCTAATGACTCTAATCAGCTGCCAGGAAAACCCGGCGATCCTAAGGAAGGACCTGGTCACCACAATGACGTGCCGAAGACCGCTGACAACTCACCAGGAAGTACTGCTGTGGTGGATACGGCGACTCCATCTGAGCCACAAGGTCAAGGCGGGAGCCTGAGGAGGAATACGCGGGAGCGGCGTCCCAACCCTAAATGTACCGGGCCGGATTGGGTCTGATTGGTGTGTACATGTCTGGGGTTGGCCCATTTGTTATTTCTTTCATTGAGAAGGAGTAAAACAGAGTTTGTCAGAAAACATTTAAAGCTTCGCTAAAAAAAAAAACCGCTTAAAGCTAGCAGTCGGTCACAGAAAGGCGACCTGATTTTATACAAGTAGTATATAAGCTTGATTGAGAAGTAGTAAGCCTTCTAGGGTGGTTTGAAGGAGATCGGGAGATTGAAATCCATACTTAATCAGGCGTCTCTCTCTGATCTTCCACTTCCCTTTAGTTTTAGGCCCGTTGTAGAGAGAGAATCATCATCACCATCATTTTAAGAACTCGAACAAACTCTGTTCAATGCAGCTGCCTTCCTCCTCCCTTCTGGGTCCTTCTGCCGGCCCTTTAACATAGCGATATAATGAGAAGCGCATTTCAGTCAACAAAAAAAAAAAAGAGAAAAGAACAGAAAAAGTGAAAGCGCCCCGGCCCGGCATTTTCTTAACAAAAGGAAAACTTAAAACTAACAAAGGCATGCCAGTTTGGCATTTCTTGCAGTGGTTTCCAGTAGGTGTAGGTGTAGCTGACGTCTCAGAGACTCAGACTCAAGTTTTCATGCGCTGACAAAAACCTATGAACAAGTCCAACAGGCGAGGTCAATGCATATAAACCATATCACCACTTATGTTGATGTAGGCTAATCAGAAAAAGAAAGTCCAAGTTGCTGTGCAATTTGCAAATGACGGTATTGGCAGAGAGGAGCTTGAGATTAATGTAAATATTTGCACCTCATTAAACCCATACTATACACACCGCTACCGACCGACTGGATGTGAACACCAACTATAAACTTTGGACTGGCCAATAATCGTATTCAAGACCTCATCTCAAAAAACTAGCCTAGTTCGTTGCACACTTTGGTGGTGATTGAGAGAAATAATTATTAAGATCATTAAACTGACGAGTGGTTAGACTGTGTCATATATCCATTTGAGAATGAGCAGCGAATGATTCAGAGCATATACTGCCTTCGTTTTTTAACGGTTAACACTTTCTAGTACAAAAAGTTATTTGGTACTGCCTTTATTTTTTAATTGTGAACACTTTCTAGTAGTATCGAATAACTAACACACGGTGACCAGAACGTCTCCAACAACTATTGTATTCGTACGTAACAGCCGAAGAGTTTTGGCTTGTCCGATCATATAAGAATGGCCCGATCGAAGCATCTCTCGCTCATCTCATATCGTGCAACAACAGCTCATTCGATCGATCAGCCGATCCATATTCTTGGTTCCATCAAGTGAGTTTGTGAGTGCGAGTAGTATTACTTGATAGGCGGCCAAGCAGGGAGCAGTCCGATGTCGCATAACGATCCTAAGCCTAGGCCTGACAGTGGGATACCACCTGAGCCGAGGGTTCCACCGGGCTCTGGTGATCACAACAATAAGCCCCCCGGCCAAACCGATGGCGGTAAGCCACTGCAAGCACCGATGAAATCTGATGAAGACCACAAAGTGCTGCCGGCTGTCAGCGCCGGCAACACAGGTGGTACTACTACTACTACTGCTCTTCTTGGCGAGGAACCTCAGCAACACCCCGGCCAGCTCGCCGACGGAACCACCGGGCCCTGACCACGCACCGCTAAGGTTTTGGACTATACTACTTGAGATCTAGCGCGCTGTGCGTAACAAAGTTCAGACTTTATTTCACCTCTCCCACGCGACCATATGCCTTCACTCGATCCCATGCTATTCGTTTGTGATTGTGAGCTGCTGTATTTTGTCTTTTCATGCAACTATACTTGTCTCTCGTGCTTTGCTATGTTCTTCTGTGTATGCTTTATATCTGTAAAAGGTTATTAAGATTCAGTGTCTATATATAATAAATTGTTGATCCTGTTTGTACAAGTTGTCTGAAGAAGCAGATAAAAACGAGACATGCAAGATGCAGAAATAAAGGATATGTGGTTAATGAATTTTGAAGCTTTTTGAAGACAATAATTTAAGGAGGCCAAAACGAGACTAATGCAATATGGAGAGCTAAAGGATGTGGTTAATGAGTTTAAACCTTTTTGAAGATTCACACTACTACTTACTGTAGTCCAATACGTACTCCATTTTAAAATTATTTCGTCAAGATAATAATTCAAAAACAGAACAGAGGGAGTATTCATTATTAGTAACGATTAGCACTACTAGAACTTAAATTTTCACAATGGTCACAAACCGTCACTAATTAAAATGTATTTTCCCGCCATAGCGTGCGCGCACGCGCAAATAAGGAAACCTCCCATGTAAAATAACAATGTGCACAATACGATCTTGCGCCCTGAATTAAGGAAGGGAGCAATATGACTGCCCAATTCCATATAATAGATAATATATGCATGGAACTAATTTGAAATTAGCAAAAGAAAAAAAGAATTAAGTATGTTTATAGTTGTTAGAGCCGTCCTATAATTACACTCCATTAATTCTGTTATATGCATAAAACCATAGAAGCTGGCCCTCAGCGGCATATTAAAGAGCGCTGGGACAGAAACTCATTCTCTCACAGTGCACAAGTAAAAAGGTCTGTTTTATGAACCCATTATGAAATTACTTATACGTCATGATTATGTAAGAAAATAGATTAATCTATTTATAATAACTTATATGCATAATCTTTTTATATTATGTTTTGAAGTGTTTGGCAAAACAGCTTATATGATCTCAAAGTTGTGAAAAAGTATCATTTTCAGCTTTTCTAAAACATATATAGTATAGCAGTACAAATTTAAAAATATCTTACGGGTAAATGTGACCATAATCGCTTATTAAGTTTACGTGTTGAGAAATGCTCTGGTAGAGCTGTTTTAAAAATTAACACGAATTTTAAAGCAGAAATTATATTAATTAACCATTTTAATTATATTAAGTTGAGCCGTAGACGGCGTGCTGAGCAGCCGAGCCGTCCGCGGCAGCGAGACGTACAAGCTGCGATGCTCACCGCAAGTTGTGTTGCAATTTGCAAAGGATGATATTGTTGGCAGATCAGAACATGAAATTCATGTACTTAGTTGCCGCTTATTTAAACCGCTACTACCCCTACCGATCTGCTTGTGAACACCGACGACTGAACCTTTGACTGGCCAATCGTATTCAGTTCCTCATCTCGAACAAGCCTAGTTCGTTGCACTTTGGTAGTTAATCATCTTATTGAGGGAAAATAAGATCATTTGACTAAATGCTTCGGTGTCATCAGTTGAATGTGTGATGAGTAGGAAATGATTATTCAGAGTTCTTCCTCGTACGACGTCAGAGCATCTAATATAATACTACGGCGGTGGTTTCCAACAACCATCGTCGTCTAATCGACAAAGCTTTGACTTGTGCGATTATATAAGAAGGGGCTTGATCGAAGCATCATGTACAACTCATTCGATCAATAGAGTGAGTTTGTGATCGAGTGCGAGTACGTATGTAGCTGCACTGCACAAGAGATCAAACTGATAACAGGAAGCACGCGGAGGCATCATGCTTAGGCACTTTCTGCTGCGGCGTGTGAGGCAATGGCACCGCCGTTCTCCTCCGTCACCTTTGCGTTCCAGTGTCTAGGACCAGGAGCAGGAGCTGAGAGTCCACGGAGCAGGGAGCGGCGATTTGTTCACTGTTGCTCCGGTGCCGCTTCGTTCTTCTCGTCAGCTGGCAAGTGTGCCGACCCTGCCATCATCTCAGCAGTCCGCCAAACACGATGATCAGCCGCGGCAAGCACCGAACCCTGACAAGCACCACAATGTGCCGCTGCCGCCACCACCTCCCGGCAAAACCGATCATGGCGATAAGCCAGTGCAAGCGCCGCCGCCGAACCCTAATGAACACCATAAAGTGCCGCCGCCGGCGGCCCCTGTCAGCGCCGGCAACACGGGTGGTACTGCTACGACAACTACTACTACTACGGCTCTAGGCGGAGAACCTGAGCAACACACCCAGGTCGCCGACGGAACCACCAGGCCCTGACCACACGGCTAAGGTTTTCGACTACTCCTACTTGATCTCGATTTCTGGCGCTTTGCTTATTAAGGTTCAGCCTTTATATTTCACCTCTCCCACGCGACGACCATGCCTTCACTCCCATGTACTAGTACGTGCTAGTAGTTTGTGGGCTGTATTTTGTCTTTACATACAACTATTTGTCTCGTGCTTTGCTATGTTCTTCTTTTGTACAGTTTAAGCTATGTTCTTGTGTATGCTTATATCTGTAAAAGTTATCAAGATTCAATGTCTATAATAAATTGTTGATCCTGTTTCTACAAGTTGCCTGAAGAAGAACAAAACAAGACTAATGCAATACTATACAGAGCTATAGGATGTCGTGGTTAATGAATTTTGAAGTTTTTTGAAGATTCACACTAATTTTACTGTAGTCCAATACGTATACTCCAGTTTTAAAATATTGTTGTCACGTTTCACCAAAAAAAATGAATAAATTTGACGCGTCTGAAGAAGACGCATACCGTGTATGACAGTCCATATATCTGACGGTATGTGCAGCTACGACGTGGATCAAAAACTGTAGAATAAATATGGTCAATACGAAAGAAAATAATGATGCTCCTCCAACCGTTCTATATGCATATATCATGATACTAAGTTCAGATGAAAGGGTCTGGATTTCATTCAGACGAGAGGAGATCAAAATGTTCAGTATAAATAGTGGTTTACTATCTGTATCTGTCGACATTTGTTGAGATAAAAAAAAATGGACTTAATTTTTCTCTTTGCTCATGCCCCGATCAGTGTATAAGCCCAGATGCAATCAGGACCTGCTGATCTTTCTTCCGTCTCTCCTGTGCATATGTGCTTCATTTACCTGTTCTTACAAAAGGGAAGAAAAGTAATAGGAGCTATTATAGTGGTTGCTAATATGGCCTAAATGACTCTGCACACCTAATTAGCTCAGCTGACGTGTAAAAAATGTTAACCCATCGACTGAGAACTACAGTATATATCAACCCGCGCATTTATACAGATAGGCTTGATGTATCCTGTTGTAGAATTTAACTCAGATAATATATGATTTTACTTCCTACCACAAAAAGGTTCTGAAAAATTTTGGATTATAAAAGAAGCTTCTCATTTCAATCTCATAATAAAAGCGCAGGCCGATGTCACAGAAGAATTAAAAAGCGGTGTCATAAACGAGATTTTCAATTTTGTGATGTCAGAAAAAGAGAATTTGGAGAGAGAATTTCGTTTCCGTGCGTGAGCTCCCCACACGCGTACATAGGTTGATTTTTTTTTTCCTTCTGGTAGTACCGTGTTTTCAACTGTACATACATACGCACGTTTAAAAGTAAGCGTTTTCTTGTGGTGGATGCACCAGGTTAAGGTCACGTAGCCAATTAATATGAGGTCAATAGCACCAAATGAACCTCAGCTGCATGCCTTTTTTTTTTTCCTTTGCATTGGTCTGCTTCCTTGCTCAGTCACCCCTGCACACGTGCTCCCGTCATTGAATTGAACTAGTAATCTCTGCATGTTATTGGTTTCTTGATCAACAATTCAACTAAGTAGTAGCAGTAGTATATATATATATTAGTGGTGAAAGAGGGAGCCATTTGCAACTTTGGGACTTTGGAGAGGAGAGCCATATGGCGGCGTCCCTGGCATCGTCGTCCTCCTCCGTGTCGCGCCGGTTCCTACAGCGCCTGTCCACGCTCTCCACCGTCGTCGTGCGGCGGAAACCCGTCGTCGCCATGGTCTCAGCCGCCAGCGTCGCAGTGGTCATTATTTATCACCAACTTAGATCACGCCGCAACAGCAACAAGCAGGACGCCGCCGCCACCGCTGATCCTCCAAGCGTCGTCGTCCCTCCGGGGGCGGACGCGGCAATAATACGACCAAGGAGTCCGCCGGTTGGACGCCCCGGCTCTCCGAGAACAGGCCCCGGCGGCGGGCATCATTGAAGGCCAAACCAAAGTCAGATAACGGACGTGGCGCACCAGCGGGCGGCAGTGGCTCTGATGCTGCTTCGATCTTGAACCTGTATATATATATATATATATATATATATATTGTTAGAGTGTGTCTTAGTTATGTTATAGTATATATGTATATTTGGTGGTTTACCTAGGTTGAATATTATTGTTGTGTTAGAGTGTATTTTTAAGTAAGACAAAATGATCAAAGTTAATATTGAAGCCAACACTGTTATTACTTAGTACTGCTTGTTAATGGATGGAGTACTGAGTGATCGACGACGTGGCACGAGAGCTCTTCTCTCCGGTTGTGTTTCCATGGCCAGGCCAGCGCGATTGAGACCGGATCAAAGCACATAGACACGGTTCGGCGCCGTGTGAACTACTGTTCTGATGCGACGAAGACTGACGGGCCAGTGGCATCGTCGCAGCCCGTGATCGGATCAAAGTACATACCATACCAGTATACTACTACAGTAGGTACTCACCATTTTTATTTACTTGACGTTAGGATCTTGTGACTTGTGTGCAGTGTATATTTGTTGTCTGAAACAACAATAAAAAGAAAATGAAGGAGTACCTGTGTTATTATTAGCCGCACTAGTAACCATAAAGTCTAACACTCCACAATTGATCGATCAAGCTTAGGCCCCCTTCGGTTGAGATTATCGGGTAGTGATTCTTAGTAAGAAGTGATTCTCTTAGTCAGAAGTGATTCTGTGGCTTAAATTGATTCTCTTTGATTCTCTATGATATACTCTCACAATCAGGACAGTAAATCACTTTACAGAATCAGGAGAAGCTACTTTTTCCAGCTCCCAACCCTATAATTCATTTCAGATAATCACTTCACAGAATCAACCAAGAATCACTTCTCCTGTAACATAATATTTGGCAGAGCTCTCCAGATTCTCTCTGAGAATCAGCTCCATGAGCTCTGACAAAGAAGGCCTTAATTGACTCACCCTCCCCCGCGTTGGTACTGTGTACCCCATCCCTGTCGTCTGAACACACGTGTGAGTACCAAAGTCAATCTCCGCCGTAGTCGTCTACTCAGTAGCTAGCTTCGTGGTCGTGGTCGCCCAGCAGCATGCATCATCAAACTGACAGCAACCGCGAGCCAATACAAAGGTAAAGTCATGTAACGTCCTCGCTGTAGTCGTCGTCGCCGCGAGCCAGCCCATCCTAACGAATGGCCGCCCGACGCGACGCCACAAGTAAAAACCCGGTCATAAACGACGCCGTGCCATTATCACCGCTGAGGACGAACCAAACACTGCGTAAGAAAGAGCCAAAGTTGATCTAACGCGCTCTCTCTAGGTGAGCGGGTGCCATCTATGCAAGCAAATTTTTATTAACGATGTATGTATTGCAAAGGCGGATCGAGTTATATGAAGAGAGAGGAAATGAATTTGGAAACTAGCTATATATATACATTTCGTGTATACTTATATTTCTAGAACTGAAGTAGAGAGTTTCATTTTCATCGTATATATGCACAACCAATACTCCAAATCTATGCACTGTATTATGCCTTTTGTTTCGTCTGCGATTTCAAACACTTTATTAGCTAGACGACGACCAACCACTCTCTAGAAAACAACCAAATCTAACAGCTAGGACTTACTGTTAATTAGCTAGCATGTGTTAGGTACACGCTTGTTATGGCTGGTCTTAACTACTACTACGAATAAATCCAAAAATGATGGCAGATTCCGCTATTGTTCGAAGTAGTTTCCAGGTTGACTCGGCATGCATGAAGGAGCACAAAAACGACAAAACCACACACTACATTCGAAGTAGAGCGTTGAAAAACGCATTATTAGTGTGGACAGAATCGCTCTTAGCTCAGCTACTACTTCGATTTATTCTTAGTTATGTCTGCTACCAGTATACCCTTTTTGTCAGGTAGTTCTAAGACAGTAGTACACTAGTACAACGACTTGACTCGATCGTCCGAGCAGTATCGCGCTGACGACGTGAGTGCCAGTGTACTGTTCTCCGCCATGGCGTGTACGCTGAGGCGGCACGTCTCTACGTACTGCGCTGATGTGTGACTGGATCAACGTAGTATGAATCCATCATCAGCGACCAGATCGATCAACAAGACGAGTCGAATCTTCCCTCAGTACGAGCCTATGAGCTCGCTGCTTGACTTTCGTCACCCCAGCATGCCGGACGATCAAATATTGTATAAGTAGGCGTGCCATCGATCAGCAGCCGCATCATCTCCATCCATCGTCAGAGCCAGCCCCCCAGGCTCAAGGAGGTGTTACCAGTAGGCTAGCTAGTAGGAGCGGCTCTAGCTAGCTGTATCCGAAAGCAAGTCGATCGATCGCCATGGCGCCTCCGCCCTCCTCTTTCTCCCTCCTCCTACTCCGGTTTGTGCGGCGGTGTTTGCCCTCCCGCATGGAGCTCGGCGCGTTCTGCTGTAACCACCCTTCGCCTTCCGTCGCCTTTCGCCGGCGGTGGCTCCGCCAGCTGCATCCAACAAACTGCTCGTCCTCATCAGAACCTGAGATCATCGCCGCTTCTACGTTCCAAGAAGAATTAGCAGGCCACGCCGCCGTCGTCGATGGCCAGACTATTGCCTCGGCGAGTAGTGTGCCAGAGGAGGTGCGCGACGACGTGGCGAGAGGGCAGCTGCTGCTGGCTCCACCATGTGGGGGAGGACCACCCAGTGATCCGAGTCAACCTGATCCTGACGGCCCCATACACCATGCCATGGCAGCTGTGCCGACGAGCACGACGACGTCGAGGCACGAACCGCCAGGGCGACCCGGCGATCCGAGGCCAGCCCCTGGCGGCCCCATACACCATATCATAGCGGCTGCGTTCACGAGGAGGCGTGAACCGGCAGGCCGACCACCCGTTGAACCCAGGCGACCCCCTGGCGGCGGAACCCACCACCACGCCGTGCCTCCGACGACGATGATGGGTCAACCACCAGGGAAACCTGGCGATCCCAGGGAAGGCGGCGGCGGCAAGCATAATTAACTTCAGTGTCGAGCACCATCGACACATGAGGCGACCGAGAGTGAGAGTGAGAGGTGCTCGGGCTCGACCTAGCAAGAAATATATTTTCGGCATGAAGAAACTGTCGATACAATGGGTCTTGTTATGTATACGTCGTTTAATGAATAACCTTGTTGTCTCAGCACCCTTGCTAAGACACTTATCAATGACCCGTTGTCTCTTGATTATTTCTTCGAACCTAGTACTAAATCCAAATATAATTTCGGCAGAAATCTAACTAGCTAGTGGCACCAGTTGAGAGAATGGGTTGGGTTTTGGGGATGTCGATCGTGTACCGCTGCTTTCACCTCGCCATTGCTCCTCCGCCCTCCTCCACTCCACTCCACGACCCTGTGCGAGATTTATCATTGGCCAAATACTGTAGTACTATGGACGGAGATGGCCCTTAAGTTTACCTTATTAAAAGTTGTCTTCCGCTGTACAGTATAGTATACGCCTTGAATTTAGGACCTGTACCGATACGGTAGTACAGATAATGTCCGATTGGGCTTGCAGTAGATGGGGCCTTCATGACGTCTGTGTTCGTCGTTTCAGTACGTACTCATCTTAGGCGTCGCGTGACCCTGTAAAAGAAACCGTACGATTTGTCCTCTCCCTCTGTGTGGTGGGCACACAACGTGACTGATCAAAGTCCAACACCGTGCGTGCGTTGATTCCCTACCTGTTTGCGGCTGCGTCCAACTCTGCCTACGCGCTACTCAACATCGTCTTTTTCTTCTTTTTCTTTTTGCGATGGATGATGGCGCTAGTACAGCATCCTCTTTTTTTCTTTACTTATAGAAAGTCGATTTTCAGTACTATTATTTTTGTTTTTTTATTATTTACGTTTTCTAAGTTAAATTTATACTAAAAAGTGATAACAATTACAAAACGAAGCTAGTATCTTTTAGTAGTAATTATAGAATAGTTTGTATTTTTTTTCCTAATATGAAAGATACAAATCTCGTCGTAACCAAAAATAAGGTGCTCGGACTACTAAAGTATTCAAATCCCCTTCAATTATTATAAAATATTTTGCTTATACTTTACACATCCAAGCTAATTTTTTAAATATCATGAATGGTTAAAATTGACACTAAAAATCAAGCATGTCAATATTTGGAATAGAAACAGAGTACTACTTACTAATTACAAGTGATTTCGAACTGCGACTCTAGTCTTGACGTGATTGACGAGGCATACTAGGACTTATCCTATGTTCTGTTCTGCTCTGCTCTGCTATAGTGCTATCTCTCTTTCTCTACATGGCTGAGGCTGAGATCGGATCAAAGTCAAACCCCACGATGCATCATTGTTTTCTCTCGCTCCCTGCTGTCTCTCTTGCTGCGTCCACCACGCTCTACCTATGTTCATTAATCGCTCCGTACTTCCACCGTCACTCCATCAGCGCAGAGCGAAGTAAAAGCGGAGTTAGCCCCAACTTTTCTTTTTTCTGAATCTAGAATTAGTAAAGATAAGATGTTTGGTTAATAATTTTATTAATAGAATTAAAAAAATAGAATAAAACTCTCCCAAACAGTCTCTAAATAAAAGTACATAATTAGTACTAAGTTGAGACCGAGGGAGCATGACAGACATGCAGCGAGTGGAGCACGAGTGCTGCGGCTGACTGCTGACTCGATCAATAATAGTGCAGGCACACGGATGGACACACGGTATTTCTATGCTCTTTTTTTTTTTCGACTAGTGTTTCTATGCTCTTTGGTTGCCTTAACCACCCATTTATATACTCTTTGTTTTGCCTTATTAACCGCCCACTAAATTAATTTAGTTTAAAATTTGATCAGTGTAAATTGAAACAGAATACTCTGACAGGCAGCTACCGGCCGTAGCACAGAGATCTTTGATTCTGACTCGATCAATAGTGTGTACGCGCACCCGGTGTGTCGGAAGCGGCCAGCAACAAGAAGAGAACAACGGTGAGCATCTGACGAAGGAGACGTACAGGCGATCGACCAAATCAAAATAGCACGACTAGTCAAACTCACACTCAGCCTGTTGTTAGCAGTAGGAGTTAGCTTTGAATTACGACTTCTCGATATGTGTCTGTCTGATACTCTGATGAGTATGGTATGGTCAAAGTCAGAGCCTCTTGCTGCGTGCCACCCATTCGACCTATTCATGGCTTGTTCCGCTATAAGTACAGCTCCGTCTCAGCATCCTTCGAACCATCAACCATCAGCTAGTAAAAGCCAAGCGATCGAGACCCAGCACCTAGCCAGCAACTGGTGGAAGAAGGAATTCGATCAACAGGACAACCCGCGAGCCAAAGCTCCAGTGAAGAACTAAAGCTACGGCCATGGCGTCGTCGTTGACAGTAGCGCAAAGCTCCAGGCCGCGGCAGGCGGAGGCGGCGCTGCTGGCGTGCGTGTCGCCCCGCCCGAACCTGGTTTCGACCGACCTCTTCTCTCCTTCCACCTACCCCACCAGACTGCAGACACCGCGGCCTGGAGCAACAGCAGCAGCAGCAGCGCAAGACGATGGGCAGAAGAACGCCACCGGTGGTGCCCCGACGACGAGGCCCGTCGACGTGGCCGCGGCTTCTAGTCGTCATCAGGTGCTGCTGCTGGTGACGAGTAGAGGTCCTCCTCAGGGAGGCAGCGGCCGCCCTGGTACGCCGAGGGGAGGCCCTCCTCCGGAGCATAATTAACTAATTGCACCGGTCGTGCGCGAGATGCAGACGCAGATAGATAGATGGTGGAGCGGGAGCCATGCATCACAGTAGCGATCGAATCGTCCGCTCCGTGGTGCATTAGTGTCCAGATCCTTCAATCAATTGAATGTAATTGTACATGTAAAGTACTACTATATCCAGTAACATAAGTGTAATTATTGTTTTGCGACCATGTGTTAAGCACTGATATACTCCCTCTATTTTTGAATTCCTATCGTTAGGACATGTTGCTTAGTTTATTTTTAGTGCAAACCTTTTGTCTGAAACGACAAGAAATCCTGAATGAAGAGTACTAGCTAGGCTGATTCACATATGTTGAATTGGTGACTCTATACATACATACCTCACGCACGATTCCTAGATCCATCAATCGGTCTGTCATGGTGCACTAGCAGGCGCAAACACACCACCACCAGCTAGCAGTTCGAATAGCCAAGCGCGCGGCGTCACCGGGACGGGAAGGAGTCAGTAGCGGTGACGTGGCTCTGTGCGCTCGGCGTGGACATGATGTTCGTCGATGTCAGAACAAGCCGCCCACCAGTTCAGTTGTACCATCCGCCGCTGTCCCACCCATGCTCTCCGATCTGACCATGTGTTAAGCACTGATATACTCCCTCTATTTTTGAATTCCTGTCGTTAGGACATGTTATTTAGTTTATTTTTAGTGCAAAACTTTTGTCTGAAAGGACAAAAAATTCTGAATGAAGAGTACTAGCTAGGCTGATAGATATGGAGAATGAAGTGGAGAGAGATTGTTCGGTTGTTGAAGGAAAGGTAAAATCAGTAGTATTTTTTTTAAAAAAAATAAAAGTAGCATAATATTACACGACAATGATATATAACGACTAAGTCTGTACACTGATGGTACTGATTATCTAATAGTAGCACTTATATATGCACACTAAATAACAGATATGGAGTATCATATTAGGTGCATGATTTTAAAACAGCTAATTATCCCATTAGATATTAGGTGAAATCCTCCTAAGAACTTTGTCTTAAGTTGACTTACCATCTCGTGAGTTTATACAGAACGAGACACCTCCATGTCAGACTTGAGTTTCAAACACCGATATAACACCATCATAATAATAATAATATTGATCTTAACAACAATTTATAATGACTTTGAGCATTCAATATCCTGAAAATGTGTGCGTGTGTGTGTTGTGGGGGGGGGGGGGGGGGGGGGGGGGGGGGCGTTCTCCGCGCATAGAGATTTACTAGATTGCAAGGTTGAAAGTTACAATTTTTGTAGTCTCTAGATTATTTTTTTTTAATCGTATAAAATCAGATCCACCATACAAACAAATTGGACGGCCAACACGTTGAACACACTTAGAGTATTTATTTTTAGACGGCTAAATATTGTAATTCATGAAATAATTATTGTAATTTTATTTAAATTTTGTTCATTTTAATTCATATTCTTATAAATTGAAACAGAGTGTTATGACATGCAGCTCTACGTAGCACGAGTACTGCTGATTCGATCGACAGTGTGGACGCACACGGTGTCGGAAGCGCGCGGGAACAAGAACAATATAATGAGCATGCGGCTCCCCAAAAAAAAATTTTAAAAAATGTGCATGTGACTAAGACGGGCGACCAGATCAAATATCACGACTAGTCAAACTCACACAAACCTGCCTTCTTTCTCGATCTGTGTGTCTGATGAGCACGGTCAAAAGTCAAGCCTCTTGCTAGTTGCTGCGTCGACCAACTGGACCTATTTCGTTGCTTATATAAGTTGCGCTCCGCCTCAGCATCCATCAACCAACTATCAGCATCACCTCAAAGCGAAGAAGCGAGACCCTAGCAACTGTGGGAAGAAGGAATTAACAGACCACCGGCGAGCCAAAGCTCGAGTGAAGTAGTAGCTAGCTACTACTACGGCCATGGCGTCGTCGTTGTCGGTAGCGCCAAGCTCCACGCCGCGCCAGCCGCTTCTGCTGGCGGCGTGCGTGTCGCCCCGCCCGAGTCTCGTTTCGCTGGAGCTCTTCTCCCCGTCTTCCTCCGGAGCCAGGCTGCAGCCACCGCGGCCTGCCGCTTACAAGCAAGAAGAAGAAGAAGTACCAGCAGCGCACGACGACGGAGAGAAGAACGCCGCAGGTGCCCCGACGAGGTCCGTCGACGTGGCCACGGCTTCTAGTGATCAGGTGCTGCTGGTGGCGAGTAGAGGCCCTCCTCAGGGAGGCCGCGGCCGCCCTGGTCCGCCGAGGGGAGGCCCTCCTCCGGTCCACAATTAACGTCCCGGCCGTGCGAGATGCAGATGCAGATAGACGGTGGAGCCGGCGAGCGGCTCATCACAGCGACAGAAACCGTAATTCATTAGTGTCAAAATCCTTCAATATGTAAAATTGTACATATATTAGTATATCTTGTAACTCAAATTCAACTATTATTTCGCACCTTCTGATTCACATATGAAAATCACGATGCTTTTGATCTGTCGAATTTCTGACTCAGCATACCCTCACGCACACTTCCAAGCTCTGTCTGTCTGAAGTCTGAATAAAGTACAGTGATCACTCGAAGTCAAAGAAAATGCATAACGAACCAATGAAGGGAAAAGAAAATAGTATGACGGAGAGAAAAGGGAAAACGAAAGTGAAGGTCTAATTAACTCGACAATGTCAAGTATTATTTATGTTAGTAATGTTTTGTTATCTTGGATGTCTTTTGAGACTAACTTTTTGTATCAATATAACCTATTTTTCTAGTAATGTTTTGTAATTAATATGTCAGTTTGGATAATTTATTTAGTTATTTTACAGTAATAATGGGGCATATGGATAGAGATACTTTGTACTAATTGTTTACAATGACGGAGTAAGCTAACTATAACAAATGTTGTACTATCTTGAACAGCTTATTAGCTTATTAGCTTATTTTTCATTCATCTATTTGAGGATGATTATTATGTAGGGGTGATAACGGATAACTCATAAATTTTAATATAGGATAGCACTATTCTTCACCATGGGTGAAGAGTTATTCTTCACCAAGCGATAATTACTAAACAAAAATGATAATTAATAAATTAAAATTAAAAATTATTAAATAAAAAGTTATAAATTACACAATAATTATGGTCAGTAGGTACTATATTGTCTTGGTAATCACTGTCGTTATTTTTCATTCAGTAAATAGAGTTTGTGAAGAATAACCCAGGGTGAAGAATAACTTGTCTATTTTAACATATGTATTTCAACTACTTTTTAAATAGCAGTACATTGTACTGCGTACCTGCATAGGAGTACAGCTCATGTATTGTTAAAAATCATACTATCATTTTAACATAACCAAATTGCTTAAAACAGAGTACAAGTTCCGACCAAAATTTTGAATTTAAGTCCCTTATCCAAACCCTGTAAAAGTTTTTTTTTGAAATAATAATAATTTAATTATTAATTTCAAAATTAGGGGTCGGTTGAGAGAAATTGTAGAAATAGAAGGCAGTCGGTATTCGGATGACCGATAAGGTATCTATCGGTCTTCCGAAAACCGATATCAGCCTATCGGGTTTCCGTAAGCCGACTAGCGCACACGTCTGCTGCCACGTGGCCTATCGGCGACGCGAACGGACTGTCGGGCGATAAAATGGGCTTTCGGTAATTGGATTACCAACAGGGTGCAGGAGCTCTGGGGCAATCGGGCCCCAACGGGCCCGATTTGTGTCGCTAGTCGGTATCCGGGCGACGAATAGGCTTCGCTAGTCGGTTTGCGGGAGACCGATAGGTCCCCCATCATATCGACGACCGTGGCCCGTGACTGCGCACTTGCGTTTGTCCACGAGAGAGGGTGGCGGCAGAGGCTAGCGCGCGGGGTGGGGAGGAGCCGGAGGCGCGCGTCGGGCAGCCTGCCGGGGCGCGCTCGCGGGAGGAGAGGAGGAGAGAAGGAGAAGGAGGAAGAGGAAGAGAAGAAGAAGAAGGAATAGGAAGAGAAGGAAGAAGAAGAACGTTCACGTGAGATTAGAAGTAAGTATAATATTTTATTGTTGGATTAAGTAGTATGATAGTTTATGTAGAATATAAGTTTAGTTTTGTGATGATTGTTTAGATAGTGATTTATTTTAGATTATTATCCTGTATTACAGATTAGTTCGTTCATAAAATTTGCATTATATACGTACAATATATTTAGAGCATACGAAAAAAAATTCGATGTTTGTAAAAATATTATAAAATTAGAAAGTAAATAAATGGTAGCTAAAAATATTTTTGTTGTCAGGATTTTTAGTGTCGTCAGATTCAGAATATTTTATGGGGAAGGGAGAAATTAGGCATTGTGAATACGGTGTAGATTTGAATGAATTTGCATATGTAGATGGTTGGTTTAATGGACCCTGTGAGGTGCCTAGAGTGGAAGTGTGGAGATGGTTACAAGATTTATTGAATATCATATTACATGATCGGTTAGTGGTGAAAGTTTTAATTCCCTTCGTATACAAATGGGAGGTTTTTGAGATTAAAAACACAACAAGTTGGCGGAAGTTCGTATATATGGGTATCCAGAAAATGTTTGACCATGTGCTGCTTGTTCAACATGAATTGAGTAGCACATCGGAAGGTCATGAGAAAGTAGCTGAAAGTTATGTGTATGTTTCAAATACTTTAGCAATCGCTGAGACCACAAAGCAATTGCAGTTGAGAAGAATAGTGCCACAGAATAGCTTAATCAGACGCACGATGAGGTGGGAGAAGGCCGGATGGAAATGATGGTTGCAGATTGTGGAGAAGAGAATGAGGTCATTGTAGATGAGATGCAGAGAGATGATGATGAGTATGAAACTTTTGTGGAGACACGGGCTAGGTGGAAGGAGGGTGATGAAGAGCCAGAGGACTGGGTTGATATGGATAATATGACATGTGATGATGGTCACAACTCAGCCTGGGAATACGATGCTGTAGAAGTGAGGCAGGGCCAGATGTTTCTTGATAAGGAGGATTTGCAAATAGCGGTGAACCGTTGGGCGTATTCTGAGAAGAAGCAGTTCAGAGTGGTAATTTCAAACCCAAGAACAGATGGCATAAAGTGCATTGCTCCAGACTGCACGTCACGTGTTCATGGGAACTTACCAAAGAATAAGACATCATTTGGTGTCTCTATTGTGGTACCTCACTCGTATATGTTGCGAAATACTCTTTTGAAGCATAGAACTATGACAACAAAATTTGTTGTTGATGCACTATATTCAGAGATAGTGCAAAAAACTGCAATGTCTTCGTTCGCTATCATGCATAGTATACAGAACAAATATGGATAGGACATATCGTATGATATGGCATGAAGGGTAAAACAGAAAGCATTGAAAGAAGGTTTGACACCTACAAGGATTCATATCATAATCTTCGCGCATTACTGAAGTTATTCAAGCTCAAAATGCGGGGCCTATAATTGCATTGCATGACTTTATCAGTGCAGATGGTAATAAGGTACTTCAACGTGCTTTCTGGTCATTTGGATGCATGATTGTAGCGTTTAGACACTACGGACCCGTGCTATGTGTGGATGGTACATTCTTGACCGGCAAGTATAAGGGGCAAATACTTACTGCTATTAGGGTTGATGGAGAGAATCAGATTGTGCCAATTGCATTTGCATTTGTGGAGCACGAGAGAACTGAAACTTGGTTGTAGCTCTTTTGGTGGCTTAAGAGAGCTGTTGTGAAAAATAGGCCATATATTTGCATCATACATGATATAAATACTGGTCTATTATCTACATTTCATATGTTGCAAACGAATAGTGCGGACGAAGCATTTTTGTCAGATTTACATAGTCGTTGGTGCATGAGACATTTGGTTGCAAACTTTCACCGACAATTCAAGAGGCAACGTCCCATGAATATGTTCAAGAAGCTATGCAAGCAGAACCAACGTTCAAAATTTGATAACCTATTAGTAGAGCTTGATAAATTAACTGACAATCAAATGAAGGAGTTAAGAGATATGGTTCTGCCAGGTTATGATGCAGAGGCACTTCCTTTGAATCCTCTTCCTAATGAAACACACAACGTGACACGAAGGCGGAAGGGGGAAAGAAGAGTGAGGTGTATCTCGGACTGGATAAAGGAGGAGTCATAGAGAAATGGTCATTGATAGAGATTGAGATGTATTCCGTTATGGTATAATGACAACTAATCTCGCTGAGGTTTATAATTGAGTTATGAAAGGTACACGAAGCCTTCCACTATAGCTATCGTTGAGGGTATAACACGTGGCACACAAACATACCTGCAAGAGCGATATGCTAAAGCAATGTTGAACATGTCGAACCATCAAGTATTGTACTCCTCTAAAATCATAGAGTATAAGAAAGAAAAAAGTGACAAAGGTCAAAGACATTTGATTCGGAGGATAGCTAACAGAAAACTAGTTTTGAGGTGCTGTTACGCGGGAAGAGCGGGCTTAGCATTGCTCGTGCTGAAGTAACAATGGAATGCATACTGTGGCCTTATTTAAACAAATGTGAGTGCATACGTAACAAGCCGAAGTTGCTGCATTTACCCTGCTCTCATGTCTTCACCGCTTGTGCTCAGAGAAATATTGATACCCATAATTTTGTGTCACTATACTACTTAAAGCAAGCAGTGGAGGCTACATGGCGTGGTGAGTTAATTGGTTGGAGAGCCGTCTCTGACTTCACACGGCCACCACAGGGAGAAGCAGCTTGGATCCCGGATCCAAACAAGCGAGTTACAATGAAGGGTCGTCGCAAAATGCGCCAAATAAGGAATGACATGGATGCCAGTCAGGCACGTGAGGGTCGTAAAGAGTGTATAGTTTGTGGAGGTAACCACTTACGGAAGGATTGCAACTTGTACCTTGTGGAAAGGAGACCTGACGGCATTGATGTTCGACGTGTTTCAATACGGAGGAGCGACCGGACGGAAAGAAGAGGACCATTTACTTAATTCTGTCATGGGTACTATGTATTATGTTGTACTGTAAGATGCACTATTTTCATTATAACATGTGTGCTATGTGTTATGTCATATAATTTTTGTATTGCGGGATATATTATGTTTTGCTATATTTGTATTATTGTCCGAGATGTCATATTTTTTATATTCACGTATTTTCAGTTAGCGGTTTGCATATGAACTATTGTATATATGTTTTTATATTTTATTTGTTATTAAATGTTGTCATTTTTTTCTTACAGCCATGGAGTTGATCGATCCGGCAATTGATTCGAAGCATCGCTCTTACTCCGAGACCGGTGATCTTTACGACCCCCTTCGACTACGAAGCTTCGACGACTTTTGGGCACTGGACGACCGATGGGTTCCGAAGTAACTTATTAATTCAAAAAACATTGTTTGTTACACATTACGCTTCATTTTGAAACAAATTTATATTGTTTTGTAGGTCGCAGGCATCTGAATTACTACCACTCGTGCGGATGTTGGACCCCAGGGGTAGGAGGTCTCTTCAGTTTCCCGCTGACCCTGCACTACTCACAGCTTTGGTGGACCGTTGGCTACCAGAGACCCACACGTTGCACCTACCATGAGTGAGATGGCTCCGACATTACAAGATGTGTCGATGTTATTAGGTCTCCCTCTGGCAGGGGATGTGGTTTTCCCTCCTCCGGTGCAAGCTACGTGGATGCATGATATCTTGCACCGATTTCACGACGTCCTTCCCGGACAAGATCAACTCCAGTTCAACGTTAACCACGGACCTACTAAGGTATGGCTATAGCAGTTTCGAGCAGAGCCGTTGAGTGCAGATGTGGAGGATTGAAGAGTGCAGCGACATCTGGAGGCCTACCTTCTATGGTTGTTTGGTTGGATCATGTTCACGAGCACGCACGAGGACACTGCTGACAATCATTTGATAGGCGTCGCCTAGATCATAGCTAACAAAGACATGGCACATATGCCCCAATTTAGATCGGGCTCTGTCGTGTTGGGTGCAACATACAGAGCGTTGTGCGACGGTTGTAGACGCAGGAGTAGTGCCGGATCACTTACTGGGTGCCCTTTGTTGCTGATGTTGTGGTGTTATAAGCGTTTCGACATCGGACGACATACTCTTTCCTCGTACGATCCATATGACGATGACCTGTACACGGATGAGGATGATGAGATGGACTGGCCTACAATGAGATCCTTACGCTGTAAGAGAAAGGTAACAAAAATATATTTCAATTACATCAAATTTGTCGTATATTATAGTTTGTAACTAATATATTAATCGTAATGCAGATGACTTGGGCGACAGGCACCGTCCGTAGGGGGTATCCAAATTACGTGCTTGCGTTTGATCAGCTTAGAGCTGATCATGTCCGATGGACCCCATTCAGTCCACTGGAGGTCCAGAAGCGTGCGCCGTGCGGGTTGTCGTCCATATGCACTCGTGATGAGCACATATAGTTGACAAGGCGACACCTTGTGTACGACATCGTTGTCGAGCCATCCACGGTCAACTGAGTCATGCATCAGCTTGGACTATTCCAGACGTCCCCAATTCCCCGATCACCCGTCCATCATGACCATATGTAAGTATGATTTACTTTGAAAACCGTGTCATTATCGAAAAGGAGTGTCGTTTCTAACCTGGAGGAGTACACAGTAAGACATTATAAACATCATTACAGGATGACTAGGAAAGGCCAGAGCCTTGCTTACGAAGAATCATGGGCCGGGAAGATGCTGCCTTGGATTCAGCAGTGGGCTGGTGCTGCTGAGGATGTTTGGGTCCCCTCTGGCCCTTTCGTGGAGGAAGCGTACGTTCCGTACTTGCAGTGGTACACGCCCAGAACACGCATCCGATGTCACCCAGTGCCCGCGGAGGTTGTGACCATGATGCTGACATCACAGACACGTTCGCTTCGCAGCCGAGTTTGGCGTACCACATGTTGGTACGTACTTTCCATAAAGCTATATTTCTTATGTGTCATGTGTCGTACTCATATTCGTATTTCACATGCATATAGTCGGAAGCATGTGCAGAGGTCGCAACAGAACTTGAGGGTTACGCACAGCGGTGCGATGCGAACCCTCCTAGGTTCGATGCGTGGGAGATGGGAGCAGCACTAGCTCGCCTTGCACGGCGCTGCAAGGATGCCCTTCGATGCTCATCATGTTCTCAGTCATACGACGTGCGTCCGAGGTTCCAACCAAGTTGGATCCAACCTCCCAGTCGCTTATATTCTGCAATTTATCACAAGAGACACATAGTTTTCAAATTAAAAATTAAAATGATATTATCTTACAAAAAATTACAGGTTCGGTCCCACCTTGCACTGCAGCACCGTCTTTCCGTTCTCACCAGGAACCCTCTTCTTCTCGGAATAACTTCAACGCCGGTCCGTCCCATTTTCAGGAGGCCGGTCCGTCCCATTTTCAAGAGCCCGACCCATCCCATTTACAGGCCGGTGCATCAGGCATCCCTTTTGGGTCGAGTTTCATCCGACACCAGGTTACCAGCACCAGCAAGTTCATCTTTTCTTTCACACATTCGATTCATATTATATTTTGAACTACCCTTTTATGAATGAGTGAAACTAATACTCTTATTGTAGGTGGCTACACGAGGAACCTCACGCCCTCCATTTCCGACGAGCTGACGATGTGGAGCAACGTGGAAGTGCAGGGTTATTCGCAGATGCCCAGAGCTCCAGTACCAACTTAGCTCACGCAGCAGGCGGAGTCAACCCCTTTGGACGGTCCTAGGACTCACCACGCACGGGAGCAACTTACTTACCCGACAAATCAGATTAGGCACCGGAAGACCCGACGTCGTAATGGTTGAATGTTCATCAGTACAATGCTTCATGATGACTATATTATCCTATGGATATCTGGTAGTAGGGTTATGTTCTACTATAGTTATGTGTCACTATAATTATGTTGTACTATGGTTATGTTGCATTATGATTATGTGTATTATCAGAAATCTGCTACATATTTCAGTCCTTCCATCTCCGACATCCGCTGCCATATAACACCAGGGAATCCAATAAAGTCCGTCTGTCAATCATTATTTCGTCACACAAATATGTCGGGCTTCAAGACTGACTCCGATACCCTATTCGGTACTCCGATCTCTGATATGCGGTCGCACATAGCATCAGGGAATCTAATAAAATCTGTCTCTGAAACACTATTTAACGCCACTAAAACATGTCGGCCATGAACACACTGATACCCTATTCGGTCCTTCGATGTCCGACACGTGCTCCCACATAGCGCTAGGGAATCAAAAGTGTTGCGCCCCGTCTTTATATATCATGCTGTTGAGGGTCAATACCGGTGATGACCGGTATTACCGGCCCTCCGACTGCTTTACGTATAAAGCAGCGAGCGACCTCCGTCTCGCCCGACCTCTATGCCACGACGCGCGTACAGTGGCTCGGGCCCACAGACAGGTCCGCCTCGCCCGACCCCCCCGACCGGGGTCGGATCATCCGCCACTCGACTCAGGCGCCCGACCTCACCATGACGGGGTCGGGAGCTCGTGCCAGAGCCCGCCTCGCCCGACCCCAGGGGTCGGGCGAATCGCTCCCTCCTGACCCTCAGGGGTCGGGAGCGCCGCCTACCACAACAAAGGCGATTGGCACTGAGTGGTTGAGTGATAAAAGCTCAACGACTCCCGTGGCTACCGAAGCCCCCCGTACAAGTGGGCGGTAACCGCCCACGTCGCACAGTGAGGGCAAGGCCGCCACTATGCGAACGACCCCCGTCAAAGCCCATCCCTTCTACCGGGACGGGACGGTCACGATTGACATTCTGACCAGGTACGGAAGCAACGGCGACTGGTCCTTCTCTCCTCCAACCCCTCGTCGGAGGACGCTCCACCATGCTGAAAAGACTTCCCTCATTGACGGCCATCCCTGTGGCGCCACCGACCGGAGAAGCATCGTCATGTCTGCGACGTCATCCACAGCGGCCGGCACAGAGTCTGAGGCGTCAACAGCGCGGCCTACAGGACGCACGGCCATGCCGTCGCCCACTCCCTCGCGCCGACCCTCTGTACGCCCACCTCCCTCCTTGCAGTATAAAAGGGGGAGGCGGGAGAATGACGCGGGCAAGCGGAACATTAGGCTACACGCGAACATAACCTCCCACCACACGTAGAACACCAGAGACTTGGGAGCTCGTCCCTCTCTCGCCCGTTTGTAACCCCCCTCCTACAAACTGTCGTGAGTAACACGAGCAGCCTCATCGAACTGGACGTAGGGCACGTTGCCCGAACCAGTATAAATCCTTGTGTCCTCTCGCGAACCATCCGAACCAAAACACGCACTCCACGATACTAATTACTCGTCGGCCACAACGAACGCCGACACATGCCATGCCCTCTTCTTCATGCGTATGCAAAGTTCAAACTATCCAACTTCATCAATGGCTAGTAGAGGTCGTGGTTGTGGAGGTCGGGGGCCCGTTTCAACCCCTCCTCTGGTCGGCGGACCAACATGGTTTACCGAACCATAACCTGAGTTCCCCCTAGAGTTCAAGTCTGAATTTAGTCTAGGCAGTCCTCTGCGTCCATATGATGCTACGAAGGAGAAATGGACCAAGTATAAACAAGGTGCTGATGCTGTCGTGCAAACGATGGACTATGACGAGGATAGTGGTTGTCGTTTTTTTCGCTGTCCTTACGGAGCGGTAACTATAAATTTCTATTTTCCTTTCACATCTAACTCTTTTTATTATTCAATAACACTACTTTCTATAAATATATTACTTTTTTCACAGTCGTATGATAAAGACGACAATTGTGGATGGACTGCATGGGTTGATCCAGAGGCAATCTATCCATATCGGCACTTCATCACTTACCTCGAGGACAAAATCTTCGACCTCACCCAGCTGCTAAATGCTCCGACTCCTGAACCATCAAATGAAATCTTGTTATTTCCATCGCTGACGATGATGACATGATATGGTGCGAGGTCCCGTATCGTAGATGCCCACATCACAAGCCTGTACCTACTAAACCTCCACCGCAACAGCGCCCTTCCTCATTTTCTCATTTTCACTAGCTGCTCTAAGTCTGGTACTAATAATTGACAATACCCGCGCAGTTATCGTAGTGTAGAAGGGAATGTATTGTACTTGTATCTCACTCTTTATAAAACAACTAATGTATCTTCGTAATTTTAATAATCCACATGTATACTTTCTTAATTTAACAATATTTTTTGTTCTCATTATAATGTGCAACAAAATAATTATATTGCCCAACACATATCCACAACATACACATAAAATGTATAAACAAAATATTTTTGTTTCAACAACATTGCATGATTTGACATGGGATAACGGTGATGGAGGCCTATCGGTTTTTCGGTTACTAATAGGCCTATTAGTTTTCCGATTATCGATAGGATCCTTTCGATGTTAAACATCCCCGGCAGGAGGCAAACCCTATGACCCGGGGACCTGTCGGTCTTCAGGATACCGATAGGTCCTGTCGAACATATCTACGTCCGACTACTCAGCTTCTGGACGCCACGTCAATGCCTCGTCACCGCCACGCAGGCTATCGGTTTTCAAACGACTGATATGTCCCTTATCGGTCATCCGATTACTGACTGCCTTCTATTTCTATAATTTCTCTCAACCGACACTTAGTTTTGTAATTAATAATTAAAATAATATTATTTGAGAAAAAATATGGCTGCAAAGAAAAAAAAATTGCAGTAGTCGGGTAGTGATCAGTCCAGCCATTCATCGTTGCTAAACTATTGGAGATCACAAAATACTACCATTATACTTTGTCTATAACCACCTTTACCTACAAATTTTTAGTTCAAAATGTGAACCCTTCCCTCAATCAATAGTGGTTGAGATTGACCTTATGATCGTGCTGACTGCTGACTCGACCAATTAGTGCCGGCAGTCAGGCACACGGTATGGGAAGCGGGAAGAGGAACGTACCAACATGCGACTCATGTATTGGACGACCAAATCAACGACATATAGCAGGACTAGTCAAACTCAGGCCTGTGTGTCTCATCTCATCTCATGTGCACTGGTCAAAGTCAAACCTTTTTTGTTGCGTCCACTAACTCTACCCGTTCATCGCTTACGTATATAAGTAGCGCTCCGCCTCAGCATCCTTCAAACCACCAACAACCATCAGCACAAAACGAAGAAGCGAGACTCAAGAAGGAATCCAACCATCGCCGCCGGGGAGCCATAGCTTGAGTCATCTAGCTAGCTACTACGTACGGCCATGGCGTCGTTGTCGGTAGCGTCAAGCCCAAGCTCCATGCCCAAGCTGCAACTGGCGTGCGTGTCGCCCCGCCCGAGTCTGGTTTCGATCGACCTCGTCTCTCCTTCGTCCTCCACCGCCAGACTACCGACACCGCGGCTCGCCGCCGCGGACGCCGGTTACCCACAGGAAGAAGAAGTAGGAGCAGCGCACGGCGACAGCGAGAAGAACGCAGCCGCAGGTGCCGCGACGACTGCGTCGCCGCGGCCCGTCGACGTGGGCGCGGGCGCGGCTTCTGGTGGTCATCAGGTGGTGCTGCTGGCGAGCAGAGGCCCTCCTCAGGGCGGCCGCGGCCGCCCTGGTCTGCCGAGGCCAGGCGCTCCTCCGGTGCATCATTAACGCAGATGGTGGGACCACTGGACCAGGAGTTTCATCACAGCGAGAGAAACCGTGATGCGCATTAGTATTCAGATCCTTCAACTGAATGTGTAATTGTACATGCACTAGAAGCATATCAAGTAACTCAAGTTGAATTATTATTTCGCACCGCCGCCAGATTCACATGAAAAATCCCGATTCTTTCTGTCGAATTGCTGACTCTGTTTGCATACCTCACACGCACAATGCCTACTACCTCTGTCTTTCTGAAGTCTATCTGAACACAGGGTTCAGTCGGAGTCAAAGAAAATGCATATATAAAGAACAACAAAGGAAGAAAACAAAAGAGACAGGCAAAGGTAGTTTTTCTTTTTACTATTTTTACCATATTTTAAAGCAATTTTAACATAATCCCAGCAATGGTAGGTATTTTTCTTCTTGTCTCTCATTAGTTCCCAAATGTTTTACAGTTATAGGAGGGAATAACTTGTGATACAGGACAAACAAGGTTATGGTTGAGATTTTGCTAGGTGACGGTCAAAAGAAGAAAAAAAAAGGTTTTATCTCCTCCTGAGCTCTCAATGTATCACAAGGTTTTCTGATATCCTCCCTGAGCTGATTCAGATTGATCGACTATAACCTTGTTTGTCCTGTACCACAAGAACATTTCAACTTGACATTGAGATTTTGCTAACAACCATTAGACATGGACCCAACTGTCTATATTTCTTTTTTTTTTCTGTAAGGATTTGTCTACGACACTTAATTAAAAAGAGTGACTTCATCATAGGACATTAAAAATCCTGATTTTACCCGTGAACACTATAAATTATGATATTTATCTAGAGCATACAAAAGCATTAAAGTGGATCTTTTTTAAAAAAAAATCTTACTCGTTACACAAAATAATAATTTATTTTTTATTGATTTTCTTCTAATTGTTTCTATAAGTTTACTACAAAAATAATATTTATTTTTTCAACCAAACTATACATAGTGACTAGATGTGTTATCTTTATGCCATATTTCAACTTCTATTTCATTTTTACATTGAGAGAAAATAAATAATAAATAAATCTATTCTCATGCTTGAGTTTCTTCTAGACAAATATTACAATTTTATAGTGTCGATAAGATAAAGTCAAATTTTTCGACAACAAACCAAACCACATTTTTAAGTTTCCTGTGGACAGAAATTCCATATTTTTGAATTTTATTTGTTTTAAAAAAATATTCTCTTAAACAATAAAATATTGTCCAATAAAATTTGTTTTTTTAATGTTTCAGACAGACACGTTATGACGGAAAAAAAAATTCTATGTAGGAGGGCTATAAACAGATTGGTTTGCAGCCCTATCCAGATTAACGCCACGTGTACCTTAGATCGAATCTCAGAGCAGCCCTTCCACAAGCTTCCAAGCGCACCACTCAGCTCACACATCTCGTTTCCGTTCAAGCCATTGCTTCAGCCGCCATCCAATCCAACGGGCCAGTCTCCGATCCATGGCTTCCTTGATGATTCGTACAGACAAGAAATCGTTGGGCGGCGACAGGGAGGAGTGCCCCTCGATGGAGGTATGAGCGGATGCAGCGTCGGACGTCAGAGCTCTCAAGGGGTTCATGACAGATCCATGGATGCTGTGCTCGGCGCCATCGCGGCATTTTGCACTGAACCTAAACGACGACGATCGTCTTCCATGCAACTAGCTTTTTGCACGCGCGATGAAACTGCAACGCTCCATGGAGGCCTCGCGCAGCTCTGCTCCCGCGGTACCGGCCACCGTTAAACAACGAATGGGAGCGGCCATTGTCAGCGGATAAGGAAGAAACGAGTGGTTTTCCGATTGGAGCTTTGTATGGCTCGTGGACGGGAGCTGCTAGCCTTCCTCATTGGTTTGCCTACCTGCCCTTGCTGCCGCTCGTGAGTTGCGAGGGAAGCAGGGATGTGGACAGAGTCTGCGGCGTTGCAATCGCCGAAAACATGATGAGGAAGCCGATTTTATTACTGGCTCGTTGGGCTCTCGCTGAGACGCTGAGTCGTTCACTTGGCTCAAACATGCAGTGCTTTGAGATTCAACCTGTTTACAGCGCTCCTGCAGAGAAATTTTTTCCGTTAGTATTTACGATATGTGATTATGAAATATATAAAGATTTTATATATTCATTTTTTCAGCTTTAATTATAAAAGTTTCAAACTTCACAGAAACAAAATATTTTACATGTTCATTTCTGACATGAGGCCCGGGCTCTCAGCAAACCGCATCGGTCACATAAATATTCGCGCTGCCAGTGCTCGTTCCTCGGTGACCGCTGACCAGCGCCACCACACAGCAAGAAGCTAGACGCGAACATAGCTCGCTCCTCCATCATTCCCCAGCTGCAGCGCGCGCCGCATCGCCGGAGCAAGCAGCGCACCCATGGCCGCATCCTCGATGGCGACCCGGACGCGCTTCCTCTTGCCCCTCGCGCGGCATCTTCTGCCGCTTCCTCTGCCTGTCTGGCTTCCGCCGCCCGCTTCGCGCCGCCTCTGCCTGAGCCTTCAGCTGCTCCGTCATTGCGCCTCGTCCAGCCCCAGCTGCGACCACGCTCACCAACTGCGGGCGCCGAGCACGGCCCGCGGCGAAGATGCTGAGCCGGCGGAGCGCGGCGGCGGCGACAGCGATGCTGATGCAGATGCAGGCGCCCGGAGCAAGGGAGGTTGCCACGCGGCTGCTCCGACGCTGCGGGGGCCCTCAGCGCTGGCGGGTAGGAGAAGGCCGGCGTCCCCTCCCAAGGGCCGCCCGGGCCCTCCGAGGGAGGGTGGCGGCGGGAAGGTCCACGCCGCCGACGCGGCTCTGCCTCTGGCGAAGCGCAGAGGGAAGAACGGACGGAGGGGAAACCGTTCGGCGCAGGGTCCTCCGAGACAAGGCCCCGGCGGTGACGGTGGCGCCATTCATTCCGTCCCTTCTTCCTCAGCTTCTTCTTCTTCGTCATCGTCTTCCTCTTGAGCAGTAAGCTGAGGTGGCGAGGCACGAAGAGAGGAGGGGTTGACTAGATCTCAACAACAAGCAAAGAAAGAATCTTACTACAGTACTATTTGCCGCCGGCACCCGTGCCCCGTTTGGGATTATTAGCGAGTAGATCAGATTTTATCAACGAAATGTGTTGCATTATTGTAAATTACTACGTTTAGGAGGAGGAGGGAGTAGTACGTCTCCATGAGTAAGTAGTGATCCAGGGTTAAGGTTTGTGCAAAAATTATCATCTTGTGGTCTGTGTGATTCCGTCAGATGCTGATGAGTATACCTCCCTTTAATTTCCTCTGGTCTTTACACCTGCACCTGGTTAACTACTCTTTAGTTAAGTACAGTATTAGTATACTCTCTCTCCAGTGTCTAAAATAAAGTCGGAGGAGGAATTATAACAAAGTCATCTAAAACATGTTATTTGATAGATTTTTATTGTTGGTTTGAGTTTAAAAAAAGACTTTAAGTGCCACTGAGATTTGAAGTTAGGATTGAACTTAGGATTGGTAGCATTGGTGCACAACATGTAAACCAGTCAGGATATGTTTCTTTGATGATAAATTATACAATTTTTGTATTAAATAGAAGTAAAATTAGTAAACTAATATAAAATAAAACATCATTAATTATTTCTCGGTACGGTACGATTGTGTCTAAAATAATTTAATTTAGTGATTTGGAGGAAGTTGACTATAGTATTAGTACAGTACACTATCGATCATAACTTCGTTGACTAGGAATCTACGAGCATCGTGGCAGTTGAGTCGCTGTACTCCTACAGTAATTAAAAAAAAATGAAAATCAGGATTCCTAAGCAGGCAGAGAGGACAAACAGGTAGGGCTGATGGTGTCAGGTGAGCAGAGCTTATTGAGAGCTGATGAGCATCCCCACTGAACGTTGAAGGGAAAAGCAATGGCAGCTGCGTAGTGGAGCTGGTGGGCATCTCGATCGATCGAGACTCGACACTCGAGAGGCGGCATTGAATATTTCTCGGATTAGAGTAGGTGCGCGAGTTACTTCACCGGTGGTCGATGATCTAATCTACTTACAAGTATTTGTTTACTTTTTAATATTACTTTTTACTATTTATTTTATTTAAAAAATTTATAAAATATTAATAATTTTTTTATGATATGTTTTAGTGTTAGAAAAATTATAAATATGATATATCAATTTTTATATTTTAAGAAAAAAGTTGAATAAGACAGAAAGTTAAAAACAATATTTAAAAGTCATTAAATATTTGTATTCGTGGACAGAGGGAGCAGCGTGCACTTCGTTCAGTTCAGGCGAGGACGGCGAAGCTGTAGCGTTTGTCTGCAGTCTGCACTGCATCGCCCTTCCCTCGTTGTTGGCTGCTTTGGTGGTGTCTTACGTCGTGCAGGAGAATTCAATTCGGAGACGTGTGAGTGTGGTCTCCCGCCATTATCCCAGCCTCTGTTTTCAGGGAGCAGGTGTGGTCGCCTCTTCTCAGCACTCGGCAGCTGTCACTCTGTCCAGCATTTCACCGCCGGCTGGCCTTCCAGTTCAGGCAGCTAACTAACCATCCGGCAATTTTACCTCGGCGCCCCTCGACACCGGCGACCTACAGATAGCCATAGCTATGCAGTGCCGGTCCATTTTCCTATAGTACTCCACTTTATTTTCAAACCACAAACTTGAACAGTATTCAAAATAATCGCACCGTTTGATGATCACTACTATACTACGTATTGATTCCGTTGCCAATTTGCCGAGAGAAAAAACCGCAGAAACGCTCCTTGATTGTGGTGTACTACTAGACTACTCTTGCGAACGAAAGTGGTAGTAATACTGTAGTACTAGCAACACTAACAACGGCATCACCCGGCCAATTAGTTAGCAGAGCATCATTAAGAAGGGTATTACTGTCAAAATCACTGTACATCAGCAGCGCACTGCTGCTGCTGCGGACGAATCAAGAGCAGACATAAATAGTCGCATTCTTCGAAGCACCCAAGTACTTAGTAGGAGTACTACGCATTTCATCGCCATCATCATCCGGCCGGGCCGGGACCGGCGACGCACAGAGAGCGACCGCGCGACGCCCAGGAACGAACGAAGTATAGTACAGTAGCACTAAATGGAGAAGGAAGAGGAGAGAGAGAAATCACCACCACCCGGCTTCCACGACGACGACGCCGGCGGTGAAGAAGGTGGTGATCATGAGGACGACCGAGTGGGGCGAGCAGTAGCAGCATCAGCAGGCTCCTCCTCCTCGTCGTCGTCGTGGTGGTGGTTGTCCTTTTTCGCCGGCGGTGCGCGCCCGTGCTCGTGCTCGTGCTCGCTGCTGCTGCAGCACGTCGTCCGGGCTTGCGCCGGCAGCCTGCAGAGACTACTACTACTCATCCGCTGCGGAGGCGGTGGCTCCGGCGGCCGTGGCGACCGGCGGCGGCCCGTCGGCACGGATGACGACACAACAGACGCAGCTGATGATGATGATGATGGTACTTCGACGCTTTCGCAACCACCAGATCATACTGGTGACGAAGCAGGCAGCAAGGTGACTACTGTGTCCTTTTCTTTTTTAATTGCGACGCACAAACACAAATACTACTACTAGTTCGTTTTTTACAAGAAGTAAAGAACAGGCAAGGCAATTCTGAATTATTAATTACAGTTTCGTATTTGTGTTGGTGCAGGAGCCGGAGCAGGAGCAGGGAGATATTGCAGGCGCTGCTGGATTATTGCTGGCTACCAGTAGACGAAGGCAGCCTCCGGCGGGGAGGCCCGGTGGCCCAAGACCAGGCGGCGGGGGCTCACACAACTAATACCTTCTGACCCGGCTGGCAGCTGGAAGCTGAGCCCACCCATTCGTTGGGGAACAGGTTCGTAGGATTTTCTGAACGAATTGTGTAGTACCCTCCACGCGATCGAAAATGGAAGTGTCTCAATTTAGGTTGTGCATGTACGATATGTGATGGATGGAGGGAGTAAAATAACGCATAATAAGTCTTTGGTGCAAGGAGCAAATCAGGCTCCATTAGGTTGTGTACGTACATTTATGTTTGATGATGGTGGGAGAGTATAATATATGAACAAAATCTTAGCTCGAGTTAGTTACTCAAACAATTCAAAAAATTATTGACTGATCGGTATTTACCAAAAAAAAACATTTAGACAAATTCGGCCGAAATTTTGGATAATAATTATGTTTAAATTTAGACAAATTCTGCCAAAACAGTAAATTATATAATAAAAGAAAATGGCCGACACTGACCGACATATTTATCTGAAAAAAATAAAAGTATGTATCCATATAGGTGCAAAGTTGGAGTACTAGTTTTTATAGATTTTTTTGGTAGTACTATTTACTTCTTCTTCTTTTTTTTTGTTGAGGCTGTCGCACTACTATTTACTTTAGATTAGATAGACCGCCGAAGATGCTGGAGAAGTGTTGAACGTCGGCGGCATGTGGGAACTGGGCTCGCGTCGCGTGTTGGCTCGCTGTCATTCAGCCCTGACTGCGACGCTATCCTCCCCGCTTCCAAGACAATTTGAATTCGTTAATGTTGATCACTGTAAATTGTAAAAGTGTACTGATGAGTGATGAACATATACAACTCCAATACGAGAGCAGCTTCCGCTCCACGAGCGAATATTATTGCTTAGGACCGATATGTAATTAATCCAGTTTGCTGACTTAGGAAGAAGGAGGCGACGAAGAAGCTGATAGTATCAGACTTTCAACCTCCGCTCCACACGAGCGAATATTATTATTGCTTCAATCTCAAAAGATCGTTCCAGAGATTCGTAATCGCAAACCTTTCGCGTGCCCCCATATAAAATGTTCGTCAATCAATCAATCAATCGATCGATCAATCACGAGCTTTGGAGTTGTGGCACGCTAATCATAGTTTACTTCCGGCCATGTGCATCTTACCGCTCCCTGCCTCCATAAATTTGGGCGCGGCTGGTGTGCCACCATTCTTCACTCGAAGGTAGCAGGTTCTGAATAATGTCGTTGGCTGAGCAGCAGAAGGGAGCAGCAGGTTCCATGATGATGATGATGGGGGAGGAGAGGTCGGAACAGGAAGCCATGGCGGCCGCGGCGGCCACTCCGGCAGCCGCCTTCTCCTTCCTCGCGCGTCCGCTGTCTCTGATGCGTGACGTCGCCCACGGCTGCGCCGGCTACCTGGGCCTCCTGGCGCGCCGCGGCCAGCCTGACTGCCCCGCCGCACCCGACGCCGCCGCAAAGCAAGACGGCGAAGTCGACGACGAGGACGAGGCTGCACCTGTAGTAAGTATCATTCAGTTCTCTGCAGTTCGCTGCTCTGGTCGTGGTTGGTATGACACTGTTGTATTGTACGGCTGGCCACGACGTGATTCGTTCTGCTCTGTTCTCGTGTCATCAGTGATCACCACGCGCTGACGCGCAGCGCGACGATGTGGTTTTCAGAGTCGTCGTGATGCTGGCTGAGTCCCCCTCATTTTTGTTTTTCTGCTGTAGGAGGAAGAGGAGGTGGTGGTGATGGTTCAGGTGCGGTCGCGTGGGATGCCGCAAGGCCGGCCTCGCGGGCTCAGAGAAGGCCCCGGCGGCAGCGGCGGAGCACACAACTAGTACTAGTGCACTAGTGATGATTAAGGCCTGATTACCAGTACCATCGGTTTCTGCACACATGCAAAGTTATTATAGACGTGATGAGTCTACAATCATTGATGTTTAGATATAATAAAAAACAAAATAAATAAATAAATAAAAAGTTCAGCTTGTTAACGCGATGAGCATGAACACAGAGTCGATCGAGGGAACGATTTTCTCTGACGTACGATCATGCTGCAGTTGAGACTCAACTGCGTGCCGGCAAACAAGGGCACACTGAACCGGCACATCTTTGACCTCGACGTACGTCAGGGATCCCGATGCGTCGATCCAAGACCTTTCATGATTTTTTTAATTATTTTCTCTAAATACTATCAATGAAATTGACAGTATCAATGAGGTCGACCTCTCACTCACACGCGGCTCATTAAAGGCGGGCCTGGGTCACGATAGGCTCGGTTCGTTTCAGTTACATGTGGGCCGAACTGGATCCCAGCTGCTCGCAGAGAGCCTGTCTGGACTGTACCAAAGTTGGGCCGGCCTCAATCAGAACAGAGCATGCCGAATAATGCGATTCTGACGATCCTCTGGAGTCGGCTAGTACAGCAAAGCAGGGGGCGCCGGCGCCGGCGCGCCCTGCCTCTGGAAGCTCTGCAGTATGACGGCGATCGTCAGCGACTCGTCATCGGCACCGTCCTCCTCCTCCTCCTCCACCACCACGAGGCTACTACAGTCATCGTCAACTGTGCTACCACTGGCACTTCCCTCGGACAAGGGCGACGGCGGCGGCGCGGCCGGCACCGCCACTGGATGACCGTACCTACACTGCTCCTCCTCCTCCACCAATCGCAGGCTGCTGCCGCCGCTGCACGGGTAGAAGAAGTTGGTGCGCGCCGCGCCGGGGCCGGAGATGGCGATGGAGGACAGGTCGTAGGCGACGGCGGCCTCCTCGGCGGTGTCGAAGGTGCCGAGCCAGTGCCGCTCCTTGGTAACCGGGTTGCGGATCTCCGCCGCGTACCGGCCCCACGGCCGCCGCCGCACGCCGAGGTACTCGCTCGACGCCCGCCCGCGACGCCGCCGCTGCAGCAACAGCTGTTGTTGCGGGCCCGACGCCGGCTGTTGATCGGGCGTTTCCTCTTCCCGTCCAGCTCTCACCGGTGATGCGTCCGCCATTAATTGGAAGCTTATTACTAGCTAAATCAGCTAATGCTCGAGTCGGTCGTCCACGTTTCAGAAGCCGGCCAGGCGGCCACCATGAATTTATAGCTGGAACGAAGTGGAAGAAAGAGTGGTGGATCCAAACAGGGTCGTCCCGTCGAGTCGGAGTCGGAGCCGGGGGGGGGGGGTGAGCTAAGCAAAGCAAAGCGCGGTGGGCGGCCTGCTTTTCTCCTCGTTTTCCTCGACATGATTGGCCCATGATGACCCGCTTCGCTGCGCGCTGTGTCTCACCGTAACGTACTTTGCTGTACTAGCTAGGTTGGGACAGTCCAGTGTCCATGTCTTGGCCTTTGGCACTTGGCAGTCTTATCTGGCGATGCATTTTTCTGACCTGTCTTCAAACATCCAATAGTGTTTCTTGCTTCTTTTGCAGTTTGTAGACAAGCTTTGGTGGAATAGAACTTCTCTTTGTTTTTCTTCTTCTTCTTTGAGGCAGGCACACGTTGTCAAGTGTCAATTACATTACAGCCACAACAAAATGCAAAACCCCATCCAATGTGTCTGCTGCACCCCACTAGCCAGGCATCAGAAGACAGAAAACCCGACGGCCCTTTTCTTGCAAAGTCAGTACGCCCTGTTTCCTGAAACCTGTCAGTCATCAATTTGCTAATGTAGTGGCCTTCCGTCATGCGAAACCACTAGTGTAGTGGTATGTATATCCAGTGATTCAGTTAAGATCTTACTTTAATTTTAGTAAAATCATAGGAAAGTATACAGATCATATCGGTCATTAAGGGTTAACTAGTACGGAATTTAATACTTTTTTTCCGAACGAGTACGGAGTACGTACATAATAGGAAACTACAAAGACAGTACACTGCAGTCTGCGGAGGTTCCCGTTGCCAACGGGCCTGATTCTGGGTAACGTAATCCGACACGAATTTGGTCCACATAACCATGGGCCTTGCTTACTTGGGCCGCCCTACGTGACCACTACGACGTGGCTAACGATACTGTCCCACCAACGTGTGCGGACAACGCTCAACGCAAGAGGCAGGCAGCGCACGTAAACGTCACTAGTGACGAAGCTTTCTTTGGCAATCACATTCACATCGGGAGCAAAGCTGGTTCCGGCCGCCGCCCGCCGGCACGCATGACGACAACTCGCAAGTCTCAGGTTGCTTCGTTCTCACACCTCAACAAAGCGACAGATAGATGCGAACATCTCCTAGATTAATTGAGTCCATGAATAAATCAGTTCATGTATACCACCACTTCATCGTCTTTGCCGATTCATACATAATACTTATCCAGCCAATAAAAAATCGAAAAAAATGTAAATAAACGAAAAAAAATAGTATGCTATACTTTGAGTTTGATGCCAACGAATTAATGGCGCCCTTCTTCGTTTCCCGCACTTCGTCGCAGAATTATAAGCTGCTAGAAGCCAGCAAATAAGCCAGTGCAACGATCATTCGAGGGCGAGGACGTTCTTCTTGAACTCGTCCATCTGCGCGGGGTCGAGCGACACGGACAGCTGCACCTCGCCGTCGTGGCGTCCGCCGACGAGTACCATCTCGCCGTCGTGGTTCATGGACACGAGCTCGACGCGCGCGGGCTTGCCGAACCCCAAGTCGGCGGCGTCGTAGACGCGGAACCTCGGGCTTGCGGCGACGTTGGCGAGCCTGGTGAAGGGCAGGCGCATGACGCGCTCGATCCACCCCTCGGCGCCGGCGAGCGGTGCCTTCTCGAGCTCCGCGACGGCCGCCTGGACGGCCCGCGCCGCGCGGAGGAGCCCCTCGCCGTCGGGGAGGAGGAGGTCGCCGGCATCGGCCGATGCCAGGCAGCCCTTGACGCAGTTACCGAGGTACCCGGGGCCGACTGGCGGGGAGAGGCGCGCGCGCAGGTCCGCCAGGAAGATGAGGTACGTGTCGTCGCCCGCGGCCAGGCCCTTGGACCGCACGAAGGACGTCCAGCCCAGCGCCGCCAGCGCCACGAACGTCGACACCGGCTTGGTCTTGGTGATGGTCGTGGTAGTGTTGCTGTCGTTCTCTGCCGCCGCGAGCGCGTCGATGCGCCGCTTCAGCGCCCGGATGTCGTCGTCGGCGAGGTAGAAGGTGCGGCGCGCCAGGCGGAACCGGTGGCTGAAGTCGTACTCCGTCGCGCTGGCCTGCATCCATCCGTTCCGTGATGAACCACAAACACAAAAACCCATGACACGACACCCAAACACGCGCGACGCATGAACAACCCTGTAGATTGCTTGCACGTCGGCGGAAACAATCTGTCCTGTTTTAACTTTTTGTTTTACAAATTTATTTATGTAACTATTTTTATTAGGCAAATTTTACTTAGATCCAAATAATTATGCATTATAGAAGGAATAAAAATCAGAGTACAAAAATATAAAAACTACGGCAGTTGCCGTTTGTTAAAGTTACCGAACCAAAAGTTAGATCACTGAGCGTGATCACTACTTGAGCTTTAGTCTATGGTGGTTTGAAGCTGAGAATTTTTCATGGTCTTCACGATGAAAAGGACTCTTTTATTATCACGCAGTTGGTACTACTACTGCCTAGTTGCGGCGAGAAAACTACCACTAGCGGTATAAGCTGAAGGATGCATCGTAATAAGTAGTGAGAAGATGGAAGCTGGCGGTGGTACCTACCACGGGTAGATTGGGCGCGACCATCTTGAGCATCCGTCGCGAGAACTCGTCGCCGCCGGGGACCTGGACGGCGTCGCGGCTGAAGTGCGGCGGGCCGAGGGCCTCGGTGACGGGCGAGCCCTCGCGCGCGGCGGCCGCCCACGCAGACATGAACCGCCAGACGGCCTGGCCGTCGGCGACGGCGTGGTGCACGGAGAGGCCGAGCGCGAGGCCGCCGCCGCCGGACCCGAGGAGCCGGGTGGCCTGCACGGCCAGCACGGGCGCCGGGAGCACCCGCGCGTCGAGGTCCGGGACGAGCGCCAGGAACGCCGCGATGTCGTGGGTCTCGTCGCCGGCGAGGCGGCGCACGTCCGTCGTCATGGCCGTGCCGTCCGCCTCGACGAAGGCCACCCCGAGGTCGCCAGAGGTGCCGGAGCAGTCGACGACGACCTCGCCGTCGACGTAGGCCAGCTTCCCGGCGAGCGGGAGGTACAGCGCCATCGTGGCGGCGAGCGAGTCCTTGAGCCGCCGCACCACGGCCGCGAACTCGTCCTCGTCCTTGCAGCCGTGTTCGTAGAGGAAGACGCGCTGGATCGGCGGGAGCACGACCCACGGCGTGTCGAAGAAGGACAGCTTCACGACGGGTCCTGCGGCGCGGTCTGGCGACGATGACGACGGCGACGGCGCGACGCGGGACACGGCGAGCACGCGCACCGCGCCGCAGCCGGAGGAGCCGTTGGTGGCCGCCGCCTCTCCCATACGGATGAATCTCTTCGTGCGGAAGAAGAGGCGTAGCGCTCTACTGTACTGTAGGTACCACAGCTGGTACCGCCTGCTGCCGTGTCGTGCCGCCTTTGAGTCTCCGATCGCTGGAGGGGTTTGCGAGGTGTCTGGGACGGGGCGGGGCAGAAGAGACGACGACGAGCGGCTTATTTATACATGTACTAACAGCTTAGCAGTACCTGACGAGGACTTTGAAACCGAGTCCACCCGATTGCTCAAACAATCTTTCTACTCACAGATACGAACGGAAAAAGAAAAAAAGACGTATCTTGACTATTCTTTCCGGTTTACAATGACTCTGGACGAGGACGCACGCATGTCTACACGAGATTTTCTATCCCTGACGACCAAAACGTAATAGACTTGAACTCTAATAAACTCGAACTCAAACGCACACGTATGAGACTCGGGTTGTGCATGTACACTGCCTGGACTCTGACTCTCTCTACATATGTGCCGCACATGCGATGGACTCTAACATAAAACTATAAATTCGAACGCGAGCTTCAACTTTCGCGCCATAGAGAACTCTTATACGCGTAAGCTCGCGTACTGACCTCAGCATGAATCTAAGTCAGAATTATTCTAACAGAGAAGACTACATAACGGTAAAATCTTCTTCTTCTTCTTCAGGTGACGAGGCGCCAGGGAGCGGCGTACGTACGTGGCAGCCGCAGCCGGTGAGGCGACACGTGGTGGCCACAAGAGAACGAGAGGAAGATGGCGTTCGCTGCTGAAAAGTGTTGGTGGTGAATTTTGACGGCGCCGGATGGAAGAAAAACGAGAGAGAGAGAAAGAGGCTCTGAAGGACGGCGACGCGAGGAAGACGACAGTTTCGAAGGTTCCGACGCCGGACAAGTGAATAATACGGGGGACCGAGAGAACGAGAACGGCAGCTGACGAGGTGTGACTCCAAGTTTTAGTACAGTACTGTCCGTAGTAACAGAACCTGGGTTCGCAAGCATGGGCCGGTGCTGTTGTGCTTAGGTAAGAGGTGACGTCACAGGCAGCATGGGGCCGCCGCCGCCAACGTGCCGAGGACGCTGCCCGCCGCGCGGGCCAATGACGCCAAGGAAAGATACTGGGAGATCACCGCTGCTTCCTCTACGCCATACGTTGCTGAATTTTTTGACGACAGCAGTGCAATTTCAGCCACTGGTAGTATACTACAGTAGTGCTGCTAGCATCGTGCTGCCTGCCGGAGGAACCGAGAGAAAGGAACGAAATGGCGCTTCCGGCGGAAAATACTATGCTGCTACTACTACGTATTGATTAATTATAAGCAAACGATCCCCGTCTCGTCATATGAATCAACATAAACACCACCGTTTATTACTGATTAATTATAAGCAGCTTCTATTGGATTATTTAATCTGGCTTGTCTCCCAGACGTGAAGATTCTGAAGCGCTTATCACGCGGCTCCAGCCGGCGACGGATCCGATGGCGGCGGCTCGTGTCGCCTTCAACAACGATCCAACGGCAGCGGCGTTCAGCTCACGGGGAGCTGGACGCAGTGGTCGAGTGCGAGCTCAACGAAGAGGCCAGGTCGTGACAGTTTTGCTGTGGAGAGCTAGTAGCTAGCTCTCCTGAATCCTGATCGTGATCGCGAAGAGGTCAGCTCTGAAGCACGTAGTACTAGAGTTTACCATTCCTACGTGCACAAAAATCAGTGAAACTAATTTACTACTAGCACCCGACAATCACGGGCACCGCAGGCCAAACATCGTCTCGTCATCCATCCATGTTTCGGACTCTCAGAGCAAGCAGCCAAGATCTGAATCTGTCCCTTCAGTTTTAAATGGAAGGAAACGGCCGCCTTGGCGCTGTAGTATCGACGACCACGGATAGCGCCCCACAGACACACCACCAGCCACCACGCAGTCAGCTTCAGCCACTAGCTTGCTTTGTTGCCCCGCGTCATCGTCACCATGCCGCCAGAGATCAGGATCATCGAGGAGGCTCGCGTAGCCGTGCCGGCCACCGCGGCGCTGCCGCCGGAACCGCTCGTGCTGTCCGCGCTGGAGGCGGAGTGGCTCGCGATCCCGCAGATCCAGCGCGTTCTCATCTTCGTCGACGACGGAGCCATCCCCACCCCGCCGTTCGCGTCCGTCGTGGCCGCGCTCCGCGCGTCGCTCGCCGAGACGGCGGCGCGGTTCCCCGTCCTGGCCGGGAGGATCGTGCACCTGCCGACCACGGGCGACGCGGCCATCGACTGCTCCAACGCCGACGGCGGCATCCGGTTTCTCGTCGGGGATGCCGCCGCCGACGGCGACGGCGTAGTAGACGCCACCCGGCTCGCGGAGACCGAGGACCACGACGACGCGGCGTTCAGGCGGCTCGTGCCGTCGCTCGACGCCGGCCGGCTCCCCGCGGAGGCGATGGCGGCGCAGGTCATGCGGCTGCGCGGCGGCGTGGCCCTCGGCGTGGCCATGCACCACGCCGTGGTCGACGGCCGGGCCGTCTGGCGGTTCCTGCAGGCGTGGGCGGCGGCGTGCCGCGGCGAAGGCGACGCGGACGCGGAAGCCGCACCGACGCCCACGTTCGACCGCGCCGCCGTCAGGATCCCCGGCGGCCAGGAGCTCGCCAGGAGCGTGCTTCGCAAGTACACGCCCAACCTGCCTAAGGTACTACCACGTTTCAACGACGCATCTCTTTCCTCTCAGTTCCTTTCCTTCCTTTCCTTCCTTTTGTTGGGTAATGCGTTCCATCAATCATTGGTGCTCTCTGAGGCCCACTTTGGTTGGGCTCCTCACAGCTCCGGCTCTCCTGACATTTATACTTTATGAGCACTGTAGCAGGAGCGAAAGAAGCTCCAAATCACACCATCACCGGCTCCTAGTTCAACTGGTCAAAAAAAAAGAGAAAAATCGCTCCTAACACGTACGTGCACGGTGCATGGGTCAGATGGAGCGGAGCATCCAGAAGCCAAACCAAACTCGCCTTGAGTAAATTAATACTCTAGTCTCCTACTACTAAACTACTGTATTTCCTCTGATATAAAAAAGAAAATAGTTTAGAATAATAATATAATCTCTAAAATATGATTTTAACTTTAATTTTAAATAAAAATATTTATTAAAAAGTGACATATATATTTTTATTAAATTATTTTCAAGATCACTTATGTAAATGGCAAAGAAGAAACGTGTGAAGAGGCCGTTCCGTAATGAGATTTAGAAGTCCGAGGTCAACCCCTCCGAAGAAATCTAATGGAATCTTTCCTTCCCAGACACTACTAGCATCTGGAAATAGTAGAAAATAGTTTTTAGACTAGTAGAGAGGAAACGTACGGGTCGATGTTCTACAGACACAGGTTGGCATTTTATATTATTTTATTTTATTTGACAAATTTGACCTCACTATTCAACGTTTGACTTCTTATCTTTTCTACATTTTTTTGGTAGTATTTCAAACTAATATGAGTCAAGATATAAATAGTAAAATTAAAAAAAATGCCAATCATTTGAGGATAGAGGTTTGTAAGTCCAAATTCCAACGTTTTGTGCATTTCCTCGCTTATTAGTGCCAGGACAGACGGCCCACAATTATTAGGTGCACGGCCCATTAGTGAATCCAGCCATCCTCTGCTTCGTTAACGGACTTTTTGCATTGTCCTTGATTGGCGCGCGTGCAGATCGCCGGCGCCATGGACGAATTTCTCGGCGCCCCGCCGAACCTCTCCCGCCGGACATTCACCATCACCGAGCATCAGATCCACCGCCTGAAGCATCTCTGCATCGCCGACGGCGGCTCCTCCCCGACCGCGCCGCCGCCGCCGCCGTCCAGCTTCGTCGCCATTGTGGCGCTCGCGTGGGTCTCTTTCGTCCGCGCCAAGCACCTTGCGGGCTACATCTCCCCCGGCGACGAGGTCAGCCTGTTCTTCTTCGCCGACTGCCGCGCGCGCCTCGACCCGCCTCCGGGCGACGGCTACTTCGGCACGTGCATCTCCGGCAACCTGGTGCGGGCCGCCGCGCGGGACATTGTCGCGGACGGCGGCCTGGCGTACGCCGCGGCGGCCGTGGCGGCCGAGGTCAGGCGCGCGGCGGAGGAGCCCCTGGCGCTGTGGGACTGGATGGAGCTGGTGGTGACCGAGGACCTGACCCGGCTCGTCAACGTGTCCGGGTCCTCGCGGTTCCCGGCGTACCAGGCGACGGACTTCGGGTGGGGCGAGCCAAGGAGGACGGAGCTCGTCAGCATGAACCACGACGGGCAGGTGGTGCTCGTCGCCGGCAGGGGTGGCGGCGTGCAGACGTCCGTGGCGCTGAAGCCCGAGCACATGGACGCGTTCAAGTCGTGCTTCTTCAGCTACGTCGTCGGCTGATTCGATTCGACATTGGTCTCTCTCTGTATGACAATAAGCTTTTTTTTTTATTTGTTGGCAGTTTGAGCTCATCGATTTTGTTATTTTTCAATGTAAGTGTATGTATATCGTTTTCAAATGTTTAAAAATATTACAAACATTCTAGGCAAATAGTAGATTGCTACACTATCGGTACTTTAATTAAGAAGAAGTGGCAAACATCACCGTGACTGTGACGGTGTCAGTGCCCCCAAGCCATAAAAAAGCACCGAACACAGGCCAGGGCGGTGCCAGTAGTACAATTCCTCTCAACCGCCAACCTCGGCCAGCGCCCGCTACTACTAACCTCCTGCAGGCCCCCTGTCGCCATGGCAGCTTCTTCACAGGTCAAGATCCTCGAAGAGACCCGCGTGTCCGTGCCGGCGACAGCCATGCTGCCGCCAGAGCCGCTCGTACTGTCCGCGCTGGACGCGCAGTGGATCGCGCTCCCACTGATCCAGCGCGTGCTCATCTTCGTCGACGACAAAGCCATCATCCCGCCGTTCGCGTCCGTCGTGGCCGCCCTCCGCGCGTCGCTCGCGGAGACCCTCGCGCGGTTCCCCGTACTGAACGGGAAGGTCGTTCACCTCCCGGCCACCGGCGACGCCGCCATCGACTGCTGCGCCTCCGGCGGCGTCCAGTTCCTCGTCGCCGAGAGCGACGCCGCGGACGCGCGCCGCCTGGCGGAGGACGAGGACCACGACGCGGCGACGTTCGCGCGGCTCGTGCCGACCCTCGACGTCGGCCGGCTCCCCGCGGAGGCGATGGCGGCGCAGGTCACGCGGCTGCGCGGCGGCGGCGTGGCGCTCGGCGTCGCGATGCACCACGCCGTGGTCGACGGCCGGTCCGTGTGGCGGTTCCTGCAGGCGTGGGCGGCGGCGTGCCGCGGCGAAGGCGACGCGGACGCGGCAGCCGCGCCACCGCCCACGTTCGACCGTGCGGCTGTCATGCTCCCCGGCGGCGGCGAGGAGCTCGCGAGGGGCGTGCTGCGGAAGTACACGCCCGATCTGCCCGTGGTAAGTTCACCTCCTGTGCCGTGCCGTCTTGCTCCAGTTCTTCGTGCTTCCTTTCGTTCGGTGTACGGCGGCCGCCGGCCCCGATGTAGATCATACCTTGGGCGACGACAAGCCGACGTGCCGCGCGTTCAGGTACTCCGCACAAAGCTACAAGCCGCCCTTCTATGGTTCTACTACCCCCACCGAATGGTTCAATACGGAGTAGTACAGTAATACGTAATCGGAGTGACACCCTTCCCTTATTCAAGAAAAAGTAGCGAAATTTCGTACTATGCGACACCACGATCGATCGGCATCCTCTGCAGTGGAGTAATACAGCACTGGAACATTTTAAAACCTTTTCGACACTGAAGTGTTTTTATAGACATTTCTTAGATGAAATAGCACGCCGTTACATTTATATTTCGCATTAAGCTGGGCTGGGCCTCCCACTATTCAGAGGCTGGGCACAGCCAATGGGCCACTAATATGGATGTTCGGGCCCAAATACAGAAACACAAGGGCCACTAATGCTGATGCTGATTGCTGGCCGCCTTCTCGATCAAAAAACTTCTGTGCATACTACTGCCAACATTCTTTCGTGTGTGTGAACATGCAGGCCGCCGTGGCGGGATTCCTAATCCGTCCGCACCTCTCCCGCCGGACGTTCACCATCACCCCGCAGCAGATCCGCCGCCTGAAGCAGCGCTTCATCTCCAACGACAACAACTCGCAGGCTCCTTACTCCAGCTTCGTCGCCGTGGCGGCGCTCGCGTGGGCGTCCTTCGTCCTCGCCAAGCACCGCGCCGGCGTCATCTCCTCCCCAGACGACGTGGTCTACCTCATCTTCCTCGCCGACCTGCGCGCGCGCAAGCGCATGGACCCGCCGCCGGGCGACGGCTACTTCGGCACGTGCATCTCCTCGTGCCTGGCCACGGCGCCCGCGCGGGACCTCCTCGCGGCGGGCGACGACGACGGAGACGGCGTCGCGCGCGCCGCGACCGCGGTGGCGACGGCGGTCCGGCGCGCGGAGGCGGAGCCGCTCGCCGGGTGGGAGTGGATGGAGACGGTATCGTCGCTGCAGGCGGACATGGACCGGCTGGTGAACGTGGCCGGATCGACGCGGTTCCCGGCGTACGAGGCGACGGACTTTGGGTGGGGCCAGCCGGCAAGGACGGAGCTGGTCACCATGAACCACGACGGCCAGGTGGTGCTCGTCGCCGAGAAGCACGGCGGCGTGCAGGCGTCCGTGTCGTTGCACCCGGCCCACATGGACGCGTACAAAGCGCACTTCCTCAGCTACCTGAGCTGATTATTCGTTGTGCAGATGTATGTGCACACAAGTGCAGATCGAATCGTACGACTGTTCTATAGTATATAGTTTAGTTCGCTGAAAGTTTCCAACGATTTGAATAAATCACAAAGTGAACTTTTCCAGATATTAAAACATCATTAATTTAGTACGCAAATTTCGCCAGGCGCGAGTTCAGCTTCATGCTGACGCGTATTGCTGTCCCCCTCTCTACCATCATCATCATTCATCAGATATATCGATCGAGCTACTACTACATCGTTCACCATTGCACGCCGCCGTTGAGGTGGCCACCGAACCCTCTCTGCACGCCACCGCCGTTGTCCTCCTCGGCAGCGATTCCGTCGAACTCAACCAGCTTCGCCGACCCCTCCCCTCCGTAGGCCTTCGTCCCGGCCGCCGGCGTCGAGTAGTACGACGTCCCGCCACCGGCGCTGAACCCCACGCTGACCCCCATCATGAGCCCGACGTGCGCGTCGTGGGCAGCAGCAGCGGCGGCGGCGGCGTCGCGGCCGTCGTGGTCACCGCGGTTGCCGCCGGGGATATGACCGCCGCCGCCGCCGGCGACGTCGTCGGACGCGCCGCCGTCGCCGTGTCGCGCGCCGCCGAGTACTGCGGCCTTCTCGCCCTCGGCCTCGCGGTACCGGTTGAGGTACGACTTGAGCGGGCCGACGTAGGCCTCGAAGCCAAGCGTGGTCATGGCCCAGAGCAGGTCGTCGCCGTTGATGGTCTTGCGCTTCTCGCGCTGGCACTTGTCGGAGGCCTCGCCGGTCACGAAGCTGATGAACTCCGACACGCACTCCTGCACCGTCTCCTTGGCGTCCTTGGAGATCTTCGCGTTCGCCGGCAGCGACCGCTTCATGATGCGCGACACGTTAGCGATCGGGAGGAACCGGTCCTGCTCCTTGGCCGGCGAGTCGTCGCCGCCGCCGCCGCCGTACGCCGCGCACCCGGCAGCAGCCGCGGCGGCCGCCGCGCCGGACTCGTTGTCCGACGGCGGGCTGCCTACTGGACTCAGCAGGTGGCCCTGCTGCGCGTAGCCCTTCCTGCTCTTCATGTCCACTCACACACACCACAGCACAGTGGCCGATGATGACTTGCTTAACTAACTAGCTGTCGGAGAGAGAGGTTGTCGTCGAGCAAGTGTGGGTCATGGGGTGGGAGGGAAGGTGGGGGATGCGCTTCATGTCCTTTTAAAGTTGGAAAGGAGGGAGCAAGCCAAGGTAGGAGAGATGCGAGGTGGGAGAACGGTATTGATGCCGGCACAAAGCAAAACACAAGAAGATTTTTTTGTTATGCGGGACATTTCTATAGCTAGACTAGACGCCTAAAGTGAAGTCAAATACAATGCGGCCGTTCCTGGAGGCAAGGGCGGTTTCGGAACTCAGAAATTTTCACTGAGATTCTATCCAGATATTGTGCCAGATAATGCAATTTGTTCTCTTGGACTTTAGGAGCAGAATTCGCCATTGCAATATATAGGGCGTGTAAATGTTCCTATAAACAAATTGTTGCATGCTAGATGCACTCACAACACACTTCTGCAATCTAAACAGGAACAGTGGTGACTGGCAAGATGCCAGAAAGACTGCTACAACTACTCCCACCCTGATAAGTCTACCCCAAACATTTACAAACTTCTTCCGGAATTTAGAGACCAGAGTTCCAAACTGAAAACAAACACCTTTCCGGAAACACCAAAATATTCCCTTGGATAGCATGGCACACGCCACGGGGACGCTGGCCACTAACCATGTCATTTCAGGAAATGGCAGTACAAACACAAAGATTTGAGGTTCCAGCTAGGCCAATAATCATCACACGTTAATGGAACAGATGCACTGCAACCTTTTTACGAAAAAGAAACAAAAGGGGTTCTCAGATGCAAACGTTTCACACAGGGCAGTGCAAACTCATGACTAGCTAAAGATGGCATCTAGGAATGCGCATGCTAATCGCCCTGGTTTTAATTTCTATTTCATTTTCAGGCATAAAAAGGAAGGAAAAAAAATAAATCTTTGCTACTTCTACTAGCTCTAACTCGGCGGAATATGGTATCTCTGTGATTTCAAAAAAGCCGGGATAAAGGCCAAAGAGCCCCCCTTCCCCGTGTGAGAGACTGAGATGCCTGCCTCTTATCCCCCCTCTTTTTTTTTCCTTTTCCGGGTTCAAAGGCACTGTGGATTATTCGCGCCATCACATCGCGCAATAATAGAAGAACATATTTTGATGGCAACTTGGGTGCAGGAAGCGGATTAATTTAACGCGTAAACACGGCTTAATTAGTTTATACTCTTCTAAGCAGGCGCTTTGCATTAGGAAAATGCTTGGAGGAGACGCTCCTTTTATTTGGACCTAGTAGCAGCTTTGCTAGAGGTTTGAATAGTATGGTAAACACACGATTAGTTTAGTTTTAGCAGGCCGGGGCTCAGTTTGTGCAGTGAGATCGTGCCATTTGTCAGAGTCCATCATCAGTGCAGGCGCCTGCCGTGAAACTTATATTAAGAAAATTTAACTGTTTGAGTAATTGAGGTCTTTAATTTGATGCCGGTTTTATTAGCTAGTTTCTTTTTTCTTCGCCTTCATGTTCAAAACGTGTTGCCTTGCGTGTTTTGTAGGGTTTTCTAAAACAGTACGTAAAGGCTTTTAGGGCCATCATCACACAAGACATCTTTGATCGGTCTGTCGAAACTCAACTCCACTTGCTCTTCAATGTACTAAGGTTCCTCGGGGCCAAGCTTTATTTGCCCTTCTCCGTTTCACGGTACCTCATAGTCAAGTCATGTTAGTCCTTCATCATCTCACTACCTTGAGTCGAATATTGTTTCATATCATCAATGAGCACCTATTTGTTAAGAGTAAAATTATTTTGATTGTCCAAGAGATATTTTGATCTTTCCATAACTCCATAGCCCTTGACAAGTATCCTTTATCCAAATTCCAACAAGCAATCTTCATATAGACAAATCACATGTTGAATAATTCATTTGTCACCACATTTGCTCATTTCTTCTTCTTCTTCTTCACATAATTATCATTTAAAGTCCATAAACAATTATGTCATATTTTTTATTTCTCTCATCAATAATTGGTCTTTATCAAAATATGAATTCCATCTTGGTCTAGAATACCACCAAGCTTTCATTAATGTATAAGACTTTATCTTTAAGTATGAGTATTGATTATGTCCATTGATGCCTTCATCAACATATTGACCATATTATCCATTACCAATAATCTTTTGTCAAGTAACTTATTGAGTCAACCATATAGTCATGAATAACAATTTTATCCATGTTGATCCTCAACACTTATCCACTTTCTTGTTGTAGGCATAATCTGACCTTTTTACTTGATGTCGGAACAACCTAACATGCAAAACTTACAAACTCATATAGAAGGTCAGTTCCAACGTGTATCGTCATCTATCACCAAAACTCATAATTAAGTCAAGACTAGAAGCCTAGAACTCTCACCATCCCACGGCGGGCAGCGCCATCACCGCCTCCCACCGCCGGGTCGCGGCCACCCCCCCCCCCCCCCCCCCCCCCCCCCCCCGAAACCCTCCTTTCTATGGCCGGCATGGTTGAGGTCACTGGAACCAGTCCCCTAAGCGCCATCCTCCACCTCTAGCACAACGGCTCACCATCGCACGGCGCGCGTCGCCCGCTCTGCCGCCCCTCTCTCTGTAGCCAAGGTAGGAGATGAAATGTCAACCCTCCCTCCCTCACGCACGAATCTCGAATCTCAAACACCGGGAACGATAGTAATCCGGCACCCGAGTGCCAGATAGGAATTCCCATAGCTAACCACATGGGTTAAGTAGGTTAGATGGACACGGCGCCTGATATGAAGTTAATTAAATGGGCCCAATCCATCACAAAAATTATGATGCGGATCATGCTTGGATTGACAGAGCAGCCTACCGGGTGATACTGGACTACTTGTACGGCCTAGCAATGGATATCCTTAACATTGTACTAGTTCATCATTATACTTTTTTTTCCTTAAGCAAAAGGGAGCGATCGTCAGGGCTAAGAGCAACCACTAGAATAGTTAGTATCAGGAAGGCACTAAAATAGTTATTACCCCCGTTTTTTAATTGTTAATACTTTCTAGTATAAATTTGTACTAAAAACATCAATAATTAAAAAAAACGAAGATAGTACTTATTATCTAGGCTCAATTACAAGCGGCGCATATTTCCTTCCTCAAATTATTTCCTCATGATATGGTGGCTTTGGCTTCGCAGAGAAGTTGTGGCTTGCGAAGAAAATAATTTCGAGCAGGGCTGGACTGGATGTTACTATAGCTTTTAACAGGCCGAATCCGAGAGGCATGTAGCCCAAACCAAAAGTAAAGCACCTGTGCCCTTCTTTGTCCATCCGTCATCGTCAAGGGGAGCGGGATCTTTTCTTTCTCTTTCCTCGTCAAATCAAAGAGTCTCAGCAGCAGCACTGATCGGGCCGGCGGCAACGGCAAGGCAAGGCATGTGATAAGAAGAACCTTCCAAAGCAATCCTTGCGTGCTCAGGAAAAGAAAGCAGCGCGCCGGAATATAATTAATATTCTACTTCTACTACACACAGTCGTACACGTACTCCTACATGCGCAGCAGGGGATTCAGGCCACCTGAATTGGTGAATAAAATTCACCATAGGCATTGTAACGTGAATTTTTCTAGTTCTCTATCCATCCGATCAAAAAAAACAACGGATCAGATTTAGCGCTACAGTGTATGCGATATAGTACATATAAATAGTGTTTCTTGAATACAGTACGGATGAACAATGCTTTAATTCACGCAACTACAGCGTCTCTCGCAAAATTTACTGTAGCACGGTAAATTTTCTACACTATACCCGGTTCTGCGCAGCAGGTCAAAGAGAGCATTTCTTTAACCGCGCAACATTCGTTTTGACCACCACCAGTCGTAGACTAGTAGGATCGATGCATTGCATCGGTCCGGGATGTTGCTTATCGGATCACACGAGAGAGGTGTTTGTTTTATGATCGAGAGATGTGTGTCTTGAATAATAATAATACCTCCCGCACATGCATGGCTGCAATTCATTTTGTAACACATGCGACGAGTCAACTACTACTGGACTTGTAAATAGCATGTGCCCCTCCTCTCTCTCGAATTCTAAAATATAACAGGGTCATGCGCTCGAGGTTCACAAAAACAGTTTGAGCCATAAAAAACCGTCCAGGATTGGTTTTTATGAAAACCACAAAACATTGAAAAAACGCTCTAAAATAGGTTTAAAAAATAAAATATGAATCTAAACGAAATTAAAATTAAAATCAAACGGTTTTTACGGTTTACGCTCGGTTCTAGGGGTTTTCGATCTTTCTTTTTGGATTTTGCGACTTACAAATCGGTTTGAACAGTTTATCGAACGATTTTTCGGTTTACCAAGCGGTTTCTAAAGTTTTATAACTTTTAATTTTTTAATTATTTTTTAAAAATAAAAACATAACTGTAAAACTGTTCAGGATCGGTTTTTATAAAACTGTAAAAAATGAAACGGTTTCCAACAATTTTAAAAAACCATGCGTACGCTATATTTTGAGGACCTCATGTATATCTAACAGAAATAATGTTTTGCATGGAATGGAATAAAGTTCGAATAACCCAATAATAACACTCGAGATAATAAGCTAATAATACTTTTTTTTATAAGAGAGACGACGACAGGTCTCAATAAGGAGTTGTGAATAGAAAAAAAAGAAAGACCATAGGAATCCAAAAAGAAAAGATTGTAAGGGGAAAGAGAGATCCAGCGTAGATATATCATAATCCCATCCCCCCTGCTTGTTGCACAAAAGGAAGAAGATCCTTCTACGTCTTTTGTCAATCAAACCAGACAAAAAAGTACTAGTAGAAAGACCTCTATGACGCACCGTGTACTAGAGACTACGATGTACATGAAACGTATAATATAGTACTGTAGAATAGTTAGGCCGTGTTTGTTTTAGATTCTACCGCTCCGCTCCAGCCTCCTATAAAGTGTCAGACGCATGTCCCAGGGCCGGAGCGGCGAAGCTATAATAGCCAGTTTCGGATGCTCTTAATTCAATTGGGTAAGAGAGAGAGAAAAAAGCTCATAACTACAGTGCTCTTGGTCAGAAACATAGAACGAGAGCGGAGCAGGGTGAGAGCCCCGTCAAACATGACCTTAAAGTAATTGTAGTAATGTATTTCTCGTAATGAAGCTTTTAGACAGAATCTTTTTTTTTCTGTACTACAGTGTACTCCCTAACCAGTGACGGCGTAAAATTCTCCGTGCTCTTCAACCACCAGTTGGCATGGCAAAAGAGCCGGGAGCCGTGTCGAGGCCGTGGGGACGGGACAGCAGCGATGCCGTTGACCGGGATCCCCACGAGGCTGGGCTGGAGAGACCACGGGGCCCTGACGTCGCGGCTCGCAGGGCGCAGGAGCAGGACCCGCCGTGGAAGCTGGCCGAACAGCTGACGCTCATCCTGACGACGAGCGCGCGAATACTTTTGAGAATTGAGATCATCATAGTATAGTACTATCATATAGGGTGAGGTTAACGGCAGTTTTTATGAGTTATTTCGAAAAGTCAAAGTTGATATAAAAAATAAACGCCGACAACGGAAGGAGTATGTTTTTGAATAAAAAAGTTTGAAGTAAAGGTTTCGTAGATTCAGATCATACTAAAAGTTCGAAAAACTTGCCAGTTTTCTGAGAGGCGAGAACTTTTGGCCCCCATGTGAATTGTGATCACCGGACCGACGACTCCGGTGTTGAACCACCCGCACGGGATCCCGTCCGCGCCTGGAGCCTCCACTCCACCTCCACGGGCCCCGTTCCGTTGGTTGACTCAGTTCCGTTCCGGCACCGCCGCACCCTCTGCCTCCCTTCCTCCTCCCTAATCTCACGCAACCCTCTGACTCCTCCTAAACCCCGCCCGCTTAAACAAAACCCCCCACTGCCTTGCCTCCTTCCCCGTCTCCGTCTAATCTGAAATCTTCTCCTCCGCCAAAAAGAAAGAAAAAGGGCGATAAAGGGCAATATCCCATTCGATCCCACCCGTGTCTCTCGGCTCGCGAACGCTCGCTCGCATCGCAAGCAAAGCGAAGCAACCGTAATATAAAATAAAAAGCAGCCGAGAAAAACAATTAACAAATCAGGTCGTCGAAAAGCGAGAAAGGGGATCGATTCGGAGCGGAGAGGCTCCAAGCAGGGCAGAGCGCACGCACGCTCGCCACGCACGGCAGCGCCCACCCCCCTTCGAATCTTCCTCGCCTGCTCGTTCGTTGGCCGCGCGCGGTGCGCGGACGTGCGGTGTGGGTTTGCGGGGGGCTCTCGGCTTCCCTCCTCCCTGCTGCCGGAAGGGAGGGAGGCTCCCGATCGGATCCGCCGGGAATGGCGGCGGCGGCGGTGACGGCCGCCCGGAGCGGCGGGATCTAGGGTGGCTCTCCTGAAGACGCGGCGGACTCGCCAGCGGCAATGGCGGCGCCCCGGTGCGCGCTCCTCCGGCTTCTGCTCCTCCTGCTGCTGCTGCGCCCGGCCGCGCGCGTGCTCGCCAACATGGAAGGTGCGTGCGTCTCCGCTTCGTCTTCGCTCCATTTCTGACTCCGCCTGTGGGTTCCTTCCTGCTGCTTCCGCACCATTCCTGGCCCCTCGTCACGGGCTGCTTGAAGTTCCTGCATGTGTTCGTCCGAACGCATTCGACGACTTTCTTCAGCTCCGCTTTTCGACGCGAGGCGGTGCCGCCCCATCGATTCCCCCGCTGTTGCATCCACCCACTCGCTTCACTGTCTGTGTGTGTTATGCCGTTTTCATGCTTTTCATGTATCGTACTGACCGATGTGTTCTGATTGGGCGGGCCAATTACGTTTCGACTAGGACGTCTCCTCGAGTGGTTTCGTTGTTTACTTGTTTGTTTCGAGTTGATTGGCTACTTACGTGGTTTCCAAGATGGCCATCCTCTGTTTTGGGTATCCTACTCAGAGCGTTGTTATTCCTTCTTCACCCTCCTCCTATGCCTCGCTTGCTGCTTGTTGAGGGCTGAGGCTTGGTAATAGTCTTCGCGTTTCGTTACTGGTGGCTGAAGCTTTTGTTGATACTAGTTTCCGGTGGCTGTTACTCAAGACGATGGCGGTCGAGATGTGATTGGTTGTGTCGGTCTGTGGGTCAGGATTTTTTTTCCTTGTTGAGGAAAATGCATAGAGTGGCCGGATTTCTTTCTGAATTATTGCTAGTATATAGTTGTACAAATCACACAGCTCAGTTCTATTAATTCACAAGCACGAAGCTGAAGCTTCAACATAATAAAGATCTAGGGGAATGCAATTAATTCTTATTTTTAATTTTCGTTTTGTAATCTGAATCCTTACAGCAACATTAGATGCTACAACTCTACAACTTCACTGGTTGTAGCTGTATCCTATTGCTATTACTATTTTCTGACAAAAGAACTAAGACCAATAGGTTTTGTCTATTTGCACTTGTTTGACTGCTGTCCACTTTCTTCCTGTTCTTGACAGGTGATGCGTTGCATAGCTTAAGGATTAACTTAAATGATCCTAATAATGTCCTGCAAAGTTGGGATCCCACCCTGGTCAATCCTTGCACTTGGTTTCATGTTACCTGCAATAATGACAACAGTGTTATCAGAGTGTAGGTCCATCTTTCTCTCTACTACAGGGCTAGTCAATCACCTGTTTTATTTTCCTAATTAAATTCATTTTCATTTTGCAGTGATCTAGGAAATGCTGCGCTATCAGGAACTTTGGTTCCGCAACTTGGCCAGCTCAAGAACTTGCAGTACCTGTAAGTTATTCTTCCTTTGCTACGTTTTCTGATGCCACATTGATTGAAGATAGTGATAGTGGAAGATTCTATTATATTTGCTTTCTTCTCTATTAATTTAGGTAAAAACATTTCAGTTATGATTTCTCCTATAGAGAAATAGTTTGTTCACTATTCTTTATTGACATAATGAATGCTTGACTTAGTTGTTGTACAGTATTACCTGGAGGCTTAGACCATTTGAGCTTACTGTATTGATGCCCAGACCAGTTTTCATATATATTCATAATAAGTGCTGAAACATACTTTTAGTTGCCAAATAACTAACTGTAATCTGTTATATTTGATTTTTAAAGGTAATCCTTACAGTGTATGGATTGATATAAATCAGCAATGTATTTCTTACTATTAATCATGATGAGTTTAGTATTTTTTTTCCTTGAGTTAATTTGTAGGCAGATATCAGCTCTGTTAGACTTGATGTGGGTATCTTTGAAGTGTGCATGGTCCTAGATGGGCCTTCATATATATACTTAACCATAATGTCATTGGTTTCAGTTGCTGCATAAATCAGCTACTTCATCTTGTCATAAATCAGTAACTTCCTTTCAGCTTGTCACTGATTTCATAAATTTTCTACAGTGAGCTCTACAGTAATAATATCAGCGGCACAATACCTAGTGAACTGGGAAATCTGACAAACTTGGTCAGTTTGGATTTATATTTGAATAATTTCACTGGTCCAATACCAGATTCATTGGGAAATCTATTGAAGCTACGATTCCTGTAAGATTTCTCCGTTGCCTCTCTACTAGTCACTATAGGGTAGGAAGTTACATGTTAGAATTGGACTGTTGTGGCTATGCACATGCTAGATCTATGGCAGAGCATCATTGGTTGCTTCATAGCTTCATTGCACCTTTTCTACTGATGATATTGCAAAATTTGAAATATCTCCACCTTTTTTTTGCGACGATGAAATATCTCCACTTGGGTACATATAAATTAGTTGGCATGCAACTATCAATATTTGAAAGTTAAAACCATGCTTTCAATACTTGCGGATGCAGACAAATTACTATGGTCTTGTTAGTTTCAACTAGAGCATTTAAAAAGTGGCCTTTAGAGTTTGGATTCTAAAGCTATATTGTTAAAAGCTAAAGCTGCAAAAGATGGGGGTTGTTTTGGCAGCCCAGATGCTACCTCAATCCCTTTCACTCAAAGATACGGGCAGCCATTGGCAAGCTGTGTAAGTTTGGTTGCAAAAATCTGGAGAATCTACTCTTCATGGAATTCTCAGATTGGACCCTGGAATATTTTCCTCTTGTAAAAGTCGCCCATATGTTTCAGATAGAGCTCTTAAAACCAGGATCCCAGAAGCAGCGTGGAAACAAACAAGCCTCAAAACTTGGTTAACGACTCAGCCACCTAGTTTCATTGGATCCCATTGGGAGAAATTTGATGTTCTAGATTTGGATTGCTGTTCATAGCTACATTGAGTGGCATCATTTAAACTCATTACGAGCCTGCATCTCAAGAAAAGCATAAGTATATGCTCTAAATAAAATAATTTATTTGATTAAGCTTTTCATGGTTGTCTTTTCTTCGAACTACTCGCTCGTGATGCAATATAGCTATATTTGAAGGTCTTTATTTCGCACTAGATGTTTTGCTTGTTTACATTCAGTTTCTGATGTTTAAGAAGCAGAATTTGTTATAGTTTGCAAGGACTTTTTCCCCATATATTTATATTTAATAATTTCTGTGACATTATCTTGGGATGTTACTGACTTGTCACACTTTGATTTGTTATTATGGTGGGTAAGGCGTCTCAATAACAACAGCCTTTCAGGTTCAATTCCAAAATCACTAACTGCTATAACTGCCCTCCAAGTTCTGTAAGTATTTGTTTCTCAGTTTATGTCTTTCTCTTCTGTGGTTTAATAAGTAAATGTTCAATGCGACTTGAATGTGTCTGTTGAACTATAGGGATCTGTCAAATAACAACTTGTCTGGAGAAGTTCCATCAACTGGTTCTTTTTCATTGTTCACCCCTATCAGGTAAGTTTTACTTTAGTTGAAAATTTAAAATTATCTTAACCTTGATGGTTCTTCCACTGCCATTCACACGTATGTTTTTTTACAGTTTTGGGAACAACCCTAACTTATGTGGCCCTGGGACCACAAAACCTTGCCCTGGTGCTCCCCCCTTTTCTCCACCTCCGCCATACAATCCACCAACTCCTGTGCAATCACCAGGTGATTATTCAGATTTACTAATATGAAGTAAATATAAATCTGACTCCAATACGTTGTAGTCCTAGATTGTGTTTTAATGAAGTGACAGCTTAATTGGTGTTTGTTTACTTCCTCAAACAAGTTCATGGATGCTGGAGAGCACTATCGATATTGGATGCATTGTTTGTGGTCAAAACATAGAATTTTTTTTTTTGAGAAGAAAAAAAACATAGAAAAAGTTTAAAGAAAAGAGTTACACCTTTATTATTATGTTAAAACATAGCAATGGAAACACAACCTTATGATTTTGCATTTGTATTACAATCTTTCTGCACTACTATACTTGGTGCTGTGGGTCTTGCTGATATCCTAGTCATTATATTTAAGGATGTGAACTTAGTTGCCTGCACCCCATCGGAACAATGAGTATCTTTAGTGTTGTGCAGTACTAAGTTAATACTCATTTTATCCAAGGTGATTGAAGTAATTTGGAATGTGGCATATGTTCTTTTGCTTCTGACTTTTTTATTTGTTTGCAGGAAGCAGTTCCTCTAGTACTGGAGCAATTGCTGGAGGAGTGGCTGCTGGTGCGGCCTTGCTATTTGCTGTTCCTGCAATTGGCTTTGCATGGTGGCGGCGCAGGAAACCCCAAGAGCATTTCTTTGATGTACCTGGTAAGCATTCAACATGATATCAGAATTACTTGGAAAATAACATTGAGTCTTAACATGATGTTTCTGTTGTGCAGCTGAGGAAGATCCAGAGGTCCATCTGGGCCAGCTTAAAAGATTTTCACTGCGTGAGCTACAAGTTGCAACTGATAGCTTTAGTAATAAGAACATTCTTGGAAGAGGTGGATTTGGCAAAGTCTACAAAGGAAGACTGGCAGATGGTTCATTAGTAGCTGTTAAGAGACTGAAAGAGGAGAGAACTCCTGGAGGGGAACTGCAGTTTCAGACGGAAGTTGAGATGATAAGTATGGCTGTACACAGAAATCTATTGCGTCTTCGTGGATTCTGTATGACACCAACAGAAAGGTTGCTTGTGTATCCATATATGGCTAACGGAAGTGTTGCATCACGGTTAAGGGGTATTTACCCTTCTTTCATCATCACATTGTTTTTGCAATATTTCAGATGGTTGCATTTTGCTTAACAACATTATGAAATTTTAAAGCATTTACTATTTGTAGAGCGACCACCATCCGAACCACCTCTAGATTGGCAAACAAGGAGAAGGATTGCATTGGGTTCTGCTAGGGGCCTGTCATATTTACATGATCATTGTGATCCAAAGATTATCCATCGAGATGTCAAAGCTGCAAATATTTTACTTGATGAAGACTTTGAAGCTGTAGTGGGGGATTTTGGTTTGGCCAAACTAATGGATTACAAGGATACCCATGTGACTACTGCTGTTCGTGGAACAATTGGCCACATTGCACCAGAATACCTTTCAACAGGAAAATCCTCTGAGAAGACTGATGTGTTTGGTTACGGAATTATGCTTCTTGAGCTTATTACAGGACAGCGTGCCTTTGATCTTGCCCGCCTTGCCAATGATGACGATGTCATGCTGCTTGACTGGGTAATTGCCTGATGCCTTTGTTCAATTTGCAAATATGATATACATTTTTTTTTTGTCTTGACATTATGTTGCGTCGGATGCTTACTTTTTCTATACAATCATAAAAAATCTGCTAATCACTTCCTATGTAATAGTGTAGCACTAAAAAGGAAAATGTGACAATTATGTTTTCAAAACGAACCTGCTGTCTGACCCTGTTTTCAGATGGTGTTATCAATTTTGCAATTTAAAACAAATAATAAGGGTAATGACCTCTGAAAATGAAAAGACTAAAGTGACATTTGAATGTGGGATACCCTTGATTTTTCTGCCTGCGAACTGTCTGCCTGTCTCTGAAGGCAAAGCAACTGCCTTGTTTACAGTTAAAAAAAAAGCTGAACCCTAATTCAATTCATCCTGAGCCTATAATTTATTCAAATTTCTGCTAAATTTTCTTTTAAATACTTAGGATAATACTAAGTTTTTATTTAAAAAAGGGTCAATGCTGCAAGGGCACTGAAGTAATTTAACACATTTAAATGGCATAAATAGAGTAGGGTAAATAATTTCATCATTTTGTAAAGAAAAGGATCATACATGCAAATCCTAACAAAGAGGGTCAAATCTGCTGTTAGGTTGAAAAGTAGGGTTAGTGGCGCCATTGGCTCAAAGAAAATATTCTTTCTGAATTGGTACGTGTAGCTAAACTAAATATCTGGTACAGCAGCAATTTTCTGGAGTCTTCTACTTGTCTTGAATATCTTTCTCCTACTTGTCATTGTCAGCAGCTTTTGCCTGTACAAGAGTCGTTTCATACTGTTACTATAATCTTGTGATCATACACCTGCTTTTACTGGGAATTAACAGTTACTTTATGTGCTTTGTGTAGGTCAAGGGGTTACTCAAGGAGAAGAGGCTGGAGATGCTGGTTGATCCAGATCTACAAAACAACTACATTGACATCGAGGTGGAATCGCTGATCCAAGTCGCACTCCTTTGCACACAGGGCTCCCCATTGGACCGACCTAAGATGGCGGAGGTGGTGCGGATGCTTGAAGGTGATGGTCTTGCGGAGAGATGGGAGGAGTGGCAGAAGGTAGAAGTAGTGCGGCAGGAGGTTGAGCTAGGTCCACACCGGAACTCAGAGTGGATTCTTGACTCGACCGACAATCTCCCTGCGGTTGAGCTATCTGGGCCAAGATGAGTCATGACCTGCTTCTAATTCTAGTATTTTGTAAGGGTAACAGCGTGGATGCTACTCAGGTTCTCATTTGTTCATATATCAGCGAATTGGTGGAGAAATAGTCCTCTACAATCGCCTTGTTAATGTATAGTGCTCCAGTTTCCTCCTTGATAACGCCCAAGGACACCTTATGAGAGGACAGAATAGTCTAGTTAGCTAGTGCCCCAGGTGTTCAAAGGTGGTAGGGGTCGAGGTGATACGGCTATCTGCTGGGTCTATGATAATTGTACTGACATCTAACTATCCGTACCAAATGTAAGGATGATATTAGCGGGAATATTTTGTCCCATGCCCTTGGGTTAAGGGCCAGATGATTACCATACTTATCCGTGTAGTGGTGGAGGTGGTCATCCTATGGCTACCAAAGGTTTGATCTCAAACTGAATGGTCTAGTTGGTAGCTCGGATTGTGGCAACTGTGTTTGCAGCTAGCGCGTTTTATGGGAAGGGGAGGAATCTACATTTGAAATTGTTTTAATCTTCTTCAGCGTGTAAATATATTGGTATGGTTATGGTCCCACCGCCCAAATTGATGCCAACAGCTTTGATTTATCTTCCATTGAATGTTGAATTGTGATCTAGCAATCTGATAATCATATAGTGCATATATACTCCTTCCTTTTTTTTAAATATAGTCACAGTTGACTTTAACCGTTAATTTTTACTATTTCTCTTATTAAAAAAATATGATAAATATTCTATGTTTTTGTTATTATTCAATTTCTCATTAAAGTTTTTTGAAATATGACTTTTTATTTGATATATTTGAATAATTTTTTTTAATAAGACGAATGGTTTGGTCAAAGTCAATAGTAATTATATTCAAAAAAAAAAAGAGAGCAAACGATAGGCCATTTTTAAATAATTCTGAGTTTTTCATGGTTTTTAGTGAAATGTTAGTCAATACATATTACAATCCTTATTGGTTCGTGGTGAGCATTATGTTGCCATTATATTTTAATCCACATGGATCTCATATGGAATGCCCAGGCCTATGCCAACAGCTTGGGTTTATTATCAATTGTTTTTCGTATGTTGGAATTTTTATAAACCAATCTATTATGTATATTCAACGATCTGAATTGAGGTTATCAACAGCATCAGCATGGTATTCTTTATAATATTATTAGGTAAAAAAGAAATGTTACATTGTTACCCTACAGCATCAATATGCCCAGATTTACTGAAAGATCACCGGTAATCTTGCAATATCACTGGAGCGAGTTTTTCAGATTATACTAGTATCCAAGCGTGAACAATGGAGACGAACCGTTCGTTATGCAGCCAGCCATGCTTTGTACGGCCGAGATGCTTTCCTCCCTAACAAAAACCCAAACCGACGAGTGGGTGGTGGGTTTTGCCCCTTGAACCACACCGGCCGCCGGCCGTCTCCCGGCGCCAGCGCCACCGACAGCAAGTGAGTCCACTCCGCCGATCGCCGCGCGCCGCCCCATGCTCCTTCTCCGACGCTCCCGCGCAGCTCCTAACCAGTCCCGCCGGCACTTCTCCCGCCTTCTCGACCGGTACGGCTTCGTGGCCCCGGCGACGCTGAGCCCCGCCCCGCGAGAAGCCCCCAACCCCGACGCCGCCGCCGCTGACGCAGGAAAGAAGCGCCGTACCAAGAAGCCGCCCTACCGCCCGCCGTCCTCGCTGGACCGCGGCGGCCGCCCGCCCGCGCGCTCCGACCTCCCCTTCGACTTCCGCTTCAGCTACACCGAGAGCAGCCCGGGCTCCAAGCCCATCGGGCTCCGCGAGCCCAAGTACTCGCCGTTCGGGCCGGGGCGGCTCGACCGCCCCTGGACGGGCCTCTGCGCGCCCGCCGTCGACGCCACGCTACGCGACGTCGACGCCGAGGACCCCCTCCCCGACGCTGAGAAGGGGCTGGAGGAGGCCCGCCGGCGCGAGCGCGAGCGCTTGCTCGGTGAGCCACTCACCCCAGCCGAACGCGCGTTCCTGGTCGACAAGTGCCAGAAGAACCGCACCAAACGACAGATCAACCTTGGTACATTTGGCCACTTTTTCTCTTGGATTTTCGAATCTGGAGTTTCACTATTTCAGATTTCCTGATCAACACTACTGAAATGTTTGGTTGATTTGTTGTAGGGAGAGATGGACTTACTCATAACATGCTAAATGACATTCACAACAACTGGAAGAGCTGCGAGGCCGTTAGGATAAAATGCCTTGGTGTGCCGACTGTCGATATGGAAAATGTGTGCCATCAGCTTGAGGTAGCTATGTTTATCTTAACTTCAAAATCCCAAAGTCCTCCTTAGTCGTTACTTGTAGTAATTTTATGAAAATGGTGAACGTTAAGAGCTTTTATAACATATGACCTATCTTATACATTGGTTTTTAGTAGAAGCATGACTACTGCTGTTACTTGGCCAGGATAAAAGTGGTGGCCTTATAATCCACAGGAAAGGTGGTCACCTGATACTCTATAGGGGTAGGCATTACAATCCAAAGAAAAGACCTGTTATTCCTTTGATGTTGTGGAAGCCAGCTGAACCTATATACCCGAGACTAATCAAAACAACTATAGAAGGGCTGACAGTGGAAGAGACAAAGCAAATGAGGAAGAAAGGCTTACATGTTCCTGTTTTGTCAAAGCTTGGTAACCTTTTTCCCAACATTTTTTTCTGTTGGATCTGTGTATAATTATATGACTAACTGATTTTCATATTTCACAGCCAAGAATGGATATTATGCTAGTCTTGTGACAATGGTCCGTGATGCTTTTCTGGCAGATGAGTTGGTGAGGATAGACTGTAAAGGATTGCCAAAAAGTGACTATAAGAAGATTGGTGTCAAGCTTAGGGTGAGTTGATCATATGTGTTTATGCTTAAATTTATGTGTGATCTAAAGATGATTAATTGTAAGTTATACTTCCTATCTTATTTTCGTGCAGGACCTTGTTCCTTGTATTATTGTCTCCTTTGACAAGGAGCAAATTATTGTTTGGCGGGGTAAGGAATATGGAGACCTACAAGACCAAACACAGAACTCATTCTCTTCAGTTGTTGAATCAGATGATGCATTAGTAAAAAATGAGAATGAAGATCAGGAATCAGCGCCGCATGATTGGTCTTCTGATCAGGAATCAGCACAGCATGATTGGTCTTCTGAGTGTTCTGAGATCAGTAGCTGTGATGACATGCCAGATGATAAGTCAGCCATTTCTGACCTAGATTGACTTGTTGGCCAGAAAACTGACATAGCCAGAGTATGCATTTCATTGAGCATACTAGAATTTTTGCCGCCAGAGCATACAAACTCATGTATTCTATATTAACAGTAGCTATACTCTAACATATTGATATCGAATTTCTGCGAATTTATTTGATCGTTCACGAGTAGTTTTGGGCAGTTTGTGGTTTCTTGGCCATAATGACAACTACTTTGGACGGAACAGATACCTCACTCCTCTCGATTATGAGGACCTCATGATGTAAAGCATAAGAACACTGATGTAACAAGGGTCCATTGGGCCCTGAAGATTTTTTGTGGACCATGTTTTGTTCCTAAAAAAAAGTTAGGGAATTTGAGATTCATACCAGCGCTTACAATAAAGATTTTCTCGTTTTGGCGTTTGCCGATGTTCAGTTTCTCTGTTGTAGAGTTCAAGTGACAGCTATGTGTTGCAGAAAAGGCCAGGTAAGCGCTGAGCAAATTTTAAGTGAGGTGCTAGCATCCACATTTCTCAGGGATAAGGAAAAGGGGTGTGAATCTATTCCTACCATTAACCTTGAAGCTTAAATCCCAGCATTCACTGGCCTTGGGGTGACACTAGCCCAGTAACTCAGCCAATGTGAGATATTGGAGGAAAACAAACTCGACGACATAGACAGTCCATATCTCTCTGTCAATCTGACCGACTGCCTCTCTGAGTTTGATTTCCTCCAATTCTCACGTTGGGTGACTGCATCTCTGCCACACTACTACAGGAACCATCTCTCGACACGCGCTATTCGAGACGAGATATTAGAGGAAACTGAACCCCCTTTTTTTTCTTTCCATGGATGGTTCAGTTCCCTTTAATCCTCAACTCCAATGGCACACGGCCACACCGGCTACAAACCGCTAATGATCTTGTTTGCCCATCAATCCATTCAGAACCGGTTTGTGAATGGAAATACTGAAGAAGAGAGCTGTGATGCGAAGGTGTTGCTTGGCAGCTCTGCTCAAAATTTATAGCCATCTGGAGAAGACATGCATCCCTGAACTGAAAGAGTAGCAGCATCAGTTTCTGTTACACTTGCCCCTCATGCCTTTCGTGCCTTGTCCTAACACAATTAAAAAGCTCAAGATACATGCTGCATGCTGGCCTGTGTGTACTATGTACATAGAGCTCTCACATGCAGCTGATCACGCTTTAGTTCTTTAGTGTTATCCAGATCCTTTTTCCCTGAAAATTTATTAGTCATTTGCATGTTTGCATTTTATTTTTTCCTTTCTTCTTACAACATATTTAGCATTTTATTTGAAAAAAAATCTTGATATGCCAAAAACCTGATAGTTATGGGCTATGTCCACATCTTATGCCTCTGGCTATCATCTAACGGTGTGGTCTATAGAACGGATTTGGTGCATGGAAAATAGAGAAAAGTGAAATTGTACGTACGGCGGTTGCTTCAGCCTTCAGGGAGGCCTAGGCACCCTGTTCGAGTGATTTACTATCAGCCGCCATCCGAGTCCGATTGTCCGAGTTCGGGCAAGCGAAGGCGATTCGATCGATCACGGCTCCGACTCCGAGTCGATTCCAGTTACCTACCATTATATAACCTTCCGTGCCAGCCACCACCGCAACAAAGGAGAAGGAACGCAGCCGCCATGGGTGTCATCCTTGTCAGTGTGGTCCGTCGGGGGCTCTTTGCATCCCATGGGATCTCAGCTTCTCCAGCATGTCCCTGCAGGGCTACCGGGCCTCCGCCGTGAACGTCTGGGCCGAACACGGCCACCAGGCGTACGCGATCGGGACCCTGTCGTCGGAGGTGCCCATCATGGCCGTCCGGCCGCCGGTGGCCGGATGCAATCTGCTCGTCGTGCGGCACGACGCCGTGGATGCCGCAGTCATGTTCTACTTGCGGCCTTATATTCCGTCGCCGAGGCCGAGGTAACAGAGAATGCGGTATAATGGCAACCGGTGCCGATCCCCGTGGGATCTCCTTCTATTTATATTAATCGTGTGATCTACAAATTAAGGAATACAAAGACGTGATTCTGGTCTCCAGCTAGCGAGAGAACCGGTCACTAACAATACGACTCACACCACGATTTACAGAGACATCTAATGTCTAACTCACTCGACGTTCTGTTCTGTTTCTTGACAGCCTCCCTCAATCACAACTCCTTCTGACGTTGAGATTGTTGCAAATTGAACTGAACGACTGTGTGGACAGAGGCTTTGTAAATATGTCTGCAAGTTGATCCTTTGACGATATGAACTGAACCTTCAGAGCTTTGCGAGCAACTTGTTCACGCACAAAGTGGAAATCCACCTCAATGTGTTTAGTGCGCGCATGGAACATAGGATTAGCAGTCAAATATGTTGCTCCAAGGTTGTCACACCACAAAGTTGGTGCAAAAGCTTGACAGATCCCGAGTTCCCTGAGCAATGACTGAACCCATATAACTTCTGCTGTCACATTGGCTATAGCCTTGTACTCTGATTCAGTTGAGAATCTAGACACTGTGGGCTGCTTTCTCGAGCTCCATGAGATTAAGTTGGGACCCAAGAACAATGCAAACCCACTAGTTGATCTTCTGTCATCTGGGCAGCCTGTCCAGTCTGCATCTGAGAATGCATTGAGATGAATTTGTGCAACTTTCTGTATCTCGAGTCCTTGACCAATTGTTCCCTTCACATATCTTAATATTCTTTTCACTGCAACCCAATGAATATCAGTTGGAGTTTGAATATGTTGGCATACTTTGTTGACTGTAAATGAGAGGTCTGGTCTTGTAATTGTAAGGTATTGCAGACACACTTCTGTACTGAAACTGTGCAGTGCCTAACAACACTGAGCCTTGATCTCGTGACAACTTCTCACTAGAGGCCATTGGAGTTGATATAGGTTTGCAAGTAAGCATGTTAGCTTTCTTCGGTAAATCTTCAGCATACCTTTGCTGAGACAGTATTACTCCTTCCTTACTGCTCTTAACTTCAATTCCTAGATAGTACTCAAGCTTCCCCAGATCTTTGATTGCAAATTCCTTTTTCAACTCCTTAAAATTAGCTTTCCTGTTGCAGTACTTAAAGAGCTAACAATAATTATGTCATCCACATAAATAAGCATATATATTGTCAGGCCATCTCTATTAAATGTGAACAAAGATGCATCTGCTTTAGAGCCAATGAAACCCTGGTCTTGAAGTTTGGAAGTCAACTTTGAATGCCATGCTCTTGGTACCTGCTTGAGACCATATAAAGCTTTCTCCAACTTGCAAATGTAACTTGGTTTCTGTGAATTTTCATAACCTGGAGGTTACTTCATGTAGACCTCTTCTTGCAGTCCATGGAGGAAGGCATTTTGGACATCAATTTGATGCATGGACCACCCTTTTGAGACAGCTAGTGACAAGATGACTCTCACTGTAGTTGGTTTAACTGCTAGACTGTAAGTATCAATGTAATCCACTACATACCTTTGTTTGAACCCTTTAGCAACTAATCTTGCCTTGTATCTGTCAATTGAGCCATCTGCCTTTCTTTTCAGTTTGAAAATCCACTTGCTGTCAATGAGATTGACCCCCCTCCTGGGTGGCACAAGTGACCAGGTCTGATTCTTCAGCAGTGCTGCATATTCCTGATCCATAGCCTCCTTCCATTTGGGATGCTCCATGGCTTGTTCATAAGAGTAGGGTTCAAAGGTATTAACAATTGTAAATGCACCATACCTCACAGTTCCATCAGTGTACACCTTGGGCTTACTTATGTTGTTCTTTGATCTAGTAACCATTCAATGAACTGGTTCAGGTTCAGGTTGAACTCCACTTGCAAGAACTGCTTCTTCTACTTGTTCAGGTTCAGCTTCTTGAGCATTTTCCCTACCAATCTGAATACCTACAGAGTGAGAACTAACACCATCATGATCATTGGCAAGGTTAGTCTGTCCATACTCAGTATTTAATTCAACTGTTGCTGCTGGACTACTCATGGAGTTTGTTGTTGGCTGAGTGGTTTCAGTGAGAAATTGTTCAGTGTACTGTGACAGATTCACAGCTGTGGGAAGAACAGTGGGATGATTTGAATTTTGAAGCTGTGAATCAGTGGAGTGCGGTGGTGCAGCAAAGGGAAAAACATGTTCATTGAAAACAACATCCCTTGATATATAAACTTGACCAGTTTTTCTGTCTAGACACTTGTACCGGTTGTGATTTGCACTGTACCCAATGAACACACACTGCTTAGTTCTGAACTCTAGCTTTTTTGCATTGTATGCTCGCAGGTTAGGCCAACAAGCACACCCAAACACTCTCATATAATTGTAATCAGGATTTGAGCCAAGCAAACGGTATAAAGGAGTATCATTCTCTATTATTCTGCTAGGCATACGATTAATCAGAAACATGCAGAGTGGAATGCTTCATCCCAAAACCTGACAAGCATTTGTGCTTGGGCAAGCAAGGTTATACCAGTTTCAACAATGTGTCTGTGTTTGCGCTCAACAAGGCCACTTTGTTGGTGTGTGTGTGGGCATGAAACACAATGTGTTATGTCTGTGTGCTGAAAATATTTGTGTAAACGATTGTACTCTCCTCCCCAATCAAATTGCACAGCACAAATCTTTTTATCAAGTAAGCGTTCAACATGTGATTGAAATTGCAAGAATATGGACTCAACATCGTTTCAGAAAATAAATCCAAGTAAATCTGCTGTAGTCATCAACAAAACTGACATAATAACGAAAACCATTGACAGAGATTCGAGCTGGTCCCCAGACATCTGTGTGGATCAGCTCTAAAGGACTCGATGAACAATGTAAAGATGAAGAAAAAGGAAGTTGATGAGCTTTTCCCTGTTGACAGGCATCACAAACAGGTAAAGCTTCTTTGGCTACAACAAGATTATTACTTTTTAAGACTCGATGAACAACTGAAGGTGCTGGGTGTCTAGGACGACGATGCCATAGCTCCCTGTTGGTCTTGACTGTGAAGAGAGCTTGGAAGGTTCTTTTATTCGGAATTTTGTAGAGTCCATTCTCACATTTTCCTGTGAGGAGAGTTGTTTTCGTGGCTCGATCCTTGACAAGCAAATAGTGGGGATGAATTTCAGCAAACACATCATTATCAGAAACTAATTTATGAATTGATAATAGGTGGTGATTGATATGGGGAACATGTAGAACGTTTTTGAGTAGAAGATTGCGAGGAGTAGCAGCAATAGTTGAATGTCCTACATGAGTTATAGACAAACCTGCTCCATTCACCCTTGTAGATGATCTTTGCTGGTGTACCGTTCCTTCATGCTGAGCCGTTCCAGATCGTTGGTGACATGGTCAGTAGCAGCACTGTCTGCATACCAATTGTTGTCAACGCCGTAGCTGTTGGTGACGGTAGCCGCCATCCTTGTGGTGTCCTCAGCCTGGTACGAGTGATCAAAGCGGTACCAGCACCGGAGTGCATCGTGGCCATCCTTGCTACACACCTGACAAGAGATGCCGCGGGAACGACCACCAGAGTTGGGGTTGCGTACACCTGACTGTTGCCCACCACCACGAGAGCATCCACCTCGGTTCGATCTGCTACCACCACGACCTGAATTTCTATTTACATGATTGACTGAATGTACCTCAGTGGTTCCGTTGTTCTGCTCAAGTCGCATCTCGAAGTTCATCATGTGCGCGAAGACGTCGCTGATGGTGTACGTGTCGACGCGTGTGGTGATGCTGGTCACCAGGGAGTCATACTCGGGGCCGAGTCCGCGCATCATGTAGGCGATCACTTCTTCATCTTCGAGATGCTTGCCAATGGCAGCCAATGTATCGGCGAGGCGCTTCACCTTGTTGTAGCAGTTGAAGACGCTTTGGTCTTTCTTTTGGATCGTGGCAGCTGCATCCTGATCTGCATGATCCTGGCGCGAGATGCCGACGCAAAGTTTTTCTCTAGCATGCGCCAGACGCCACGCGCCGTCACTTCTCCGATGACGGAGCCGAGTACCTCTTCAGTGAGAGAGGAATTGATGAAGCTGAGCACCTTTTGATCCTGGTAGTACCAGGTGGCGAACTCAGGGTTGACAACGGTGCGCCGTGAGCTGCCTTCTTGATCAGGATCGCGAGTGATCGTCTGATTCGGACGCGCGATCGAGCCATCAATGTATCCAAGAAGCCCATGACCTCTCAGATAGGGAAGGATCCGTGTCTTCCATAATAGGTAGTTGTCCCGCGTGAGTTTCACGGTGACACTTTGGCTGAGGTTTAGCGGCGGTGCGAGGGCAGGATCGGAGACGATCAGTTCTCCGGCCATGGCGTGAACCAGAGTGCTTAGATCGTGGCTCTGATACTATAACAGAGAATGCGGTATAATGACACCTGGTGCCGATCTCCGTGGGATCTCCTTCAATTTATATTAATCATGTGATCCACAAATTAAGAAATACAAAGATGTGATCCTGGTCTCCAGCTAGCGAGAGAACCGGTCACTGACAACACGACTCACACCATGATTTACAGAGACATCTAACGTCTAACTCAGTCGACGTTCTGTTTTGCTTCTTAACACGAGGAGGAGGAAGACCAGGCGGCTATTCTTGACGACGACATGGAGGAGGTCGAGGTGGCCGTTGTTGAGGAGGAGTATGGCGGCGGCTGTGAGGAGGAGTATGGCAAGCGGCTGTGAGGAGGAGGAAGAGGCAACCGTTCTCGAGGAGGATGGCGGCGGGGAGGAGGAGGAGCGCGAGGCGTCGTGGTTCGAGTTCCGTCCACTCAGCGAAGAGGAGGAAGCCGAGCGGTACGACAGCGACAACGGCGAGGAGGAGGACGACGAGCAGCCTCCGCAGAAGGTCAGGGACGGCGGAGATCAGGCAGCCGGGGAGCACAGCAGCACGAGGAAAACTACTAGTCTTCCGCCGGTCGTCGCGCCACCGGGAACCGTACTGGTAGAGGCGGACGGAGAGTTTTTCGGGCCGGCGCGGTTCGCCGCGTTCGAGAACACGGCCGGCTTCATGCGTGTCGTCGCCGCCGCTGCCAGTGACCAAGACGGAGACCACAGCAGCAGGGAGATCACAGTTCTGTACCGGTACACCCGGTTCTCGAGGACGTGGAGCGGGCGGCGCGGCGTAGAGGCGTGCCGGCGGACGAAGCTGCACTTCCTCCGGTTCGTGATCCCTCCTGCGGGCGACGTGGCGGGCTCGCTGGCGTGGGCCGGCGCCTAGCTGGGCCCGCTCATCTAGCCGGCGCTGTTCCGCCGGCAGCTCCAAGAGCTGTGGGCTGCCTTGGCGGGCGGCGCCGCCATCGTCCCGCCGCGGACCGCGACGCGGCTGCTGGTGACCGTGGACGCGGCCATCCTCCGCCGCGAGGACTACACGCCGGACCGCACGGCGCACGTGCGCGGCATGCTGGAGGCCAAAATGCAGGAGGCATGGCCCGAGCGCTACCACGTCGGCATGGAGCTCCACCTGCCGGAGGCGGTGGTGCGAGTGCGACGGCGCGAGGAGGAGGACGGACAAAGAGAGGGAGGAGGCGAGGAGGACGGCGACGGCGACGCGAGGGCCGCGAAGCGGAGGAAGGTCGTCGAGGAGGAGGACGACGAGTGCTAGTGCGCCGTGTGCTTGGACCCGCTGGAACGGGACCTGGCCGCGTGGCCGGGGTGCCGCCACCTCTTCCACGGCGCGTGCGTGGAGAAGACGTTGGCCAGGAGCGAGATGTGCCCGCTCTGCAGGAACTTGCTGTGCCCGCTCGTCCAACAGCATGTCAAGATGAGTCAGTAATAATGGGTTCGGCAGTGTGTCAAGTGATGATTCAGCAATTGTAAACAACCTTTTGTATTCGTTCGATTGAAATAGTTCACTCTCTTCAAAAAGAAAAGAAAGAAAAAGTTCACTGTCACAACATCCTCGTGATTGAAACGGTAATCGCGACCTTGCCGCCGCACGACTCCGTCGTCGTGGCCGTGCCCCGCGTGACGCTGGCCGGCGAGTTCGTCCTGCGTCACGACACCGCGGGCGCCACCGTCCGGCTGTTCTACGAGATTCTATGTGACGGCCACGACGAAGCGCCGGCAACGAGGCTCGTAGAGCCGACTGTTGTAGCGGGAGTGGAGCTCGAACCTCTCGACGAAGACGACGACGACGACTACGATGCTTCCACGTCATTGTCGGTGTCGCAACACTCCGCTTCTTCCTGTTCACTTGGAAGATCGTATACTCCACCATCGGCTGGGTACACGCGTTCGTCCTCATCGCCTGGCTGGCCAAGATAAACGTTTTAAGTGCACCGTGCCGCCCAGAATGCACGCCGGCAGCTAGCTCTGCGATCTGTGTCGTCTGTCGAGCTTGTCGGTGCCGGCGGTCCTGCCGCGAGCCGCCCGCGTCTCCAGGTCATCGTGGACGTCGGCATGCTCCGGCGCGGCGAGCACACGCTGGAACGCATAGAGCACGTGCGGGGCGCTCTGCGGATGCCAAGATGCAGGAGACGTGGCCCGAGTAGTACTACACCTGCCGGACTCGGTGCCGGATAACAAAGAACGAAGAGAGAACACGAGGGATGGTGAAGCGGGGAAGGTCGCCGACGAGGAAGAGGAATCGGAGGATGAGGATGAGTTCGCCGTGTGCTTCGATCTGCTGGAGCGCGGCTTGGCGGCGTGGTCGGGCCGGCGGGCCGCCGGGGTGTCGGCACGTGTTCCACGGCGCATGCGTGGAGAAGACGCTGGCCGGGACGGGAGCGAGATGTGCCCGCTGTGCAGGACGAAGCTATCCGAACAACTAATTCGCTAGAAGGTCCAGTTGCATACGCACTATGCACTGCAGCCTGCAGCATCAGAAGGTCTTCATGTCGTTGTTTCTCTTGATTAGATTGTTTATTGTAACAAAATCCTTGTTTTTCGTCTAAGGCAAAACCGCTCATTTCAAAATATGACGAAACTTGAATTGATGTACTAATAAAGAATTCAATTGGTTGTCCAGTTCTAGTGACCAATTGCATGTAGTTCACCATTATCGTTCTCAGAACAGCCGACGCCATGGTCGATACCAGTTTTATCTGTGGTTTTGGGAAAGCTCAAAAATAAATTCATCGATATATACCAAGATGTCGATAGCAGAATTACAACAGGTGATACAAATCACCAAAGTTATTGTCATATCCGCTTTGTCAACCATGACGACAGGAGCTATGTAACCTTTGTTCGCAGCTCCAAATGTAGCAACATCAGATTATGTAGCAGCAGCGTATAACAACAACGTAGAGGACCAAATAATGATTTTCAGGCAGTGTTTCAACAGCAGAATGGCATACTAAAATCTCAAGTATTTATTGTTGCAGAGGTCAGGAGAAAATTTAAGAAAGTTGATATAAGAATCACATTTACAATTTACAGACACCGGAAAAGACAGTCTTTACCGAGTAATAGTCACCACCCTACTCTAATAATCCTTTTATGTATCAACTCAGAATACACATAATTCTCCGGGCAGTAGCCAAATACAACAGGAACATTGCATCAAAGTATGCTGACAAACTAAACTTGCAGACCACTCCTTTCCTCAAGGTTTTGAAGATGAGAAAAGGTTGGGATAGGAGAACGGATCATCCTCCATTGATGGAGACCTCTGTGGCACATGAGAAGGCAGATAGTCTTGTGTATCATTGGTAAAGGAGTCCTGGTGATCAAATACGGGTTTCTGAGTCACCTCAGTCTGATGATGGGTTTCCTTTTCCGTACCACCACTGTACTTGTCATAAACATTGCTATTCTTCTTTAGATCCGCAATGCGCAATTGCGCAAGGTTTGCAGCTGCACGGGCTGCTGCTGCAGCACGCTCAGCCGAATCAGCTGCTGTCTGAGCAGCAGATAGCACATCATCCAAGTCTATATTTGCCCTACTCTCAGTAGGAGACATTGCGAGTACCTGCTCTGGTTGTCTTGAGAACCTGTAATCAGCATGAGGTACAGGAGGCGAGGTCACTTCATATGTTTTTGTGAAAATCTCTGGCTCTGTAGGTTTCACTGGGGGTGATGGAGAAGGCGACGGAGTGAACTCTGTTTTCTCCATTGAAGCAGTAGCCAGGGATGGCGGTGGAGAGGCAAAAGGAATAAATTGCTTCTTTTCATTCGACAAATCTGGTATATTTGACTGAGCAGCTGGTGCGGAAATAAGATGTTCCATACTTTGCATCTGAATCCTAAAGGCACCATCAGCTGTTGGATTCTCTTGCAAGTCACTAAAATCGGATGGTTCATGAGGAACTGACTTGGTGTGTTGGACATGTTGACCAACATCTGGGGTTGATGACGCATCAGAAGGTGGACGAATTGTAGCTTTCGGGACTTCAGGCAAATCCAGTGACTCCAGACCAGTATCTGATTCATATTCTTCTTCACCAGGCTGATCGGCAGCACTTGCCGCTACTGTTTCCTCATGTTTCTCCTTGGGAAGAGGCAGCGTAGAACCATTGAAGTAGGTCGGTCCATTCTAAGAAAGAAGATATTGTATAAGTGACAATTGAATTAGTGAACTGACTATGACAATGGCTTCTTGTAAGTAAATATATTTACCAAGAGATCTTCATGGGGTTTGAGAAATTCAGTTTCCGTTTCTGATGGATCCCAATCAACTTCATGCTCCTCGGCAATCTCTTTTAGAAGTTTCATCTTTGCTTCTACAGGAGGAGGACGAATAGAAAGTAGTTCAATTATCTGCAAAAAAGTTGATATGTTATGAACCTTCAAAATACCAGATAACATGATTAAATCGCTTCAAATCAGAAGTGCCATATGACCTGCCGATTGACCCCACAATCGGGCATCAACTCTGAAGCTGCAGCAACAAACTCCTTTCCATATTTATTTGCAAACATCATCTGAACTTGTATCAGTTCAGGCAGATCCGCACACCTTGGTGCAGCAAAGCAGATACTGGATATTGCTTCTTTTAGATCAATAGGACATTCCCTGAAGCAGAGAAAGTAAACAAAAAGATACTGTTAGTGACATTCTGGGAAATATATGCAGACCTGCACATCTTGGTCCAGAAAATGGAAACTGGATATTGCTATAGAGTTTTGATATTTTTTAATAAAGCAGGAACATAATAATGCAGAGGATACAAGGTCAAAAGTTACTGGGAATGGTTAGGGTCAAAAGTTCTGATAACTTTGTACTGTTAAAATAAAAGCTTTAGCCTATGATGTCACAAATATGGGCATATGGGCATAGTCCACTATAGCGGTAAAATAAGGCTATGTTAGGCTTAGACAGTTATTGCTATGACCAATTAACGCACTCTACAAATAATAGAAGAACGAAATTATAGCCAATCAAAAAGCACTTCAGATCGTGTCTAACAGAAGTAAACGTGAACACGCTGCTCCAAAACAATTTGCCATATGTCAATGGGCAAACAAATAACTAGCCAAAATTGTAATACCCATGATCCATGCATAGACAATTGACCGCAAAATATAAAATAATGTGTATATCAATGAAGTTGTATGTGTTGTTACTATGGAGTTCATTAAGGGAAATGAACCAACTTTTGCGTCTCAATGATGGGCAGGCGTACGGCGACAAGCTCGCAGAAGAGCTCCAGGATTTCCTGCGCGGCCATCATGTTCTCCTCCCGGATGATGTGCTCCACCTGCAGCCACAGTAGCAAGCCAATTAGCCGGTCCAAAAGTCCCCGCGCCCCAGTACTCACCTCACCCAGGAATCACAGCAAACCCTACTACAATTCGCCAATCTCCCAGGCACGAGAGAGAAAGAGAGAGAACCCGTACCCTGATTCGCGCGGTGGCTTCTTGCCCCGCCTCGAGGAGCTTGGCGATGTCCCTCCGCATCTGGCGTAGCTGCAGCTCCCGCCGGTTCCGCAGCAGCTTTATCCGCGGGATCGTCAGCTTCAGCAGCGTCTTGCTGTTCCCACCATCAACGAAGACGACATCAAAACTCAAAACGAAACAAATCGAAACCAAGAGCTTCTCCCCGAACCCGCGCCCACGCACGGGGAAGGAAGGAAAGAAGAAGGGAACTCGCGCGTACCACTTGGCGCCGCGGAAGCCGCCGCCGCCCTTGCTGAAGAAGGCGTCCAGCATCGACATGATCGATCGGTCGGCGCGAGGGGAACGGAAGGGAAGCGGTTGCTTGGTCGGGAGTTCAGCCGAGGGGATCTCGATTTTCGATCTTATAAATGAGGGGGGAAATGAGAGAGGAAGAAGGTGACGGCGAGTTGGAGACGATGATGAGGTGGAGCCGGGTGCGTACGCGGCGTCTGTCCGTGTCCGCGTAGCACTCGATGGTACCTGCCCCACTACCATGGAGATCCAGGCCGTCCGTTACGGACACGTGGACGGAGAAGGGGAAGACGGGGATTGGTTTGTCTAGGAGCGCTGTAATTATTTCCGGAGACGGGGGCTTGAGCAAACTTTCTTATTTGACTTGCTTCGCTACAAAGGAAACTCGGATTATATCTAGAGATTGAAAGGCCTGGAGACTAACTTCAAGTAATCATTTCGTACCTTTCTTTTTGTTCGAGGGAATGAGTTTCAATTTGCAGTTGCACGTTCTCAGCAAGAGTAAAACGTGCTGTTGTAATTCGTTTTGAATTGGCAAGGGTTTAATCCGCAGGCACTACCAGTTGGGCAGAATTTGGTTTATCAGGGAATTCTTCATTAATGCAAACAAGATTTGCTGTAGCAGCGTGCATGACATGAGCAACTATTGCATGTAAGTTGATATAAGTCAATAAAAATAAGGGTCTAGGAATAGATTATAGCTCATCTGAGGTGGAAGGACCACAGATTATGACAAAGCTGAAATGTTTACATACCTGGTAGTACATAAAACGTCTGAAAAAAAACCTATCCTGATACACATCAGCACGCTGATCAGGGCTTATGAACAAAACAGCATGCTCTGGCGTCGGTTCGACTTCCCTCGAATATAAAATCATCTAAAACTGAAAAGACCCTACTGGATCGGAACCTACTCTCCAATCCAATCTTCGTGGCACACTCCAAGTCAGTATCTGCTCTAGTTACGGCAGCCCCAGGCTGACTGCCAGTGAGTTGTTAATATCCGCTTGCATAAATATATTTCCAAGGGGCCCTAGATCCAGGGACGGTGCAAGCCGTAGAAAGATCCACGAGCGCACCCGCTGAGCTGATGCTTCAACCAAGGAATGGGAGTGTGATCCTGCAGCAGCTAGCCTGGCACTTCAATATGGATGATACTGGAGCTCAAGTCCACCATATTTCATCAGAATGGAGGAATCTTGATTGCACTGGAAAATATAACTTGGTAGGACGACATGAGTTCCAAGTCTACTTGGCAGCATACCAACTCTTTGCGCATTTGGCATCCACAGCAAGGTCAACATTCAGGAAGTTGGTTCCATAGAAAGGCTTTGACATACACTCCACCACTATGGCCTTGGCTGCATCAGCGGATTCATCAGGCCCTTCGAGTATCACTTCATCATGCACCTGACAAATACAGATATCGCTTATGATGTTTCACGAATGTTCTTACTGAATGTGCTGAGTTATTTGTTCACCTTTAGTCTAGATAAAATACATATGCCATGAACGGTGTCTTTTTACAGGTGCATTGGCGTCAGCCGAGATTATCTTATATAAAGCTCAAAACGAACCTGCAACAGGAGTCTCCAGCCAAGCTCCTTAAGACGGGTATTTCTTTCTATCTCAAGCATTGCACACATAGCAACATCGGCAGCACTCCCCTGCGGTTCAGAGAAATACCACACATATTAAGAAATGAAGATTGAGTTTGAACACCATAATGATTCAGCCACAATGAGTAGAGCATACCTGCACTGGTGCGTTTATAGCAGCACGCTCAATATGACCTCTCTGACTAGAACGTACATGAGCTGGGTTAGGAAAACGGCGCGAGCGCCCAAGCAAAGTGTAGACTTCACACTTCTCATGTGCAAGCTCCTTCTGCTTCTTTTGCCAAGCTAGAACTTCTTTTCGATCTCTATACCAGAGCTTGAGTGTGTCCCTTGCCTCCTTAACAGAAACCTGTGCCATAGTGAGTATAAAAACTTGAGAACAGCCACATCACACATATTGTTGTCATTATCCATCATTTCTCAAACTTGGACTAATCATAAATGATCAACTCAGAAGAACAGAACTTCGGTGTTTCTCACTAAGGTGAACAAGAAAATTCATACTAGGCAGAAGGGCATGGATGATATGACAAAAGCAGCCATATAGCACATTATTTTTAAAAAAAATTATATTAGTCAATCCTGAATGAAAAGATCCAGATATCCATGTAAAACAATTGTAGATGTAGGTCGGTAGTAATCATAGTTTTTCAGCATCTGCTAGGTGACAAGGTGCTCCAGGGTCACCACAAGGGCCTAGTTACGCCTAGCCCCCTAGGTGACAAGGTGTCCTCAGGTTCTACCGAGATGCTTACAGCTTTAAAACTATGGCGTAAAAAGGTTTGTACCTTCCAATCCCGAGATAGCCCAACAGCTGTCTTTCCATATGCAATGGAGAAATTAAGCATTTTAGCTTTCCTCCTTTCAGCACCAAAAGCATCCTAAAATCATAAGACACAAAACTTGGATCAGCTCCACCGCAATCAGAGTGAGTACTTCAATTTCTTATACTCCTATGCCATTCTTCCCGAAAGGTATTTTATACATCATTCCCTGTCATAAAATGTACTAAAAGCAATGCTGTAGTCTGCTATTGTCCCTTCAAAAGTAGGGGGATAACAATTGGTGTTAAAATAATGACGTAACTATCCTATAAATGTAAGAGGGCAACCTAATCTGGCAAAGAACAACCTTTTATTCGAGGTTGACTGCTAAAGATGCAAGATTTCAAATGTTTACATAAATGTAGGTACAAATAACCTTTTGGGTTTGAGGAATGCGGTATGCCCCAAACTAGGTGACCATATCCATCCTGGTGAAGTGGTGCGGAGTTCAGAGGTAATGTGCAATGGAATGGCATATTGTACAAATGTTTCATAATGATAAAAGTAACATTCACAGATAAGTTGTCATTACTTTTTTTTAATTTTAATCAAAAAAAGATAGGAGCTCCACTACTGACTTTGGTCAAAATGCAAAAAATAAATGTCATCGAATGAACTATTAAACTAGTGACAGTACCATCACCAAAAAGTGCAATAACATGCACAACCAAATGATAGTCTTAAACAATTAAAATGCAAAAGACAACTCGTAATAGAAGTACCTTCAATAGAGGTACTGGAGGTTTCTCTTGATCTGGTTGTGGGTGCCATTCCAGAAGTACTTTCTCTTCTTCAACAGCATCACGGATATGTTGGTACATATTCATGGCTGTCCTGGAATGAAAATCACCACCAGCCTTGAATGCATCCAGCATGCTTTTACAATTAGTAAGATGGGCCAAGATCCTCAACTCCAGCTACATTAAAAGATGCCTTTAGTGAGACACTAGGAATGAAAATGCTCAGACAATTCAAGGACCAAAAAAAATGGCTAGAGAGCAACAGTTAGCAGACCTGTCCATAATCAGCAACAATAAGAGAATTTCCCGGAGCTGCAACAAATGCTTGGCGAATTTTGTACCTATCTTTTTCAAGGGCAGGTTGGTTCTGCAAGACAGACGTATTGAGTTCAATAAATAATAATTACCAAATTCCATGAAAAAGAAGTGCTACTTTAGCAGCTAGAACAATTTATTAGATCTAAACTTCTTGAAAAATAATTTAGTAAGTGTCCAGATAAACCTGATTATGAAGCATATACTCCCTCCAGTTTTTAAATTGTACTAACAAAAATCAAAGAGAAAATTGGATGGAGTAGGTGTCAAATCAGGTTGCTATCTATATCCCTCCAGTTTTTAATTGATGACATTACAACCAATGCTTCCAGAGGGAGTATTAAATAGGGAGGTATCATAAGGCGCACTCAGGAAGTTCATGATTCGTATAAGATTTCTGTGTAACATAACATTTAAGTATATTGGAACCGATAAATGCTGAAATCTGAGTCTATGATCAGCATAGAAACTACATATTACAGATCCAACTTAGACCACGGCTCTGCAACAGCAGCATTAATAACATTGAGCATGAGTTGCTAACGTCCATTTGATTATTTCCTTAACTAAATCAAGAACAAAGGCCTACTGAATGCTGAGAGCTCCCACACATTGTGGGGTCTGGGAAGGGAGTTTTAGGCAGCCTTTCCCTTGCTTATTTTACAAGGAGACTAATTCGAAAACAAAACCTCCAGCTCCAGAACACAAGTGGACACCGCACCATCCTCTTAATAACAATCAGACATAGCAGTTCAAAATTCCAACCAAAACCATAAAAGATGATCCATACCTGTAAATTTGGTGTTCGTGCTGACAAGCGCCCTGTCTCAGTATTGATATTTAATGAACAGTGAATGCGCCCCTTCTTACACGATATATGATCTCCCTATCATGAAACAAACGGAGTTTTCAGATACACAACACACAAATACTTAGCAGTTATGTAGTCAGCTAAGCATAACTGGTATGCTGGCAAAAGTGAGCAGAAACAATTAATACATTTTCGTTCAAAAAAACAATTAATGCATTCACAATCCACACTGATGGCGTCTCAACATGAAGCAGCTAAGAAGGGCACACTAGAATGACTTATCATTGTTCAAAGTGGATCTAAATTTACAAATTCAGCTATTGCTTTGCCACAAAAAACGTGTCAAGCAATATCAACCAAAGTTCTAATTCTCTGGTGAAGATGATCACTAAATCTAGCAAATTCCATGTTCCTCCTAACAAAAAGAAAAAAAAAAGGGGGGGGGGGGGGGGGGGGGGGAATATAACATTGGAACCCATGCTAAGCGAATCACCATGTTTTGTGAATTGTGAATTTGGGGTGCATGTTATAATTTTAGTTTTAGTTTCACATCACACAATGTACAGGCAATCGACGAAACGGGAGATTTGCCATTGCAAATAACAAACAAATCAGAAGATCAGTGGATTAACCTGCAAGGGAAGAATGAAATTGGATATCAACGAGTCGATAGAACATATTTCACACAAGGCTGCAATTGCATGGCATGCTTCTTTTCCCTTTTTCCCTCCACCGAATGCTTCATATGCTGTTCCATACGAGGATTTGTCGTCTAAAACCTGCTCGAGATCTTCAGAACCACCAGTAACTTCATCATCCCCTTGGTTATCGTCTAGTGAATAAATATGTTCCGTCGGTATTTTGCCAGCCAAACTTCTCAATGCTTCCCCACTAATTGATGGCCAGCCGCTTGGAGTGAACATGTCGATTTTCAGATTATCCACAATAGTGTAGAGTTTGATTGTACGACACTTTGAAGTCTTCTTGTCCTCCGCAGCTACAAATTCTTCATTTGGCACTTTAAAAGTTTTACTTTGTGGCCAAGTCTCACCAGATTTATGTCTGTTACAAATATAACAAAGTTAAGCACTTCAAGGAACTATATAGAAGAAATGTGAAACTTCAGTTCCCATCAAATCTTAGGAATAAGAAAATCCCTAGGTTATTGTATACACAATACATGAATACAAGAAATATGCAAAAGGAAATTCAGTTAGTGCTTCAATAACTGAAAAACCACCAAAATCTAGTTTAGAGCTTCACACCACATATCCCAATGTACATATGGATTGTGGTCAAAGTAATGTGTTCTGGAGGTAAACAAACTAGTTGCCTATCATTAATATCCAAACATGACATTGTTCTAGATGATCCTGTAGCAAAAAAGAGTATGGAAACCAAGAAGGCTTTCAAATTTTGAAGATCAGCACAAGATAATACCTATTTTCAATGCCCCCGAAAAGAAGTTGACGAATTTGAGTATCACTATTCACATTCATGTACTTGGCATCAGGGCAATATTTAGATGCCCATTTTCGAAACTTATCCGCAGCTATTTCTCGTTCAGCAACAGCAGTTTTTTCTATCTCTGAAAGGAAAGCACGATCAACAAGCATTCCCTCTGTTTCCATCTTTACAAGAAGATCACCAAAGGGACGCCAATACTCTTCATAATAATCGTACATGCTTCCCCTGGGGCAACCATCAAAGACCCATTCCTTTGCCTGAAGCTTGCTTTTTAAGCTCTCATAAAGCCTTAGCGTACTCATTGAATCTAGTGAAGAATAACAAATCCACAACTCTCTGTCTTCCCTTTGTAACTTTTCGACAGATTCAATAGATACAATTTTCCCTTCAGATCCATTTTTTCTAACTTTTTTCCTACCAAATATCGTTTTCATTGATGTCTTTCCGGCATTCGGTAAGTCCTTTGGAACAGCATTCATTACTCTATGATCATTTGTGAGCCCTTCAAGTGAATATCCACCATCAGCTTTCCTGGATGAATCCCAAAGGCGTGCAAGATGCATTGTATCAGCATGAAACCCAGCAACCTTGATGCCATGGTTCTCAATGACATGGTTGTCAAAGCTATAGTTATGCCAAACCTACATTATGAAGAGAAAATGAATGTTCACTTCAGACAATTGAAGAAAAAAGAAAACTCAAAATAGGTTGTACATAATAGCTTTGACAGGTAACCGAGTATTGTTTTGCTGTTACAAAGCTTACAGCTCCCCATGATGACATTTTTGTGAAGTGGTTAAAGATAAAATAGTGATGGACATCCAATAAACTTCAAGTATATAATAGTTATGTTTAGAAGTCAATTCCAACCAACACATAAAAGGAGAAAAAGTAATCATAAAGGCATAAAGTTTCTCGAACAGTCCAACATGAAGAAAAATAACCATACCTTCTTGATAGATGGGTCTTCAAAGAAAGGAGCAAATTCCATCAGGACATCCCTTCCACCATCCAGCACGTCAACCCAAATGCAAGTTTTGCCATTTCCAAAATCAGCTGCCTGTGAATCAGAATTTGCTGAATAGATGCTAAAGCATACTACTTCTCCATGACCAACTGGTGTCTCTTCTTTGACATTAATATTCGATACCTGCACAAAGATTTTACTCCCATATTTAAAAGTGAGTATACTACTGAGTACTGAGCATAGCTAGCTATCCTAGCAGGAAACAGTATATTTGCTCAGGCAACTAAGTAAAGCCGAAGATGACTATATTATGTATAGCAGAAAACAGTATATTTGCTGTAGCCCTGAATAGCACTTGTATATTTGAGGGCTTCATAGATTATGTTATGAATAGCACTTGTTTCATTTTGACATTATGGTGTCATTGTGGAAGAAACGGTGCAACATGGTAAGGATGGATACCACAACAGCTCTATAGGAAAGACCACTTGCTGGTATGCATGCTCCCACCCAGGGTTCAAATCCTGGGTGTTGCACCTTACACCCTAAGGGCCTCCCTTGACCCTTGGGGTATTTAATTAAGAAAAAACAGCACTGTATGACAAAACCTAGAAGCAGGATTCTTCTTTTACCTCTGTATCGCATGCATGAATAAAGCTCTTGTACTTTGTAGTAAGCAGCTGAACTACACTTTTGGCTGATTCAATATTGTCAACTACCATAATTTTGTCGTAGATGCTTGCAAGCATCTTCCGTGCATTTTCAGATTCCTTGGAGAAAGATCCTGTTACTGATAAAGACGGAATCGCCTTTTTAGCAATGATTTTATTCTCCAATTTGCAACCACCATCATGAGCCTTATCATCAACCTGCAAAGCAGCTTCTGTAGTAAGTAGAGGATCTTCTGCTGCTGAAGAATCAAGCCAAGAAGTCTCCACCTCAGAGCAGCGAGGCACTCTAAACTGATTGACACTATTATTTACAACATTTACTGGAGCTGATACAGATCTCAAAGGCTGATTTATCACACTACGGCTAGCCAGTTCTGTACTGTCACTTCTATTTACAATTGACATAGATGATGCACGGTCTCTTCGACTATGCAGGTCACAATGGTTGTTTGAAACGCTGTGACTCTCTGTGAGTTCAGGATGAAGATTTCCAGCCCGTAGAGGAGTGGTCCCATTATATATACTTTTCTTGACATTGTTGATGGTTCTGAGATACTGCAACCTCTTGCTCTCTTCCACCCATTCCTGTGCAATGTTTTGCACATTAAAGTTGGCATAGAAACCAACCCTGAAATCACCACTTTCTCTAACTCTCATGTCTGAGCTATGAGAATAGCCTTGCCTGTTAATCAGAAGCATTTCAAATGTTAGAAAGCACAACGCCAATATGATTTTCACACACTTCAAAACGGAAAACGAGGACACTTCAGAAGCACTAAGTTGCACTGAGAAACTTTTAATGGGACACCATTACCGTTTAGTTTACTAAGTACGGCAAAGACATGTGTATTGAGCCATGGGACAGTACATAATAGAACGCAAGCGACTCATTGCCTGATATAAGAAATGCTAATCAACACATCCTGGAATGAGTACAGATAATTCACACATGGAACACACATTGTTGGAATAATTCTGATCTTGGTGTGTGCCAGGTCAGTTCACGTACGAATAGGTTGGTCAAGCCATGGTGCAAGTGCGCGCTCACGTCTGATGGCCGTAGCATATCAGTTGAGTCCATATCGTGTTGAGCCAAGAACGTGTATGTGCACGTACTGTTTCGTGTGGAGTTAGAGTACAGGGTAGTTGGAATTGTGGCCGAGTCTTTGTGCGGCAAAGACGGACAACAGCTGAGCTGAGGCTCGTGGACAGATGGAGACCGCTTCACGCGGTGGAGTTTGTGGCTCCCGCGAAGCAGTTCGGCGTTCGTGCGCACGACGTCCGGAAGAGTGAAAGCGTGGGTGCTGCGTCGTCGTAGGCTATAAAACCAACTCATGTAATCCCTGCATAGGAGTTTCGAGTCCCTGTAAACCAGAAAATACTACCAAGATACAAGGCGTTTGGCGCCGCGGCGTTCGGTGCTGTTTGGCTTTGTTCTTCTTCTTCCTCCGTGTGTGCGTGAGTGAGAGTTTGGGGATTCGTTTCCAACATGTAAGGCCTCCTTATGCAAGCTTAATCACGTGACAAGGAAAACTCAAATCCACCTAGCCATTAACCAAAACGCCACCCCGCACCCCAAAACACATACACGCCAGTTCCGACACAGCTACACAGCACCTGGACAAAAGGGCACTTCCTCTTACCGTCCATTGAATGGGAGATTCCAGCAGCCTTCTAAATTCCACAGTGAACTCCCAGAACGCTCAATCACAACAAATGGGAGAAAGTAATAAATCTCTGAATCGGGCGCCAACGGGACTACCTCATGCATCCGGACGGCGCTGCCTGGGACGGCGAGGAACGGCGGCGTTGGCGGTGGAAGCAGAAGGGCGACGACAGCCACGGAGGGGCCGAGCCGGGGCACCGCAGCAGCGGCATGGGCCCCGGACCCGGCCCCGGCGCCGCCATGTATCCCACGAATCGCCTCAGCTTGGACGCGGCTTCCCTCCTCCCCCCGACTCCGCAGCCGCCCGTGCCGAGGCCGAAGCCGCAGGGCGCCGTCTTGCACGAGTCGCGAGCAGGCAAAGGGAAGGGACGACGCGTGTCCGCGGCGCTGCTAGCTGGAGGCGGCAGGCGGGAGCATTAGAGCTCCATCGCGCGGCGGAGTGGGGACTCTTTGTTTGGCGGCCGGAGGAGCGCAACGGCGGAGGGGAGGGGAAGGCGGGGGCCGCGCGGCGCAGGGGTTTGGCTTTTCCTTAGACCAATGGGAGCCAGGGTTTAAGCAGCGAGTGTCTTTTGACTCCTGGGCTGGACGAAGGTTTCCACAGCAGCAAAAGCCGCCTGCATGGATGGAAGGCAAACTCATATGGTACGAACAGTTTCTACGTCTTTCCTATGTGGAAACGTAAACTGCTATTTTTTTGAGAGGCCAACGGAGGATGCTGCTACAGTACTTCGGTACTTCCACACACAGAGGGTTTGGAAATTATAGCTGTCTTTGAAACAAAAAAGCTTAGAATGTGTACGAACTTTGACAACATAATAGTAGCTTGTTAGCATGATATTCCTGCCATCCCAACGAGAAAATAGCTGCGCTAATTAATCGACTAAGTAAACTGCAACGCTGCATTGTAGAATGAAATTAAAGATTGGGCCACTTAAGTTCCTGGAAATGTTCCATTTTAGGAGAAATCTGAACCCAAAACTTCTTACATTCTACAACAAAGATTGTGTTATTTAGTACTTGAAGAAAATGTTGGCACGTGGGTTCCTAGATTTTTTTTCATCATGATGACCTCATCTAATCTTCAAAAAATATAGTTAGAGGAAAAGTGGCCTTGGAGTCACTGTGACCTCGTGGGATGAAGGTAGAATCAGATTTTGAGGCTAAGTTACGTTTGATCTTTGCTAATTTGTGGGATTACTCATTGCAAGCTTTTCAATGTTTACCACAATGTGTTTTTCTGTGGCTCCTCATGCAGTCATGCTCACTTTGTTGCGCTGAGGAGTTGATTATGTTCTTGTATAATAGCATCTAGTTGATGGGTGACGGACAGGTAATATATTGTTGCTTTGGTAAATGTTTTAAATGAGCAAAGAATTTACGATTGTGCACCACCGGATCCGTGGCGCAATGGTAGCGCGTCTGACTCCAGATCAGAAGGTTGCGTGTTCGATTCACGTCGGGTTCAAACCCCCGATTCTTGTCCGGCATTTTTTTTTTTTGTTTCTTTCAATTATGCATTGCCTTCGTGGCTTTGTTTCTAGAACGCGCTTTCGAATTTCTTGCAATCTTCTCGGCACCTCCCACGGAAAAAAATGGAAACGAATCGGATTCTTCTCTTTGTCATTTAACGCACTCCCATCATTCTCACACTCATTTTTTCTCCTTAATTTCCACACAACAAAAAACCGCAGTCTTTGATTTAGAGGAAGAGAGCAGGACTAGAGCTGAACCAGCCATGGCCGTGGATCCAAGCCGCGCGGCGCAGGCGCGCGGGAGCGAGGAGGAGGCGGAGGCCTTCTTCCGCGCCGCGCCGCCGCTCCGGGACCGAGACCGCTTCGCAGCAGACATCACCGACTTTGTCTCCCGCCACTCCGCCGGCAAGTCACTCCCGATCCCCTCACTTCTTCTCCCCCGTGTCATCTCCCCAGTTACGTCTGCTCCTGCCGCTGCTCGGAGTCCGAGTTTGATGCACTGCTCCTGACCCCGGTCGCGCGTGCTTGCAGGAAGCCGTAGAGTGGTGTGCGTCACCTCCGGCGGCACGACGGTGCCCCTGGAGCAGCGCTGCGTGCGCTACATCGACAACTTCAGCTCCGGACAGCGGGGGGCGGCCTCTACCGAGTACGCATACAAATCCCACTGGAAAAGTTCAGGCTTTTTTTTACATAATGGAAAAGTTCAGTTAATGCTCTGCTTTTAGTTGCTCATCGTTGTTCAAATTTTTGGAAAAAAAAAATGCAGGTACTTTCTCAAGGCAGGCTACGCTGTCATCTTCATCTATCGCCGGTGAGCACTTCGACCCTGACAATTTTCTTTTGGTTCGATGAATTTTTAGTAGCTACATGCTCCAAACTTGCACTCAAATTCAGCGGATTGGATGTGCAGTTCAGTTTCACAAACCTAGGCTGTTGTTTTGTGTGATGCTTCTTGTAGTTAGCTGTAGCCTGTTCAAATTCAGTTCTGTGACAGAATGCCTGGATGTTGTGAGTGACACTAGCGCCTCTTTGCAGTGGGAGCAAGCAGCCGTACTGTAGATTTCTTCCAGAGGATTCGTTTCTAGATCTTTTTGAGATCGGTGAAAATTCGGAGATCCAAGGTTTGGAGATTTTTATCCTGAATTATCTATGTCATGCAAGCGGACCGTTCTTGCACTGTACCTTTTATATTGCTTGCTATTTTAGTTATTATGGGACCCCTTTAATTAATTGACTTATTTTCATTCACTAAATGGTCAGTCTCCTCACATGGTATTCTTGCAATAGTTTCAACTTTTAAGTAATCTTTAAACGAGTATATGTATCCTCTTCTGAAACGCCTTCTCTTATAATATTTTTGTTTTTTCAATGTGTATCTCAGTTCCACATTCTCATTCCACAGTGGTCAAGGCAGCAATTAGCAATTATCGCAAGGTATATACCTGTTTGCACACCACCGTTTCTTTTGATGTATCTGCTCATCAGCCGCAAGTTAGAGCGATACGGTACCATTGCCATGGCTTGTATTTTATGATTGTAGGCAATTGATGAAGGGATACTTCTGAAACTTCCGTTCACCACAATTTTTGAGTATCTTCAGGTATTACACAGCTGACGTATATAAGTTTTTTTCGTGTTCATGTTAGCCTCACAAATGACATATTTTTGCTGTTCTTTTTCTGTTGGCAACAGTTACTACAAATGGCTGCCACTTCTATGAATTGCTTGCAGCACCGTGGAATGTTTTATCTTGCTGCAGCAGTTTCTGACTTCTATGTTCCTTGGGAAAGCATGGTAATAAGTTGTCTTTAGATTATATATTGATTTGTTGCATCGTATTCAAGCAAATTATTCAACTGCTTACTAGCATTGGAGAACAGCAGGATTGCATGTTAGAGCAGTAGGTGCATATCTGGTCACCCTGTGTGGATTCTAGACAGATCGCTTGCCAATGTATACATCTCCCTTTTTATGTTTTTTAGTAAGCATGTGTGAACATGTTGTTGAAACTGCATAATTGCATATAATTTTGGCCCTTGCTATGCCATAATGTTGTCTGAGATATTGGTATCCATCTCCCCGCACGCGCGCGCGTGCACACACAGAGGTTATTCCTCGTACATATGCTTTGTATGTTTGAATATAGCATCATGCAACAGTCATTTCCTATTCCCCTGACAGGCTAAACATAAAATTGAGTCAAGAGGGGGCCCTCTGAATATGCAACTCAATCAAGTTCCAAAAATGCTTTTCATCCTCAGAAAACTTTGGGCTCCTTCAGCATTCTGTGTATCCTTCAAGGTTAGTACAATCTTGATGTCGAAGCTCTTTCATAGTTTCATTGCCTATCATAGTTGTTCGCTACCTCATCAGCAGGGTGTATTGCTTTGCCTTACTGAATATTCCTAAAACCTGCAAATTGCAGCTCGAGACAGATCCGAGCATTCTTCTACAGAAAGCAGAGATGGCTCTCAAGAAGTATGGTATGAATGTTGTAGTGGCGAACGAGCTCGCCAACTACAAAGATGTAGTGGTCATGGTTACAAGCAACGGGAGGATAACGGTGAGCAGGAAGAGCAAGGAGCAAGACCTAGAAGAAGAGCTAACTGATCGGCTGGTGAAGATGCATTTGACCACAGTATAGAGGTCAACTCAAAGGACCATCGAACACACACAAGCTGAGTTTTTTTTTTTTTAAGAATTCGAACTAGATATTTTTGGTTGCTGCATGGTTATTCAATGTGAAGCGGTATTTTGTAAAAGTTTAACATTTTGAACAATACATTTACTACTTGGACAGTAAGAGTGTTACAACCGGCGTTGTGATGTCACTGTGCAGTTGCACCATGTTGAAAGAAAGAGAAGAAAAAGAAAGATTTACTAGAGCTTTGCAAAAAAAAAAAAAAACGTAACGGAGCATGGTTGCGTCTACATTCTCAGTTTTTCTGCCCAGTTCTTTGCTTCCCGTATAAAAAAAATCAATGTTTATCTTTATTAATTTTCCTGCGGCTACCAACTCTTTCATCAGATACAAGTCCTTGTTGATAATTTCTTTTCTTTATTTCCACATACATCTGCAATTATCAACATAAAGATTTAAGCAATTTTTTTAGAAACCATAAGGTGTATAATTTTCAATGAGTGCATGCTCCATTTTTTAGCGAAAATACATTGGTCTAGGGGATTAATATCTAGTATGACTTCATCGCATCATTGTTCAGTTCTTGTTCAGTCAATCCTATTCCTGAAAAGTATGCTTTGCCTGCCCCTGCACGTAGTAGCTTGTGTAGTTACTCTGTTTTGGTGATGGGTTGGGGGCAGTGTGTTTGCATTCCTGTAGTTATTTATATTCAACTGTCACTGGCAAGAAGTTGTGTAATTTATATTCCTGCGTATGACAATGAGCTTTCCTGGACAACCTTTACACTGAAAGACGATGATGTGTTTCTCAGATAATTAACGCCTATACACACACAGAGTGGAAGTGAGCGGCTCAAAAGCGCTGCCAAGGACCAAGATCCATCTATCATTTACCACCACTTGCCCGATGCAAGGCAGGAATATTTTCAGACTTTAATCCGGATCACCAATAAATAAACACACTCATAAAATTTACACCGCGTTCACAAAAAATTACACCACTTGAAACAACACTCTTAAACTAGAGTATGCCCTCATACATCTGACCACCAACATTTCTTCAGGAAACCTAGATGGACATCCCTTACGAGTGAAGGCATTGCAAACAAGGCAGTACAAGTATATGTTAAAGTAGGAAGGAATTGCAAAAAAAACAAGGTAGTACTAGTATATGTTAAAGACTTCCGAGTTCCCTATCATCATGACTAGAAGCACATGGGCATAGACATTTACAACTATCTGGTGCTAAAATCATATCATGCAACAAAACTGATGCAATTCCTGCCTGTTGCAAGTGTGGCTTTCTATCACTTCCTGCCTGTCGCAAGGCGTGGCTTTCCTTTCACCTCAGATTCCTATTCAAAAGAAAAAGAAAATAAGATTGCAGGGATGGGTCTCAATCTCAAAATACAAATGCTCTAGATAGAGCTTACCTGTGGACTATGGAGATAGATGGACGTCTTAGCAGCTGCAGGATTGTGGTTTTCAGCCCCACGGCTCCAGTCATAGCAGACCTGTTGCCAGTTTCGCTGGTTACTTAAAACATGATGCATAATACGGTATTTGTTTAAGAGAAAAATGGGATGGTAACAAAAAAGCGTTGGTATTGTTATGAAATAGCACTTGTATTCAGGGTTCTAGGCAGGTATTATAGGCAAATATGTGCAAACCCCCTTAAACAAGAGGCTTCCAGAACACGAACCGTGATAAAACATAACTGTTACAATTATAACAAGACACTCAACTATCTCCTAGTGGACTTACCGCATAAGCAAATATGGAACCATCACTGTTGAAGGTACTGCAAGGAATGGGAAGGGGGCATCTACTGAACGCCTGCATAGGAAGTGTTAAATAGAATGAGTGAATATGTACTCTATTCAACATAATAGGCAGACAGATCACATGATGGACAGTCCATACTCTGAGTGAAGATGTAACATGCTTTCATCAAGCGCAGAAAGAATCAACAATTAAATGGTCATAGATAACAAGTCACCCATACAAAACATAACAATCACCCATCTAGGACTGAAAAGTACAAATCAAAGTAATTAGGAATCTACATTGAGCATCCTTTCGAATTCTAATCTGGGACATGGGAGCAAACCTCTGGGCAAGCAATCCAAGTCAATGCCAATTACATATGTTTAACCAAGTTGGTTAAAAGATGTTGAGATTCAACTGAGAATGAAATGAGAAAGACTTAAAAAACAGAGATAAGAAGTGAGAGAATGCCCTATCTGCTACTAGAAGTTATAGTCTTCCCTTCCACACTTGAAAAATATGGGGCAATTGTAAAACCAGTCCTGTTTTGGACTCCAATTCTGAAAATGGTTCACTTTTCTAGACATTGCAAAATCGTTTCACTTTTTTGAATCTGAATATTTATTCATCAAGATTTTCTACATGCCATTGTTGATTCCGTCATCTCTGTGCTCTGCCACCGCGTGCAAGGTCCTACCTGATGAGGACATCGCCATGCTGGATGCACCCAAGGAGTAACGGTGTAACGGTTGCAAGGATTTGAATCCGTTGGATTACAAGCCCGGATCGCCAACTTCGCGTCTCCACCAAATCGAACTTATCTAGCTACCTATCGGAAAATCAAACTCAGTTCACATTTTTGCTAAACCTCCACTAGATCTCAGAAGTAGTTTCCCAAAGGAGCATAAACGGGCACCTCACCACATGCGTCATGCAAGACAACAGTGCCATTGCAGAAGGGGACACAAGGCTTGCTGGACCAACGTACAGCTACTGGGAACAGCGTGCTGCTGTGCACTAGCTTTTGTATTTGAAGAATGAGATATGAAACACAAACGAACAGACTGTATAAAAATAATTTATTAATCATTGAAATGGCAGGCAAGGATAGTATTTAGATTTTTACTTCATCTGCAAGCAGCAAAATTGTCTACTCAGCTATACTAAACAGACAGGTTGATGTAAGGAAAGGGAAGTGATATTTTTCAATGGCAAGAAAGGGAAAGTATAACTTTTGATGGTACAAGAGGAATTTATCAGCTAAGCTATGCCTGGCGAAGTTTTTATCAGCTAAGCTATGCCTCACTTCCCAATCCCTCAACCCAAGGGCTACCATATTCATTCAACTTTCCAGTTTCCACCCAATCACAATATTTATGTGATCAAAGCAAATTGGGAACGAAACGAAGGTAGGGTAAAAAAAAAAAAAGGAAGGCAGAAACTAAAGAAATCAGCTAATATGTGCCTCTCACTTCCCAATCCCTCTCCTCTGGCTTCCTTCGTCCTGACAAGAAGCAGCAACCATGGCAGATTCACAAGCAACAATTACGACATCTATGATAATGATGACAAGCAAGGCAGCTGAGGTTAGTTTCCCCACCCTTATTTCTCCTTTCCTGCTCCCCTTTTCATTACTCCTTAATGCCCTAATTCATGAGTTGTCAGGTGGTTAAATAAGCAACCCAAAATCTAGTATGTGATCTATGATGCAATGGTACAAACATAGGAATAGGAGCAGTAAATCACTGAGAAATGAAGAACAATCAACACAATAGAAATCAATTGAAGTAGCCAAGCAAACAAAAACGAAAAAAGATATATCATGTCAAATGTTAACCTTCAGCCTTTGTTTGCTATCCTTATCCCAGAAGTTGAAGGCACCATCAGATCCAGCAGTGGCAAATGTGTGATGGACCTGTGACAAGTTATAGAACATGAGTTTATAAATATAATATCATTAACTACAGTTTCTAAACTAATTAACAATTACAATATCAAAACCAGAATATACAACGGGCACTGCTGTTCCATAGAAAAATTGAAATACAGCCTACAATAACATCAGCTAAGTGGATATAACTTTATCAATCAGCAAGACCAATCAATCAAACAAATAAAATATCTGTTAGCAAAGAAAGGACATAATCAAAGAAGCAACCTGATCACAGTGTATGCTCAATATGTATGGTATATAATTTGCTCAGCTTGTACCTGATTTGTGGGATTCTTTTTGACTTGGCAACATGTGAGTTGGAGTGATTTGCAAATATTTATATACCTGACAAGTAGGGCCTTCTACATAGCTTTAACTGCAGTATTGTGTTTTATTTCTAGTTGTGGAAGACATGAAATAGTACTTGTACTGTTCAACACATCAATTGATAAGTATTTTTAACAATGCAACAGAAAGCATAAGCTTCGACAAAATGACAAGAGACGAAACAAGAAACACAATCACCATATGGAAATAGCAACTTACAGGGTGGAAATTGAGTGAATTGACAGAGTATATATCGTTTCCTTCCCTGTGACATTTGAAAGTGAAGTTTTTGCTTTGCTGTGAATCGTCAATATGATGAACACCAACTCTTCCTTCTATTGAGCCCACCTTTAAATGAAAACAATAGGTCAGTTGCAAAGTCTATGGAGAAGATTCCCTTGCAAGAAAAAAAAAAACTTATGGAGAAAGTTAAGAGAAAATGAAATATTTGGTCAGTTTCTACAAGTTCATCCAAGGTATGAGTAATACACTGGAACAAAATAAAAGTAATACGTACAGGTCTCAGGGAAAAATCTGACTGATCTCAAGCAAAATGAAATGACCACCAGCTAAACACATACCAGTAGAGAAGTGATGAATGGGAACAGATGATCGTGAAAATGATGTAGGATCGATATTTCCAATAATCATTTGAATAGGTTGCATTAAAAAATAAAATAAAGCGATCAAGGAAAACAAGTTACTTGAGTAGTTGAGTACATATTGCTATTCAGTAAATTGAAATCATTCGATGCATGATTAATAAAGAATTTGAAGCACAGTACTGGTGAATAGAAATCACTAAAACGAAGGAATATTAGTGTTATGGGCTGTTAGATGGGCCAGTGCGGCACTGTAGCAGCCCGATGCTACTGTAGCACCACTAGGGTTAGGGTTATTAGTTTATTTAAAGAGTTCAGGTCTGTACTAGAGGGCAAGCAGGGAAGAAGAGACTTAGGTCCTCTTCTTCAGTGTTGTGGTCGAGGCCTCGGCCTCGATCCATAACAATTGGTATCAGAGACAGTCCGGCGCATCGCCTCAATGGCCGGCGCCGTCGATCCTGTGACCACCACCACCATGTCCGCTAAAATTGATCTCATCCTCGCCCAGGTGAACCTAATCAGCCAGCAATTGGACCTCATCAACCAGCACCTGGCCACGAAACCCGCATCACGGCGCTGGAGATGACATGGTCGCCGCGGCTTCACGCACCAGCGCCATGTGTGGTCGACATGGAGGTGCCCACATCGGGCACCAAAATTGTTGTGGCCACCGCAGATCCACTTCCCGAAATCAACACGGAGATGCAGTCCACGGCCGCCGCCGCCGCAGCTCCTCCCAGGCCACGCCTCACGCTGACGAGTGAGGGCGCCGTGGTTGCAAAGCCGTCGGCCACCGGCTTCCTCGCCTCATTCACTTCATTGTCTCTACGGCCGCTTCCACTGTTGTGCACATGTGCATTGGCTCCTTTTGGGATCCGGAAGGGAGGGGGGATTGTGGACACGAAGCCGCAGCCTCCTACCCCTCCGGATCTATGGCCGCGGCAGCTGCCAGGGAGGATGGCCCTGGAGGCCATGACGGGCCTGTTGGAGCCGTCACCACGGGAGTACGAGGCTGTCGTCCTCAAGCAGCACAAGTACGGGGTTGCTGGCTTCTACGATGAGCCGCTTTCCCAAATTTGGGTTGTTGCGTACGCAAAGGCCAAGCATCAAGAGAGGGCACGTCTCTACCTCCTGCGACCGCGTCATGGTCGGCTTCGAAATCTCCATCATCGATCTTCTGAACCAGCGCAGCCTCATCTACAGAATCTTCCTCAAGCTGGTCTCCTGCTCGCTGCACAGCATAGCAATAACAGCCTGTTCATGGCGGACGGCAGCGACAACCACCCACTGGGAGAGGATGGCCTACTAGCAGCAACGGCGGCCACCTGCTCTACTAGTGCGTGGTGCCTTATTTGGCTTCCACTTCCATACTGTTCAGGCTCAGCTCTATTTTTTCTGGACAACACCAAGCTTGCAAAGGAGTGGAGCATCTGCTGCCATGTGCTGCTACTTGGCCTTGTTGGATATTTTATTCATGGCAGCACGCTGCTCACTGCCTTGGCCGGTGGCTGAAGGAAGAACGGGTCAGGCTTCCAACAGGACATCTGTCATCGAGTCGTCATTGTTTAAGTTAATTATTGATTAGTCAATATAATAAGTCTTAAGCCGAAATGTAAAAGGCTTAATAGTCGTATCAAGTCCGGTTGTCTTCCATTAGCTAGTTTGATTGCAGCTCGTGGGCGAGCTGCTCGTAAGGAGGGGTGGAATGTTATGGGCTGTTAGATGGGCCAGTGCGGCACTGTAGCAGCCCGATGCTACTGTAGGGTCTGTACTAGAGGGCAGGCAGAGAAGAAGAGACTTAGGTCCTCCTCTTCGGTGTCGTGGTCGATCCCCCGGCCTCAATCCATAACAATTAGATGCAGTAAACGTAAAAAAATGGACATGCGAAAAAAATAAGACAACAACAACAAAGCCTTTTAGTCCCAAGCAAGTTGGTGTAGACTAGAGATGTGAAACCTATACGACGCTGCCCAAAAAGGCAAACCAAACTAACAAATGATGGAAAGAAAAGGACAAAAAAGAAAAGAACAAAAAAAAAAGCAATAGATGAAGAACGGGAAAAACAAAAAAGCAAGAAAGTCTATGGAGAAGATTATATAGAAAAGGAAAAACAAAAAGGGTTTGGCATTACCAGAAATCCTTGTTGATCAGGAAAAGCAGCGAGGCATCGCGTTTGATATTTCAGTGGTGATTGAATACGCTTGAACTCCGTCTAATGGTCAAGCAATGAAATCAATCAGTTCAATAATACTAGTAAGAAAAATGCCTAGATAAAATTCCAACGAACCAAAACATGCATAGACAGTTACAGCATAGTCACCTGAGGATTCTGCAAGTTGAAGACCACAAGATTACGGTCAGCAGTTCCCACGATCATAAGAGGATAATTCACTGTAAGAGCATAACAACGCTCTGGAAGTGGCTGAATATGAACAGGGTTTGATTGCCGTGTGTCCCAATACCTATAAATTGCATAGAAATAAGCTTTAATGATAGATAGATATGATTGAATCATTGTCATCACGATCAGAGGTATTAGTTCAATGCATGAGTGATAAGCATAGATATGTGTGGTAATGTGATGAAGATAATGTGACCAGAAGGACAAAGATGAAGTAAAACAGGCACAGAGGGAAGAAATACACAACACATGCATGCTAATCAAACATGCAGCCAGAAAAAGAATTGACAACACAATGTCTCCTAAATCGATCTGAAAAAACATAACCAATACCTCTATTAACCACCAAGCCCAGTATTTCTGCAACGATTATGTATATTTCATATAACCATCAAAAGACATTGCACAGTGCAGCATAAACAGAAAAAGAGCATACAAAAGCATCATGCTGATAGGTTTTATAGAGAAAGCATAGGGACGGGATTGGAAGAAAAATAGTATGATATAATCCCTTCTTTTGAATTTATGTAAATAAATCCAAACAGGGGGAGTAGATGCTATCTCTGCAGCATTTAATTTAGGGAGTGTTGCGAGTTTCTTCTCAGGTTTCCAAAATACTAGTTCCTTCTAAATAGGTAACGATTTGATGGCAAATTAATTGGCTACCTAGCATTTAACTTCCAAATGAAAAAGATATGAGAGTAACGGATTGGAGTTACACACCTTAGAGTCTTGTCCCAGCTTCCGGAGACAAGAAGATTCATCTGAGGAATCCACGCAATCTCCTTGACAGGTGCATCATGCTGTGCAATCTGCTGAGGCTGCCCACCAGACAACAGAGGCCACATTTTAACCTGCTTATCGCAGCCTCCTGAGAAGACAGTAGTTCCGTCGTCCTTCCAGGCCGAGCAGAGAACCTTAAAGAGGAAACAAATCAATCAGCAAACAGGTACTTCCAAGGCACCTAGCAGGCAATATGAAAAGTTGTCCCACACAAGACATTGAGATCGTACTGGCTGATCATGGGTTATGGATGCCTTTGGCTGACTGTTCCCACCAACTATCTCCCAGCACCTCACCTGTTCAGAAAAATGCAACGCATGAGCAACAACACAATAACAAATGCAAATTGTGAATTAAAGCATAATTGAGAGGCGTACCTGGTTATCCCAAGAGGTTGCCACCAGGAGATTACTCTTAGGGCTAAAGCTGAGGCTCGAGACAGAGTCAGTCGGATTAGGCAGGACCTGCACTCACAACCAAACGTCATAGATTCATAACGAAGCTAGGAGAACACACACACACGCTTCACAGAGTGCCGGCGGAAATCATTGCACCTCGAACGACTTGTTCGGATTAGCGTTTGCGGTGAGACCTGTTAAACTCGCCATCTCTCCCTAAACCTTGATCCTGCAACTGCAAGCACAAACGAACATCATACTCCAAATCCGCAGCAAGCTGGGTCCTCGGGTGGATCGAAGGACATTCAGGGACGAACCGACCAATAGGGCGAGGTAGAGCACAGCTGAACCCCATCCCCTCCCTGTACCCGTCCCTGCCGAGGGGCAAAACTACTTCTGCCACTGCACATGCAGGGTCGACCCGTCCCCGACGACGAGTGAAATTACTTCCGCCCCCGTGCAGGTATCGACCCACCCGGCTAGATCCAGCGTAAATGTCAACTAGAGGGAGGAGGATTCAGCGATTGCGGTGGCGAGCTCAGAGCTCACCTTCAGTCGAAGCAGGAAGAAAAGTGCAACCTGTTATTACCCCTTCCTTGGCCGCCGGCGATGAGGTCCGTCGCTCAACTGGCGAAACAAGAAGCACCGAGGAGGCGAGGAGTAGTGTTTCTGATAGCTCTGTTAGTGTGTTTGGTTGGTTGGTTCCCCAGCCTTGCCTGGTGTGGATGGAAACTGGAAATTCAAAGTCTAAAAAAAAATGGAAATTCAAGTGATGGTGTTTGGTTATTTGTTTCTCCATACAAATGCTGTTTGGTTAGTTGCTATTGGTTGGTCCACTTAGGACATGTTTGGAAGTCTTGTATGTGTTTTCACTTATAATTGTATTATACATCTGTATTTTCTTATGCACAATAAAGCAGCTATAATGTACGTTATTTGTTCTACCATGTAAGTTTGATGTTTGGTTAATTGAAAAGGTCAGTACTTGTTTTCATTGGCTCAAGCATTGCATGACACTAAAATTTCTTTTTTCATGACCCATGACACTAAAATTTCAGAGAGCGAAGCATGAGATTGAATTTAAAAATCCTGAACAAAAATCCTTTGAGCACTAAAATTCTAGCCAAAAATTTAAAGCAAATAGTCAAGTCTTAAATGGGTGGAGTCTGCCTCCAATAGAAGTTTGAATCCAGATCACCACCAAATTTGTCTCCTATAGTGTAAGTTGGCGCTTGTATTTTGTCCTCACTAAAAGCTAGAAAAATTCATACAGAAGACAGTTTCGAAGGAAGAATTAGAGTTCAAAACAGCAATACTACACCACCATCGCAGCAAGCTCATCAGTAGCAGCTTCCGATGGTGCTCGATGTCGGAGCAACTAAAAATCAGAGATGTACCACGACGACCTACACAAGTCTAATACACCGCAGATCTAACAAAGCACGAAGCACCTCGACACCTATAGCCGCATCGAGGGGGCAAGGATTCTGGAAACACACGAAGCTAGGGCCAGGAGACTGCGCCGCCACCTCTAAATAAGCCACCACCTCCTCACTTGCCGCCGCCGCTACTAGGCACCATGGGCGCCGCTTCCTCACCACGTCGCCACCCACGTTGGGCGTTGTGTTGGCCTACGAGTTCAAGAGGGCTGAGAGGGGTGGGAGGGAGAGAGAGAGAGAGGGTAACAGCGGCGTTGCCTGCACAAATCCGAGGAGGGAGAAGCTGGAGAGAAGCACTTGTTCGGATTCGAGACGAGCTCGACGTTTATCAAAAAATTTGTGTCACCTCTACTTTAGAAGTTCACAATAAATATAACACCTCAAAAAGCGAAATGAGTATTTACTCCCCATGTAACAAGCTAGGTGAGATGGGAAGCGGGACCTTGGAGAGAGGGTTCAAAATAAATTAGTTACCAACTGTTTGATACTCCTGCGTTCTGGAATTTAAATTTATGTTGTTTTGGACATGAAATAAGACCTAGAAATAAGCTATAATGATGCATCAGAACAACAGAAATAAAAAATAAGTACTCCTCTATTTTTAGTAGCTGTCCGTTTGAAACAGTAAAAAACAACTAAAAATGAAACTATGAAATCATGTCTTAACGACATGTATTAAAAAATGGATGAGTAAATAGTAAGGAAGCTCAAGTTCCTCGCAGCCACCTTAACAAATCTCTTCACATCTCCAGCCCTGCCTACCACCCAAGTCAAGATTATTCATTCATTGTACATTTGACAACCAAATCCTTGCTAATTAGGGACGCTAATTACATGCTGAGCGACACAAACAACAACTGCATGATCCTCCTCATCATCTCGACAAAAGTATTTGCTGTCGAAAACACTTTTTTTTTTTTTGTTTCTAGTATTGTACTAGCACTAAACAGGTTGTATACCGTGTACGACGTACTCCCTATCTGTGCTGCTTCTATAGTTCTTGGAGCTTCCGATAGAATCCAGCCAGCCAGGGCCTGGACTGCTGTATCCATCACAGGATTCAGATCAACCAAGACACACATGCGTCGCCGTACAAAAAACGCAGAGCTGGAAACCGAGGCCCGCCCCCTTGTCTTCTTGCTCCGCCGGCCGGCCGGCCGGTGGGTGGCGCGGCAGGCAATTTACGCGGGCTCCCGCTCCCGCGGGCGCGCCGCCCAGAGCTCGCTGAGCGCTCGGAGGCGGTGGCAGTAGTCGGCGAGCGCCAGCAGCCCGCGCGCCGCCTCCCGCGGCGTGAGGATCTTGTGCATGTTCCGCAGCGTCTGCTGCCGCAGATGGTCCGCCTGCAGCATGCACGCGCACGCACCACCACCACCACGCAGGGTCAGAGCTCAGCAGAACACGATCAAGTGGACACATCGTGCGAAGATTTACTACTAGTACTAATCATTTTCCTATTCTTCTCGGTCGGCAATGGAATCGACGAGACGATCATGGGTCAACGGTCACCTGGTCCACGAAGCTGGCGAGGTCCGCGAGCCTGTCCACTGCGGCGGCCATCTGCCCGCCACCACCGTCGTCGTCGTCGTCGACGGCGGCCGCCGCCAGCAGCGCCTCGTTGATCGTCTGCTGCAGCTTGTCCATGCCCTGCGCCAGCGCGTCCTCCAGCTGTCGCGCGGTCTGCCGCAGCGAGCGCACGGCCGCGACCTGCGGCTCCGCGAGCGGGCCCAGCCGCGGCGCCAGCGTCGCGAGTAGCTCGGAGGGCCGGAACCCGCCCATCCACAGGAACAGCCGGTCCGCGGGGGCCCGCCCCGCGCCTCCGCCCGACAGCACGAGGAACAAGGCGTCCGACCGCGCCGCCGCCGCCGCAGACCTGGCGCGGAACAGCGCGTCGTAGTGCGCGAGCCCGGCGTCCACGAGCACGCGCAGCTGGACGTCCGATGCGGGCGGCGACTGCTGCTGAAGCGCCGCGCGCAGCTCGCCCGCGTGCCGGCACTGCTCCTCTACCCAGCGCGCGTACTCCAGCTCGAACGCGGCGACGCCTGCGCGCGTTTTTCAGCGAGACGCAGAGAGCAGAAGTAGAGGAAGAAGTCAGAACTCAAATCCATAATCCTCTTACTCGGACACTAATGATCCACTCACTGCTGATCATCCCAAGTACTATCAATTAGTAACATGTAACCTGACCTGAATCAACAGCAGCTGGTGTTAATCCAGTAGCGGATTCCCTAACGCTCCCACCGACGAACACGCCCTGCAGAGAAACCAGCAATGGCAGAAGGGATCAGCAACAACGAACCAAGCCTGAATTTTAATCAATCCTAGCTCTAGCCAGCAGCTCCACTCAACCTGCTGCTGCCGCCTGGCGTGGGTGAGCTCCTGCTCCAACCGCGCCAGCTTCATTCGGCTCGACTCCAGGGTCTGGATGTAGGCCTGCGCACCAACCAGTCAACCTAAGAGTTAGTATACGGGTTCTGCTTGTGCTTGCTTTGCACGATCGTCGCGGCGAGAGAGATAAGAGGAAAGCTTAGATTTTCGGTTGCTTCGCTTCGCGGGCTCACCTTCTTCCGTAGGCGGCTCTTGCGAGCTGCCTCTCTGTTCTGCACGAGCCTTCGCAGAGCCTGGCGAACAACCAGGGATCAGAGCAACTTCTTTGCCGAAAACCACTACTCAGCCAGGCTCCTATCTATCTCTCACCTTGTTTTCGTTGGGCCTGGCGTCTTCGTGGTCGTGGCCGAAGCTGTCCGACGACGGCGGCGGCCCCGGCGCATCTTCCACCGGCGCGTCGGCCTGCAGCCAGATTCAGTTCAATCAGAGACGAAAGCCATGAGCAACGCGGCAAGAAGTGCTCGATCATGCAAGGATGCACAAAGCCTGTGACTTGATGACGGACGGACAGACGGAGGAGCTGCTTATGCTTGCGGCTGACTTACCCCGCTGACAACAAACTTGACCTCTGCGTCGTCCATGGCCCCCACAGCCGCCGGCAGCGCTCCGGTGAACGGGGCCTCGGGCCGGAACGGCCGCTCGGCTCCCCACGCGAAGGTCTGCTGCCTCGCGCGGCGGTCGTACTCGTAGATCCCCATGGGCCCGCCGACCGAGGCGGCGGAGGTCATGTACCGTCCGCCGGGCGCGCCTCCGCCCCCGCCCGTCGCCAGCGGCAGGCGACTGCTGCACCAGCACCAGCAACACAACAAACAAACAGCCAGTCGTCACCAGCAAGTCAGTCCGGCGCCGCGACTGAACTGAGTGCGGGAGGATGGCATCACCACATCACCAGAAAGAGAGAGAGAGTTAAAAAAAAAAAAAAAAAAAAAAAACAGAACAAGGCGACAACTGGCTACGCCGCTTTGGTGGCTGCGCTGGCTTCCAGTGGCAATGGGACGGGATGCCGAGAGGGAGAAAGAAACGCTCGGCTCGGTGAATAGCTGCGTCAGCTTCCTCTGAATCTCTCTGTTCGATGGATGGCCGAGCTGAAGCCGACGACGATTAAAAAACAGAGGAGGTGGGGTCGTGTCTCATGATTGCGGCTGGTTGCGTGCTGGCTCGGTCGGGTACGGTACCGTCCATGGAGGCCTTTGCTTTCTTGTGTCCGCCCCGATCCACTTCTAAACGACAATACAAAACTAACCGTTTCTTCCTCCTCGCTCTCGTTGCTCTCAAGCACAACCCATGATACGTGGGGCCCATCACCAGCGACCGATTTACTTAGCCTGCTAAACACCTACTAGTAACAATGTTTATTTATTTTATCGAAGAAGCAAACACAGTAGTATAAACACACGATCGAGTACTTAGACGTGAAGGCAGTAGGCAATGTCTCTCCTCTCATCTCTCTGTTTTCTTGTTCTAATTTGCCGCGACGACGACGTTGGCGTCATCCAGAAGTGGACAGCCAACTACAAAATGTGTCAGTTATCAAAAAAGAAAAACTACAAAATGTGTCCTCCAGCGCCTCACTTGCTCGCACAAGTCATAACACTCACCACGCCCACCTCGGAGTTGAATACCTTATCTGGTGGAGACTTTTAGTGAGGTGGACGACAGCGACGCCCATGGCGAGAATAAGGCCGGGTTACCTGGCCAAGCGTCACGGTTGTCGTCCATCTGCGTCAGCGAGGCAAACTGAGGGTGTGGCTCTTCGATTTCAAGTTGAATTTACAGATAATTATTTCTTTTTATATGTGATGGTACTATTTCAATATCAACTGATTCATTATCTTTCATTGTATCCATAAGACCATAAAGGATCGGTGTCTTTACTATGTTTCACCGTGAAAAAAATTGTGCGCCAACAAGTTGATAGGATGAGAGACTGGGGTGGCACAACATTAAAATTTTCAGGCTAGCTTAATTGGAAAACATCTTTTGAACCAAATTTCTTTTTTACCCTTTGTCCTAGGGATAAAATCGATCGACGTATATTTGTCATCTGATTGATTGTGAAAGGTATGTACCCCTGCCTTTTTAATTTTTATCATGCTTCTCTTCTCCCAGAATTTCTATTACCCCTGCCTTTTCTTGGAAAAGATAGCTAGGGAACTGAATTTCCGGCAGTAGAGGGATGGATCGATAGAAAAAGGAAAGAGAAGTTTTGCATTGGCGATCTTTCAGTCTACTCGATCGCTAGTTGACGATGATGCATGAGTCCTCCATGAGCTTAGGATGCAATGCATCATCAGCACTAATGTTTCCATTTGTATATGCTGTGGCCTGTGGAGTGGAAAGGAATTCCGGGAGGAGTGGCCAGCAGAAACGAGGCCTTTTTTTTTTGGAATCTCATCAGTGTGCTCCAGTGGCCATTGCATAGCGTTCCCCTCCCTCTCACGCATGTAAGGAAAATCTGGTCCAATAAAGGTTTCCAGTCTGGTTAGCAAAAGTATTCGAATCGAGATGCTCTCATCTTCCATTCAGATTCACGTCCCTCATTTCCCATGATTTTTTGAACCGCACATATATATTCGTGCATCTTCACCATTCACCATTTACCAAAAATATAAAAATCATATGACGTGAAGAGTTGAGAGGTTTTATTTGGAAGCATCATCGCCACTCTTTCATTTGGGTTTTTAATACTTTTGCGGTTTTCTTTTTTCTGAAATTTTATAAATCTACCAAGAGGACGAATGATTTGTTAGAACAAAAATATCTATGCTAGTGCACCTTCATCTTGTACCATCAGATGGAGATTCCAAAAGCTTTGCCGTAGCCCCAACCTTTTCGGGGTGGAACATGCACTTCTCCACTTGCATTTCTTTCGTTTATTAATTTGTGTATCATGCATGGTACTACATGTACCATCATTTAAGCCACTGTAGAACACGTATGTAGGTACTTAATATAGAAGCAGATGTCACCTGAGCTTGTGGATGTTGAAATGGTCTTCAAGATATCCTGGATAAAGTTCCATCTCATACTTCACTTGCTTGGTTACCTGCCAGTGAGATAGGAACTTCAAGCGCTGTAAATACAAAAGCTAAGGGAATGCTATATATGTAGTACTGATCCTATATGCTCTGAGGAAAATAACTTTCAAAACCTCCAGAAGAACAGATTTTTTTTAAAGAAATAAATATCACATTTCAATTCTGTTTTAGTACAGAATAGGATACTAGGAGTAGGATGAAGTCATCATAGTACTCTTTCTTTTTTTGTTTTTTGAGAATAATATTATAGTATTTTTTTAAAAAAAAGGCAATATCATAATATTCTATATGCCGTTTTAACATACGTGCAGTAGTGCCAGTTGTGGTACATATATATTTAGTATGAAATTTTAAACCTGGAAATGTGCAAATGTCGATTGCTCACTGTTTGAATTTGAGAGGGAGTGTATACTCCTTTTCTTTTATTTCTTTATGCATGACATAAGAAGAATCAGCTATGACGATTACATATATAGTCGCGGTTGACCAATCAATTCAACTAAGGATATACATGAACATGAAAAGCTCATATGTTATTACACAAATACGCTAAAAAGGTTATGCTTCTCTCGGAGGAGTACTGCTTGTGTGATAATTCACACCCAACTGTAGCGAAAGACATGGTTTATTATATCTAGGACAGCAAATCAAATTTTGTTCCACAATAAACAAAAGCTAAAACAATGTGAAATATGCTATATAAACTGCAATTAATTAAACATGCCAAGCTAGCTAAGAAGTGTGCAGTACCTTGTTCTAAGGTGGAGCAGATAAGGAGAGGCAGATACGCCAATCAAGCAGGGAGCATCATCAGCTCAAGATAGAGCATGTAAGCCTCTGTGTCCTCTCGTTTATAAGCTCTATAAAGAGCACACCACACTTGTCCGCCCTCTTTTTCCTAAAAAAAAAAATGCCAATTTGCACGGTTGCTTTCGCTAATAAATGTTATCACTCTTGTTAGCCTAGGATGCACTAATCACGCTTTCCAGTAAACTAATCAAGTGCATATATGCTGACACACACATGCTCGTATTATCTAGCAAGCGAGGGGTAGAAAAGAGGATCTTGGGGCTCACGAGCGTACCAGAATTAAATATGGTAACTTTGAGCTGTAAAATTTTGAAAGATGAACGCTTTGTCTAGTGGCATTTGCAGTCGTGTGCAAGCAAAGTGACTGTGATTTTGCAATTGCCACTTGACAGATGCATGGACCTACGACATGGTGCAAAGAGAAACTTATTCAGGCTTGTGAAGAGAAGCTTGAGGTTAAGGAGTTCAATCTGAACACGCTGATTAGGTGGTGTTGAGGGTCAATACCAGAGGTGGTTAATCTTAATGACCCTCGATCTTAACAACATGATCAAGACATAAGCAATCTCCGCCTTAGCCAACCTCCACATCGTACGAACACACAACAGACCGTGCCAACAGGCGACCTCCGCCTCGTCCGACCCCTTCACGGAGGGGTCGGATCTTCCACGCGCGGGTGACGCGCTCGACCCCGTCTCTGTAGGGGTCGAGCAAACGCATCTCCGCCTCGCCCGACCTCAGGATCGGACGAATCGCCCACTACGCCACGAGTAGGTTGGACGGTTGGGAAATAAATGCCTGACACACCCACGCTCGCTGACAGGTAGAGTCGTCCATCGTCTGGACAAGTGGGCGTTAAATGCACACGACGTGCACCGCCCATGGGATGGGCGCCGCTGCTACAGCCCCTGTCAGAGACTCATCATCCCTTCATGACGGGACGTCCCGAGCGACGGCCATGACTACAGCGTCACCGCGCCAACGCCTACAACGGCTTTTCCCCATACGGACAGGACACCGTCGATTGACGACACTGACTACTCCGTCAAGCAGGATGACACCGCCACATCGAAGACGTCATCCGTCGTGGAACAGCCCAACTTGGACGTACGGCCACGACCGACCCCGCGGAATCGGACCTCCCCCCTTTGCAGTATAAAAGGAGGAGGAAGCCAAAGAAGGCGAAAAAGCTTCCACGTTTACAAGACTCACTAGCTCACTCTAGCCTAAGACAACACACGCACGAACACACTTAGAGACTTGGGAAACTCTCCCTTTCTCGCCCTCTTGTAACCCCCATTACAAGCTTTATCGCGAGTAACACGAGCAGCTCGAAAACTGGACGTAGGGCATCATTGCCTAAACCAGTATAACCCTTGTGTCCTCTCACGAACCATCGAGACCCCAAAACGCAACCCCCACGATAAATTCACTAGTCGACAATAACGAACTTCGACAGGTGGATAGAAAGGGTTGCATGTAATAGAAAGGTATAGTACACTTGCTATAAACTCACTTGGCAAAATGTTAAGTGAAAATGGAACTAATAAAGCAGCTTCATCGTCTACCTAAGCGATTAGCTTACAACTAAAGAGAGAATTGGAAAATTCAACTTGGAATCATTACATGGAATAGGATGAGGTGATTTGCTAAGAAAGGTCTAACACTAGATTTTGAGCTGCAGCCTGCAGATAGCTATGCAGATGTGGAGAGGCACATTCTACCAATGACGACTGAAACTGTTGCAACCACTGCAGCAGCTAGGTCATCACCCTCAGCACATAACTTCGGCACCTCTCTTTCTTTTGGATTATTTATTGCACCTCTAGTTTTGTACTAGATTGACATGAAGAGAAGGTTCATGGAACAAGCTTGTACATAATTGATGAGCCATGGGACTATTAGATTCGTCCATGATGATGAAATCAAGCTACAATTCATGGTGAGAATAGTTATAAACATTTATTAATTATACAACTTATTTTGAAAGTGCCTTCCCTTTCCTGAATACAACCTCTACTTCCAGCTTATGAATCATTTTAAGCAGAAAATGTGAAGAAACAAGACCTGTGTGCAAAATAAATTAATTCATTCTTGGACATTTGAGTAAATAATTTTATCCTACTATATTAACGAATAAAATATTATTCAATATATTTTCTATGATAGAATGAATTACTATAACGAATAACACACCCCAAGGGATGGACCAACATGTGCATAACGAAAACTCTGAAAAAGTTGATGACATATCCATCATCCAAGAATATAGTACATGCTTAGTGTAATTTATAGAACATTAATAAGCGCCTGTCATGCTAGAAACTAAAGACTTTTCTTTTCGTCAAAATGCTCCAAACTTAAGATCAGACACATTAAGGATCGACGATGACTAGATGCGGCATAAAACCCATGGCTATTGGTTGCATGCTTGGCTTGCTCCACCAATGCTGATGAGACTGATGACGATTCCGTGATCCGTGTGCCCCACCGGAAGGTGCCGCGGCGATCGGGAATCTGCCTGTTGGTTGCTTCGTGAGACGATTCCTTGGTATATATGCCCAAGAGGCCGGCAGGCCATGTCGTTTCAGGTGCATGGATCCTTTCGGGTCTATTTTCTAATTGTTGATGTTTACTATTTCAAATTTAAACTTAAATCAACTTTTAAATAGAGGGAGCATGTGTGCGTGTTGCTGGTTGCTCTAACTTAATTATTATTATTTTTTTTTGCGATGCTCTAACTTAATTATAGGCGTGAATGGAGAGTACGTGCAACCTCAGCGGCTGCCTTATTTTCCCAGTTGACAGCAGAATTTATATATTTTCCTGGCAGAGTGCTGGCTCGTACGTGGAGTCATTATTAATGTGATGAAACTAGCAGGGGCATAGGTTTTTCGTCATGTAATAAAGTGATCGACAAGAATAAACCATCAGCAGGGGTAGTATCTGATTCAGTGTGCCATCGAAAGGAGTACTCAATACTGTACATATAGAAAAGGTTACACTTGGATGAACCAACCACCCAACACATACGGTATTAGCTACTACTCGTAACAACACGAAGAAATGACCCATCGGTTTAGATTCAATAACGGAAAAAAAAATGAACCCAATTTTACAACCTAGTATACGCTAGCTACTCGCAGCGGTGGTCCTCTCCTTTCAGTTTTCCCCTGACCCAGAGCCAGAGCCAGCTGATGACGATGCCCCGGAACCGGAAGAGACGGGGAAGACCCGCCTGATGATCCGAAGAACGCCGCCCCACCTCACCGTCGTCGTCGTCGCCTTCTCCTTCCTCTTCCTCGTCGCCTGCTGCTTCTGCGGCCGTCGTCCATGGCTCCTCGCTTCGCTGCCGCCGCCCTTCCCTTCTCCTTCACGCGGCTGGCTTTGGCCCCTCAGAGCGACGGCCGCGGCTGCCTCGTACACCATTGCTGCTGCTGAGCTGACGAACAGAGGCCACTAGGTTACCTCTGTTGTGTTTTGCCTTGTTTGGTTCACTGCTTCCAGTGCATGATATGTGCGCTATTTGTAGGGAAGAGTTGGTCACTAGCAGGAGCAGGCAGCCAGGAATGAGAGGAGGGATCGAGGAAGCAGGTGTGCAGGCTTGGCGGCCACGAAACTGGGAGCTTTTGTTACTTGTCAGAAAGTTGAATCCTGCATGGAGTCAGCGGTCATGGTAGTATGCGCGTGACAGCGATGGGAGAATACATGGCTGCCACAACACGTTTCACATGCCATTTTTTTTCCCCAAAGAAATTTGATACTATTTGACCAAGCAGAAACCGAAATTTGAAACCAAACAAAGTACTCGTATATTATATTTCAACGAAATGACTCCTCATTACCACAACTAATTAAAGAAGGGAATTACACACTTGTTATACTGGTCATCTGTTTGCACTTTCGTTAAGAACTTACCACAGAAACAGAGTCAAACCATAATTTGGAGTTAACAATGATCTATAAAATTACTACATGCTACCAACAGTCATTCAGCCTGCTTCTTTCACAGTACAGAACCGAGGCCATATACTGGGGCCAGATTTCACCGATGGACAAACCAGAGTGTGGACCCATTATGAATCTTACTCTCCACTTTTTTTTTATTGTTAATAGTACTTAGTAGCTGAACCAGCAAGTATCAACAATTAAAACAATAGTGTAATAAATTAATATCTATAGAAAAAGATCTCTAATCAACAATTCTTCTCCAGTACGTACTCCTACAGAAACCAGCATTTCGAGCAGAAGAAACACGGCAGAATCCCCGGTCCATCATTCATGCAAGGAATGTTGCTGGCACGCCGTTGGTTCTCATAATCATCGAAGCAGACGTGAAGTCCACCACACCAACACGTTCTCGCACCTGCCGTTGCAGTTGCAGACACTTCACAACTACTACTAATAACCATTGTTTGGCACAAGCACTTTCATCTGTTGCTATCTGTAATCTGCTTTGCAGTCCGTAATATAAACATGTGTGCTTCGTATTTCGTATGTCATCGATCTCTTCGTCACAGAAAAAAAAAAGTTCCTTTCCTACCTTTTTCACCACACAGTCAGTCACATGGGTGTAAAGCTGGTGATGCTACTGCAACCAAGTACACCAAGTGTACTGTTTCCTTCTTGGCAACAATCCCCATTTGGACCTGATTTACTTAGCATTTCTCACGTTCTTTGATGGCGCCTCAGGTCAGGCCTAGGTATTGGATCCTGCATGGTGGAGCACTAAACCGTGCTGCCGGCCGTTACCACGAAATAGATTACTCATCCTGAGGCGATCGTTGCCTGGAGATCTGAGAAAGAAGCATAGAAGAATCCACCCTCATTTATGGACGTCTCGTGTCGATGTTGACTTCAGAATTGGGTGATCTCTGCAGACCAGAGAAGAATTCACACCGCGGTGAAAAATCGTTGGGTCCGGAATCCAGTTACCGGAGAATAAAACCGTGCTATCTTCATCGTCCGATGTAGGATCAGACGGTCCTGATCTACAAGCACAGTGGTCTGTCTGAGGAACCTGCACTACCTTCTTATTATCAACAACCAAAACTCTTCTTCAGTAGTACGTGAAGCAAGTCAATGGCACACCATTAGTATCTTATTAATGCTCTACTCCATGGCTAAAAAAAATGTAATAGAAAATAGATTAGTACAGTACCTCGACATCATGTGCACCGGCAGCTGATTGAGTAGTGTAGTGCATCGCCTCAAAGGCATTAGGCATAGCTGTGTCTTCTTCTAACCAGTGACCTCCATGCAGAAGAAAAAACTTTCCAAAGCCCTGCCATTAGCCAACCCAAGCAAGCCAAAAAGGAAGGAGCTATAGCTGCAACTCTGTTTCCATCTCCTTCACTCTAGCACCAACAAAGTCAAGATCCTGCAAGGAAGCAGAGCAAGTGCAACTATTACAGAGGTGGACAGAGGAGGAGAGAAATGGACGGGAGCAAGTACAGATCAAAGGGCTACGCGATGGCCAACGCCGGCAAGAAGCTCCCCTGCGTGTTGCTGTTGCTGCTGGCCCTCGTCGCCGCTGCGCTGAGCATCGTCGTCCTGCAGAAGGTACAGGAGCGCCGCGCCTTTGCCGGGCTCGTCCAGGAACGTGACCGGCAGCTCGTCTCCCTTCGGATCCAGCTACATGTATGGTCCTGCATTATCGCAGCCTCTAACTACTTATACTAGTTTCCTGTACTATACATTTTCTTTGATCTAGTAATTGTTTTCAAGAAATGGAGTAGCGAACAAGATCAAAGAAAAAGAGCTACAAAAGGTTGCAGTTATTTATAGCACTTTGCTTATTAGAATGACTTTTCAGAATGTAATGACATCTTTTGCAATAATATTTGGTGTGGACTTGGATAGGGTGGGGGAAATGTGTTAATAATTAAAATCCATTACCATCTTCCCACAGAACTAGCAGTCTTTCAGTTTTTATCTAACACTCCAGTACTCCATATATACATCTAAGAAGTCACTACAAAGGCACCATATGTAAAAGCATATAGAGTTCGACTTTGCAAGTTATCTGATCTACCATTGCACAAAAAAAAAATACCTACACTTAATATGATATGTCATTTTACAATTCATTGAATCTAACTCACAAATTTCCTCCATGATTATGTCTTTCAGAAAGAGAAGGCAGTCAATAAAGAGATGAAGAAGAAAATGGAAGAAATGAAAGCCACGACTTCTTCTCTGAAAATTCAGAAGACAGACCAGAAAACCAAGCTCAGGGGGCTGGAAACCATACTCACAAATCTCAAGAACACTAAAAAAGAACTGGAATCAGCACTCATAGAGAAAGACAGCCGCATCAATCTAATGGAGGAGACAGCCACAAATCTAAACAAGGCCAAACAGGAACTGGAGGCAGCTCTTACGGAGAAAGACAAGCGTATCAAGCAGATGGAGGAGAAAGCCACAAAGAGTACCAACACTCAAAAGGAGCTCGAAGCAACTCTCAGGGAGAGAGATGGCCGCATCAAGAAATTGGAAGAGAAGGCCGCTAATGTTAACAACACTCGAAGAGAATTGGAAGCAGTTATCAGGGAAAAAGACAGCCGCATCAGCGAAATGGAAGCAAAACCTACGAATTCAAACCCTGACCAGATGGCAGCTCTGATGGAAATCCTCCAACAAAAGGAAGCTGAACTCGAAGAGATCAAGACCAAGTTCCAAGGCAACACGATGGCAAACCCAGCGGGCGTGAATGAAGAGAGTAGAACTCTTGTGCAAATGAGCAGCAATACAACTGCAACACCTGATACTGTGGTTGTTGTAGCCAAGAAATCTAACTCAAGCGTTGAAATTCCAGTCAAATCTGATGAGAAAGGATCTGCCAATAATACCCATGTTGTGGAAAATAGTCACCCCAAAGACCGATCTCTAGAAGAAAACAGAACTATCAATACCACAGTTTCGGGAAGTGGTCGCCCTAGAAACGGATCTCTAGAAGAAAACAGAGCTATCAACACAACAGGTTCTGACAGATTTTTAGAAGGAAAGAAACCTACCAATACAACAGCTGTACAAAGCCCTCACTCCAAAGACAAATCTTCAGAATCAAAGAGATCTGCCAGTGCCACAGTTGCAGAAAATAGTGATAAATCTTTGGAAGTCAAGAAATCTGCCAGTAGTAGTACCACAGTTGTAGAGAATGGTTCTCCAAAAGACAGAACAATAGAAGAAAAGCAGCCGAAGTTCGCAACTATTAACAAGGACGATAATGGCATACAAGACAACATAGATGATTTTGATGAATATGAATATCTAGACGATATATACCAAGAAAGTACTCCAAAAAAGTCTAGATCCCCTCAGAAGAACAAGAAGTTTATAACCAACAAAAATCAGGTGGAAAGCCAAGGGGACGAACTGGATGGCTTTGGACAGTTATGGAACTCCCTAGATCAGGATAGTGACCGTCTCCGATACAACAAGCTTCTGGGGAAGGGAAATGCTAATGCTGCTGCTCAAATCAAGAAGAAGCGTAATACCGATGGTAAGTTGGAGAAGATCCCTAAAGACAGATTAAATGATAAGAAGCAGAAGAAGAAAAGGTCTAAATCCAAACAGAAGATGAGTGACATTGCAGCTACTAATGTTGGAGGTGAAGGTACTAAACAAAGGGCGTCAGATGCCACATAGATCCCAAAATGAGTTACAATTTGCTTTGGCCTTACATAAGGCCGGTGGGAACGTCCTGGATGTCTGGAACTCTGGACAAAACACAAGTAAGAGCAATGTTATTTTTCGTATGACACGAGATACAGCGAACAAAATGCACGCGAACAGGCAGAGGGTGGCAGCTGAGAAGGTAGTGTTTAATTCATAGCTCATATATAGCAGCAGATAGCTTATTTTTCAAACAAATACTATATGATTATCGATATTGCTTTATTCAAATTGTTTGCTGATCTTCACAATTCACTTATCTGTTGAGCAATTTTTCTGCAGCTTTTCACAAAGTCTTGTATCAGTACTCAGTAGTCCGTTTTTTTTTTCAGTATTGTAAAATAATTCTGCATCGTGTACAATCGTATTCCACGATGCCCTGAAGCCCACAACCAACAGACATGATACAACTGGCCCGTCTCCGCAAATTGAACCAAATATTCTAAATATTAGTTGCTTTAATTTGCTTTACAATTCATAACTAGGTACGCCCGACAACAATGAACGGTTTCTCACTCAAACGGCAAAATGAGTCACTACTAAAACATTACCTTTTGTTTTCTTTACTTTGAGTATATGACAATATGTACATGGTGCAACACTCCAAATGGAGCGACAGTTTGATCGAGGATCATATCAGTGACGGGGTAGCAAACCTGGAGCTCGGCGGCCTCCAGAACGCGGCTCGGGTCCCTCCACTCGCTTGCAGACATTTCATCGAGCAGGTCTCGGCAGTGCTCTTGTGTGTAAACACCACATGACGTCATGACATGCGAAGCAATCGGACCCGAATCACACCCACTGCATCTCTCAAGCGCCATCTGTTCACGGGAATCCATGAGGCGAATTGCTCTGAATATACCAATTGTTAGCCCCGAATCGCACAACCACCATTGATGAGAAAACCGAGCCCAAATGGCAGAATGTGATACAGCTTATAGAGTTTGGTAGTATTAAGCAAGCAGGGGAATCGAGAGGTTGAAGGATATCAGTCTCGAGAGAGGAGGGTCAGGAGAATCTAGAGGAAGAATCGCAGCAGTAGCGGGTGTGGAAAGGAAGAACCCGGGACCTGTGCCCCTATTGATTTTTGGCTTACCTTACATTAGCGTGGGCCTAACTCTAGTTAGTTTCACCTGTTGAAAAAGATCAGCAAAACTGAAAAACGTAGAGAGAATCTACATCCAGAAAACAAATCACCATCGATCAAAATCTAAATTATAGAGCTCATCGTCAAATTTCAAACATCACAAGCGAGATTTAAAAGAGCAACAAAAGCACTCGACAAAGATGGATCTAAAAGCTGGACCGAACTTTTATCGCGATGGTAATGCCGAGGACTAAGATAAGGACGATGCCACATCAAACTCACCGTCGTCGCTGACATTGGGGCCAAGGAGCTCAGCCATCCCACCACCATCATTGAGGCCCTCCCCACCGCCGTACCACGCGCTTCGCCAGAGTCCACCGCCTCGTCGTCAAGGTCCGCGCGCTCCGCCGCAAGGATCGAGCCGCCATCGCCGACACCTATTCGTGGCACGGATAGGGACAGGGAGGAGAAAGGGGAGGAGCCCTCGCCGGGTGGCGCCTTCGTCCAAGTTCGTGATCTCGTGGATAAGAGAGAGAGAGCAGTGGAGTGTGGTACCTCCTATACATACCGCATTTTCCTACTGTATAAGCAACGATAGAACGGTCCACTTCTGGTCCAATAGCGCGTGAAGGTTCTTTTTCTTTTTGATGACTAGGTCTAAACGGTCAACAGAACATAGTTTTCTTCAGCAGCAGCATTCATGAGTTTTTTTTCTCACTCTCAACATGAACTTAGGGAACGAAAAGTCAACCATGCGTGAATTGAATGGTTTTTGTTTCTTTTTGAAGGAATTTATTTATATGATGTGGTGAAAAAATTATTAAAATGTTTTAAATTAAAAAATGTTCTAACTTCAATAGAACTTCAATATAAAAATGTTCTAACTTCAATTGAAAAATGTTTTAGCTTCAGTGAATAATTATTCATGGTTGACTAGACAATGTTCCAGCTTCAATAGAAAGCGTTCCAGATTCAAAGAAAAAATGTTATATGTTCAATGTTAGAATATTTTATTTTCACTAATGAACAACCAACAATGAGTATACTCTACTAAAACAGATTTTCATAGAAAAATTCCAATTCAAAAATTCTGAGAAATACATTTATGTAGGATCTCATTTTATTACATTAATTCTAAAAAAATATATGGTTTTAGCAGATTTAAAAACAGAGTTACGGTTTAGGAGAAAAATTAATTTAAAGTTTTAAAACTACCTTTTATTCCATCCATCCAATTAAATATCGATAAGTGTCCTTCGACCAGCAAGTCCAGCATCTAGACTTACCCTCCCGCATCAACCACAACAGTCCATATCCACATCGCCACGAATCTAAAAGCGTCCTACACGGGAACTCAACGTAGGACACCTTATGTATAGAAACACGATAGAGGGTTAAGGAGAAATGTAGAAGAGAAATGAACCTTACCAAACGAGCCTTTTGTTACATATGGTGTTAAAAATATGTGTTGTTTTAATTCTTTATGTTAATTAGCTGTTGTAGTGTGTCTACTTAGGTGGTAAAATTAGACAATGTTAAGATACAAACAAAAAATAATACATTTTTTTGTGTTTTTTCCTCGACCCACATTAAAATTCTTAGTTAATTACTTCACAAAACTTAGACTAATTATGCACATCTTATTAACTCGCCCGTTGTAACGCACGGATAAATTGCTAGTATGTATGTATATATATATATATATATATATATATATATATATATATATATATATATATATATATTCTATTTTCCATCCATCGTCGTTCTCCAGCTTTCCTTCGTTCATGTACAGGCAAGCCGGCCCAATGGTATCACAGCCCAAGGCCCATAGCAAAGCAGTGAGACGCTGAAGATTCAGATATGGCATCAAGAAACTGTGCGAACCCAGAAGCAATTCACCAAATAACATCATCACGGGTTTAACTGCTCACTAGTTTAGCTTAATTAACGTAATTAACGCAAATTCGACGCATTATCCTGCTCAAACGGACAAATTACAAGCACTCAAGTCCAAACCCCTGTTCGTCCAAAATCCCTGTCAGCCACCAGCACCAACAGCCCATCCTGATGACTGTTGCGACTTGCAGACACCGATCTCAGTCACCACTTCCTGATGACTGCCCCGTACTCCCGGCGGCGACCTGCTTTCTCAAGTGCAGGGGAATATACTTTCGGACATTTGGGCATAGCCATGCATCATAGAAAGCAGGAAGTATCTTCTGCTCCCAAAAAAAAGAACACTTAAAGTACAACCACTTTCTGTTTTTCTCTGTCATCTTTTGTGTTTACAGTATTGATATTTAGTACTAACCATATGATTACTGTCTATACCTTAAACTATGATTAACTAGAGTAAAGTTATAATATTAAGAAAACATCTTTTGTGATAAAACTAATCCATGAGTACCACGCCCACGCGTGCACTCATGAATACTCAACATCCCTCTTATAATGTTAGCAGTATAAAACATGTAGTGAAGGCATCGTTCTGAAATATTAAGTTTTTAACGAATATTGAATACCTCGCATACTTTGACGCCTTTGCATGATCTTGAAAAGTAAAGGATATCTTGTGGGTTTGCAACCTACATCAAGAAGCAACCCAAGCTCTCGGTGGTACATAAAAGAGATCCCACCGCATTGGTATGTTCCGTACCTACAAGTTGTTGCACTACCTTGCCAACATACTTCTGACCAAATTGCTTCGAATTTATTATCAAGTTCCCGAACTAATTCACCTGAAGCAGATTAAATACCTTTCATTTTATAATATTGGATATAGAAAACAAAACATCGAGAGCTTCTGATGATTTACCTTTATCCTAACTAGTGGAAGTTTGGGCTTGGACCCACTTTGTTTCCCTACTCTTCACAATAAGTTTGCTTACCTAAACCAGATCATTAGATCAGTGAGTAGTCCAAAAATAAATACAAATTTCTAACACTAAAACATAATCTATTGCTACAAACTAAGATACTAGATAACACAACTTTCCAGAAAACGAAACGTTTGTTGATGGATCTGGATAGAATACTGCTATATATGTACTACTCATTTGTTAGACTCTTTATGATCAGAAAATAATAGTTAGAATTATTACTTAGGTAGTTATTCATATATTCAATCAAAGGGTAGTTACAATCACTTTTTTTAAAAAAGTTACTTGGCCAAAATTTTCAGTAAAGTTGTCAGAGTTTTTTTCTTTGAAAAATCAAGCTATATGTGTATAGTTGGAAACTTACAACTTCATGCAAATGTGCATGAACGGTTGCTTCGTCACTAGGATCAACGTCCACCTGGTCTTCCAGTACAACCTACATGATATTCACTGATGTAAATCACATTACTAAACCAAGTGTGAATTAAGGAGTGACTTACCTCTGCGTATTCAAAAGGTCGATGGTATTTTGAATGTCCTGTACTGCCTACCCTACTCAAGAGAAACATGATAATTAAATTAGGCAATGATAAAATATTACATGGAGGGGCAAAAAGGGAAATTCTCCCACGAACCTGGAGGAGTAAGGAAGCCCATACGGTCCACATCCCAGAAGCACTGGGCCACAAGAAAGCCCATTTCCCAGCAGCAAAGCAATCATCTCTCTCCAGTCCATGAGCTCGCCTCGCGCACGACCTTGCCGTCGAGCACCTGTCCCGCCGGCGCTGCGCTCGGCCGCATCGGCGACCAAGGCCCACCCCTCTGCTGCCTGAGTGCGCCCCAAGCACGCGTCTCCTGCCTCCGACTCCGACCGACCGACCGACCGACCACCTCGCCGGCCATGGACGCCGGCGGGCAGCTGTTCTCCGTGGACCCCCTGGAGCGGCACGCCGCGCGGGGCCACGGCGTGGTCACCTCCATGGCCGCCGGCAGCGACGTCATCGTCCTCGGCACCTCCGGCGGCTGGCTAGTCCGCCACGACTTCTCCTTCGAGGACGCCCACGGCAAGTCTCTCCCCCTCCCGCCTCCCTCCCTCCCTCCTCGCCCCCAACACTCTTCGGAGGTTCTCGTCTCTCACTCACACCTTCCCCTCGTGCTGCCGCGCTCAGATCTCGACCTCGGGGCTGGCCGCTCCGGCGACCACGCGGTGCACCGGGTGTTCCTGGACCCCGGCGGCAAGCACTGCGTCGCCACCGTGGTCCACCCGGGCGGCGCCGAGACGTTCTACCACCACGCGAGGTGGCCTCGCCCCAGGGCGGTCCACCGACTTCGCGGCCTCCTCGTCAACGCCGTCGCATGGAATCGCCAGTCCATCACCGAAGGTGATCCGTCGATGTCGATGCCTCTCTCCATCGAAATTTTGTACTGGATTGATTTGGTCGTAGTGGCCCGTGCTGTTTTGTGCTTCTCGCTGAAATGCTTATTAGTGTCTGAATTTTGGTGCTGCAGCGTCGACCAAGGAGGTGATCCTGGGCACGGAGAGTGGGCAGATCTTTGAGATGGCCGTGGACGAGGCAGACAAGAAGGAGAAGTTCGTGAAGCCGCTCTTCGAGCTCACCGAGCAAAGGGAGGGCATCAAGGGTCTGCAGGTTTTAGTTATTCTCAATCGCTTCTTCTGTACTTTTTATTGAATCGCGTGTGATTGAGCAATTGACCGCGCAGATGGAGACTGCTGTGGTTGGCAACGCCACAAGGTACTATGTGATGGCTGTCACACCGACGCGGCTTTACTCTTTCACCGGCATTGGTTCACTAGAAGTAAGTATTAGTTCTCTGCTTGATCAGTTGCAGATATCAAAGGTACACACCCATATTGAGTGCTTTATTAGGATAATCCATGTTGAGTTTACTTTAGAAAGCTAGCTGTTAGCTTGAGAATTCGATTTCCTAGTTAGGTTCTGCGTATATGTTGAATGACTTGGTTCGTTATTCAGTAAACAGTATACTATGCCTACGTACACTGCCGAATCAATATGGATTTGCTTCTTGTTTTTTAACTTAAAAAAAAAGAAATAGAATACGAGCAGCATTGCATACTACAGAAGTGCCAGTAAATGTTTTTTGCATTGTATTCCATGATGTCATTTGTGTGGCCTTTAACAACAACTATATTGCACAGACTGTTTTTGCTAGCTATTCTGATCGTGCCATACACTTTATGGAGCTCCCTGGAGAAATACCTAATAGGTAATTATAACTTAACGTGATATCTACAGTACTCAAGAATAAATTAGCTTTAGGTTTGTGCACAGTAATTTTTCTGTGTCTAACACAAGTATTCCTTTATGTCACACCCAGTGAACTACATTTCTTTATCAAGCAAAGAAGGGCCAAACACTTTGGATGGCTTTCTGGATCTGGAATTTATCATGGTGAACTGAATTTTGGAGCCCAACACAGGTGAACAACTTGATTAAAGCTCTAGTACATAGGTTGTCCTTAGTTTGCTGGGAATATATTGTCAAACTCTTGAACTTTGGCTACTAAGTATTGCCAGTCCTCTTGCCTACGCATATCTTGAGTAAAAGCCTAATGTTAGGAAGCCTGCCAAATGGACTATTAGAATCTCACAATGCCTTTAGTGTGCTACTCGTGTTAGCCTTTTTTGCATGTTTTAATTATCCATTGTTCTATTATATGTTATGTCCTTTCCTTGTTAATTAAATATGGGGACACACTTGGTTCACTTGCGGTATTGGATGTACTACTTTTTTCTAACTCAATTTAGTTTTACAGCTCTAGCAAGGGAGATGAGAATTTTGTGGAAAATAAGGGTTTCTTTGACTACTCAAAATTGGGAGATTCTGGCATTAAACCAAGGTCATTCGCGTTGTCAGAATTTCATTTTCTGCTTCTTATTGGGGACAAGATTAAGGTATAATTTTTAAAAACATAGCTATACAACATTTCTCTGTAGTATATTTGATTCTTTTACTATTCCTCTTTCCCAGTATGTTATATGTATCCTTAAAAAACCATCGTGTAACCTATAACCTTTAGGTAGTGAACAGAATCAGTCAGCGGGTAGTGGAGGAACTTGTAGTTGATGATACAGCAGAAACTTCAAGAGGGATAATTGGACTTTGCAGTGATGCATCAACAGGACTCTTCTATGCATATGATGAAAGTTCTATATTCCAGGTTTGGCGCTAAAGTTCTTGCTTTGAGTCATGTTGTCAATGCTGCTTGAATTGCATAGCTTATTCCGTTAATCATTTAGGTTTCCACTTCCGATGAGGGCCGTGACATGTGGCAAGTTTACTTGGATATGAATGATTATGCTGCCGCTTTATCCCATTGTCGGAACCCTTTCCAGAGGGACCAAGTCTATCTGGTGCAGGTAATGATCGACCACGTCTATCTTTTTTGCTCAAGAATCCCACACACTAGTTCTTAATATTTTTTCCCTGTTCAGTATGATGCTAAGCCTGACTTCTTACTTAGTTTGATTATCATCATTCACAACAACAACAAGCCTTTTGGTCCAATCCAGTTGGGAATGGCTAGAAATGATTAATGATTTCAATAATCATCAATACCTTTTCTTTTGCAGGCTGATGCTGCATTTGCTGCAAAAGAATATTACATTGCAGCTTCCTTCTATGCAAAGGTGGCACCCATAATGCTATTTATGTTCCTTCTAACTTGTTAATGCTGTTTATGTAATCTTGCTCACTTGGGAATAAGTTTGCCTTCGCTTGATTCTAGATGAATTATGTCCTGTCGTTTGAGGAAATCAGCTTGAAATTTATATCAATAGGTGAGCAGGTAATTTCACTTAAACTCTCTAATGCAATATATTATTGTGAGTTTTTTTAAGTGCTTTCTTTCTGTATTCTCTTATCAGTCATATGCTCTTATAAACTTCTAAACTTATAAAATATAATTTTTGGTGCTATTCATGAAAAATGTAGCTTTATTAAGGCTGAGAAAGTTTCCCTTATGCTCTGGTACATGTACCTATCATTCGGTTTTAATTTGCTGTATCGTTTTTTCACGGGCATGGTGGATTCATGTCTGAAACTGTCATCGGTGTCTACTTGCCAGGACGCTCTCAGAACCTTCTTGTTGAGAAGGCTCGATAACCTCACCAAAGATGACAAGATGCAGATTACAATGATCTCAACTTGGGCTACTGAGCTATACTTGGACAAGGTTCCCACCATTGCATTTTTCAGCCTCCTGATATTATAACATAGTGCTTCAGTCCTGGGATGATAAATGGCATTTCCAGAGCTTAATTCATTATATTTTGCGTGACATTTGTAGATTAATCGCCTCCTGTTGGAAGATAGCACTGGCAACACAACAAATGCAGTAGTGGAGCGTAACAACTCAGAATATCGTTCAATAGTAAATGAGTTCCGTGCTTTTCTTAGTGATAGCAAAGATGTATTAGATGAAGCAACGACAATGAAACTACTGGAGAGGTATGTTGTATTATTCTTGAGCTTTATGATTATGTTGATTTTTAGTTTGCTCATTCCCACAAATCTTCAAATACAAACAATAAGATGTTTTTAGATGTGTGCTGTTTCTTTTAAGGTTACAGCACTTGAATTTGTAATAAAGTTATTTGTGAACTTGGTGGCTTGAAATTTATATTCACTATAGGATTATTGGATTCCTGGGAGCCTGAGATGGTTTGAAGGTTAAAATTGTACCATTTTTGCAATAAAATAAGCACTTTTATGTAGCCCAATATAGTTTTGAACAAAGAAGAAGAACATCTTAGAATTTCATTGGGTACTTATTTACCAACAAAAATAAGGGCATTGACTAAATGGATAAATGTTAAAGTATGCCATTTTTTAGTATTTTTCCATCCTTGAAATGCATGAGATGGCCTTGTGTTTTCTCCATCTTTTATGGAGCATTGCCGATTTATGCATGATGCTAAGGTCATGATTACCGGTCCAAATTTTTGCAGTTATGGGAGAATGGATGAGCTGGTGTACTTTGCCGCTTTGAAAGAACAATATGAAATTGTGGTTCATCATTACATTCAGGTGAGTGTCATCACGTGGGACATTTTATCATCTCCACAAAGGTGTAGCACTATAGTTGTTAAACCTAAATAGTGTGACAGGCTTCTTTCTTTTTCCTAAAACACACAGCAGAGCTGGGTAAAAAGAAAATGCAATTGACCCACAAATGCACTTGCATCCCTACGTACCAAGCCAAAATATCTGCCTCTAGGACAGTCAACAAGGAGTGTAATGTGGGGCTACTCGTACTCCAGGAGAAATGAACAGTCAATTAGGGCCCTGTTTGTTTTCGCTTTTCTGGACCCTCGCTTATCTGAAAAGCCTGCTTCTCGATTATCTTGCTTTTTAGATAAGCGAGACTTTGAATAAGCAGGACGTTGGGATACGCTTATTTTGAGTTCGCTTATCAATTCGACTGTAATACCTCATTTTCTTTACGAATTGAAGACGAATACAGCGATCTCAAAAGGGCTACACATGCTGGTCCTTGATTGCAGTCTATTGGTTTCACTTTGGCTAATTATTCTCCCCAAGCAATTTTGAACAACTCCATGCTGAATGCAGTAGATATTTACTGTCATTATTGTAGCACAATGATTCTCACGATGGAGTGATTCAGAAATATTCACGCTTTCAAAGAAATGAGGGCAAGGGGGAATTTTGACATCCCAGGTAGATGATGGACCGATAGCCTCCTAGATGGAATCCTGCCCAGTCCAATGTATGGAGAACTAACAAGACAGAGACATGTATGGTTAGCCTCTAATTAAGCCCATAAAAAGAAGTGAGCAAATAGCTAACGAATGTCTACTGCGTATCTCTTTCAAAAGAAATATATGCAGTTTCCTAATGATGGACAGTTTACATTCACAATTTTATTTTTTCCTGGAAAATAGACTTGTGCAGAATATGATCCGATTAAACATGCATGTTGTCCATTGTCAAAGGTAATAACCTATGAGAAAAGTACAGCCCAGCAACATCTTCATGCAAATAGAACAAATAAGGCAGCAAGTAAATAACTAAACCAAAGTTAAACAAAAAAAAAAATCTTACATAAGGCCAACCAGTGGCGAGGAGGCCGCTCGGGGCGGGGGCGGGGTGTCGCCGGGGGGGGGGGGGGGGGGGGCGGGCGGGGGGCGGCCGGAGGCCTGCTGTCGTCGTCGGCCAGGGTGGGTGGCGGGGGGCCGAGCGGCGCGTCGTCCTGGACCGTCGTCCGGGGGGGGGGGGGGGGTTGGGGACGTGGTGGAAGCGGCCGCTTATCCCGAAACGCCGATCGCGGGCCGCGTTACCGAAACGCAGGCCGACCGTTGCGAGCGGCGTCCGTGGGCCGCTTGCGTTCCGCGGCCACCGCTTAAAAGCGAGGCGTTTGGGTCCATTTTGTCGCTTATTTTGGCCCATAAGCCGCTTTTAAGCAGAACCAAACAGGGCCTAGATTGGTTTGCCATTAGATTCATGAGTTTGTTAGTATCTCAGAGTTAAAGTTGTAGTTGGTTAAGATTAAGATAATATAGTATCGACCATACGCTATATAAGGAGGCGGAAGTCATTAATAAAAGAAAGGCCTGATTCAATCAAACTCCTTCCCAATTATCTCTAATATCTCCAAACCTTCTTAAGCTCGAGGGGAGCGTAAACCCTATCCACCGTGTTCATCACAAGGAGAGCTCCGAGCCCTGGCCATGCACCAGCACTCCATTTCTTCCCAAGCCAGCTGCAAGGCCACTACTAGGAGCTGCACAATGCTTCCACAGGGAGCTCTCAAAAGTCAAAATGATGAGGGAGTTTAAACCTTGTCGCACTTGTCCACCAACCTTCTCACTTGCATTATTGCATCACTAGTTTTCAAAGGAGAAACTCCCAGTCCTGGGCTGTGTATCTAAAGCTTGCAATCCCAACCGTGGAGTAGGACTCGATTGCCAGTGCTCTAGTGTTGACAGTTGACATATTATATGTTATAACGTGTTGTTTGAACAGAGGCCTACCCTTAGGTAGCATATGTGCTGTTACTGCTTTAAGCATACTCAAGTCCAAAGGAGTCAAGAGAGCTGCACAACCCCACTAATTGTTTTAGTACCAATTTCTGGTTGTGCTGCTGGCTTAGTTGGACGTAGGGTACTGACTGGAATAATTTTGAATTCTTGTAACTAAAGGAAAAAGGGAAATAGCATTTGACTTTTTTTTTCTGATATGGTCATCTGACAGGTTTACCGCTGCTCTTTCTTATAAAGTTTGTTGTCAATGAATTGTATTTTTGGGCATAATCTCACAACAGGACACTTTTATGATCCATCTTTACTTTGTAGTTTGTATACATCAACTTCAGCTGAGATGTCAAGCCCTAATGCTGTTTCCATTTATTGTGTCAGCAAGGAGAAGCAAGAAAGGCACTGGAAGTTCTTCAACGACGCAATGTTCCAGTGGACCTTGTGGTACATAAATTTGCTTACCTTCTCTTTTCAACCACGCTGTTTTAGAATTTAAAGTCTTTTGTTTCTAGTCTAGCATATTAAATTTACTTATTTTTTCTTGCAGTATAAATTTGCCCCAGATTTAATCATGTTAGATGCTTATGAGACTGTTGAATCATGGATGATGGCAAGAAACAAGCTGAATCCAGGGAAACTTATACCAGCTATGATGCGTTATGTTAGCGAACCACATGCCAAGTATGATGCATAGACAGTTTATTGTACATTTTGTCCTCCTATTATAAATTATGTATGAGTCTTCATATTTTTACAGCTTGCTAAAATATCTGTTTCAAAACAATTGTTGTGTTACTTATTTCAGTTCTGTAGCTGCTTTGGGTGCAAGCCAATAGTTCCAATGACTAGATCCCATTCTGTGATTCCAAAAACTATGAATGAAACCATTAAAAATGTTTATCCCCTTTACTCGTTCTGCAATTCAACGTCGGTAACATTGTTTTCCACAATGTTCATGTTGTAACATAAACATGTTTGTGACTCTTGCAGGAACGAAACACATGAGGTCATTAAATACTTGGAATTTTGTGTTAAAGATTTGAATAATGAGGACCCTGGAGTGCATAATTTGTTGTTATCACTTTATGCTAAGAAGGTAAGTCGTAATGCTATATTTCATTATTTTTGATCATGCTGTATGCCAAGGACTTGGATCTCCTGCCATCTTACAGACTAGGGTCTAGGAACATAATTTGTGGGGTTATTTATTATCATATTTCATTTCTTCCTGTTGGGCACTTTCATGCTTGCATAGCTTTCGCTTATTGGTTAGCTTATTTATGAGGCAATAACTACTAACCATATCGATCAGGTTAACTGAGTGTTTGGCATATGAACCCACAAGAATTCATTATACTTTTGTATATTCATATGCAGGAGGATGAGTCTCAGCTTTTGCAATTCCTTGACACTAAGTTTGGCAAAGGACAAGCAAATGGCCCTGACTTCTTTTATGACCCCAAGTATGCTCTCCGCTTATGCCTTCAAGAAAAGAGAATGCGTGCTTGTGTTCGCATTTATAGCATGATGTCCATGCATGAGGAAGCTGTGGCACTTGCTTTGAAGGTAAATTTCAACACTCACTAAGTTACATCTCAAGTAGTTATTCTGTCTATGCATATTCATAGTTACATTTTTGTTGTTTCTTGATATTTCTATTGTTCTTATATATTGTTTGGTCCACACTAGGTGGATTTAGAACTTGCAAAGGCAGAAGCAGACAAAGTAGAAGACGATGAAGAGCTTAGGAAGAAGCTCTGGCTTAAGGTTGCGAAGCATGTCATCGAGCAAGAGAAAGGAGTGAAGAGAGAAAATATAAAGAAAGCAATAGAATTCCTTTCAGAGACCAATAACTTATTGAAGATTGAGGATATCTTGCCATTTTTCCCAGACTTCGTATTGATTGATGACTTCAAAGTAAGTTGAAGACTCTGAGTTATTTTCATTTTTCTGAATTCATGTCACTAAATGCCTGTAATCTATGTTCTATGTTTCTGCCATTCGCCTCTTTTATTGATATAATATAGTAATGTCCTATGAATAGGAGGAAATCTGCAAATCGCTCAAGGACTATAACAGCCAAATTGAGCAGCTGAAACAGGAGATGGATGATGCCACACGTGGTGCTGACAACATCAGAAGTGATATTGGTGCCCTTGCTCAGAGATACACTGTAATTGATCGTGAACAAGATTGCGGGGTAAGAGTGGCTGTGATTATTAAAATTCTGTGTTTGCTAGCTGTACCTGTTACATTTTTTTTTTTTTGCCTTTTCCTTCTGTTATTGAAGGGGTTTGAATTCTTTAGGACACATGGTTGCATGATTTTGTGCTTCTAGTGTTTTGCACCTCATTATGGTAGTAACACCTGTTCCGGACCTAACAGGTTTGCCGGCGCAAAATATTGACTGTTGGAGGGTTACACCAGGTAGGAAGAAGCTATGCATCTGTTGGACACATGGCTCCTTTTTACGTGTTTCCCTGTGGGCATGCATTCCATGCAAATTGTTTGATTGCCCATGTAACACGTTGCTGTAGCCAGGCCCAAGTAAGTCCATTTATAACATTTCAATTGGTTGTTGTGTTATGCAATGATATATATAACCAGGCAATGTCCTTCCTAGTTAGTTATGGACGACTTCATCTTGTAGGTTGAGAGAATATTGGACCTTCAGAAGCAGCTTAGCTTAATGGATAGGAAAGCAGCAAAAGACAATGGTGCAAGTCTGAATGGTGAATCTATTATGAGCACAGCATCAGTTGATAAGGTCTGGCCATACCTGAACTCTTGTATTCTTCAGTCTGTAGCCCATATGCTGATGCGATCAACTATTGTTCTCACAGCTGAGGTCACAGTTGGATGATGCTGTGGCAAGTGAGTGCCCCTTCTGCGGGGACATGATGATCAAAGAGATCTCACAGCCGTTCATACTCCCTGAAGAGTCAGAAGAAAAGGCCTCATGGGAAATCAAACCACAACCACCCACTCAGAAAATTCTCCCAATGACCATGTCTATTTGATGCCACGGATAGTTCAGTCTGAAACGGAAGGATTGTGGAGTTTGTACGTGATTTTTGCAAGGCCGGATGGAGTTTGATACCCTTTTCCTGTTGGGTAGATCTGTTTTTGATAATTGCCCATCTTGTGTAATCATTTAAGTGTTTTTGTACAGAAACATCAGTCACGCCACCTAAGATCCCTGTATATGATGTAGTATTATTGTTGCAAGAGATTTTTCAGTTGAGGGAATTTGAATTCTGAGTTATTGATCTTGTGTAAAATCCTCAAATATCCAATCTGAAGAAATCCTTTCAAATCAGTGATAATAAGTTGTAATATAATATTGTAATCATATCAGCAACACTTTTGAAATAAGAGCAGCCATTAACCAATGCAATTTTTTTGTTTCCTTCAGATCGAGTTCGGCTGGTCCTGAATGCTACTAACAGGGTGCCACGAACTTCTAGATGTACGCATGCAGCGATTCAGACATGCTATCCTCTTTGTTCATCAAGCGTCCCATTTTCTTTGGATTTGATCTGCGTTGGAGTCGGCTTCACCAACCAGTCGGTGCCAATTGCGCAACTGATATGGTTCATCTTTCTAAGTCCGGGACATTGATCATTAGTTGCATGACCAAGAAAGAAATAGTAAAGACTAAATATGGAATTGAAAAGGTTACGACTGACTCATGGATAAACTAATGAACCTCAAAGAACAGCAAAGCAGCTGAAGAGATGAAGGAGAAAAAGGAAAAACAAAACGGCTGAAAATCCCCTAATTATAGCAGTTTCCGAGGCACTTGAAGGAGTGATCAGAAATTGCAGCTGCCTCCCATCCATCAGTGGCGCCACTGGCCAGGATTGCCGCCGCTGCGTCCTCTGCCATATAAAGAAAGTCACCGTGCGTCTCCTCCACGACGCACCCGCGGCCACCTCCCTATCACTCTCCTCCCCTTCGCCATTGTCTTGCAGCAGGAGCTGGTCTGCCGGCAGCAATGGCTGGCGGCGTCGTGGTGAACGCGGCCGGGGGCAAGACGTACCCCGGCCGCATGACGGCGTTCGTCTTCTTCACGTGCCTGGTGGCCTCGTCGGGCGGTCTGATCTTCGGGTACGACATTGGCATCTCGGGCGGCGTGACGTCCATGGATTCGTTCCTGATGGAGTTCTTCCCATCGGTGTACGAGAAGTCGAAGGCGAGCAAGGACGCGAACCAGTACTGCAAGTTCGACAGCCAGCTGCTGACACTCTTCACGTCATCGCTGTACCTGGCGGCGCTGGTGACGTCGTTCTTGGCGGCGTGGGTGACGCGCGTGTCGGGGCGCAAGTGGTCCATGTTCTGCGGCGGGATCACCTTTCTTGCTGGCTCCGTGCTCAACGGCGCCGCCACGACAGTGCTCATGCTCATCCTGGGCCGCATCCTTCTCGGGATTGGCGTGGGCTTCGCGAACCAGTCGGTGCCACTGTACCTGTCCGAGATGGCGCCGGCGAAGCTCCGCGGCATGCTCAACATCGGGTTCCAGCTGATGACGACCATCGGCATCCTGGCGGCGAACCTGATCAACTACGCGACGGTGAGCATCAAGGGAGGCTGGGGCTGGCGCATCGGGCTGGGGCTCGCCGGCGTGCCGGCGGCGATCATCACGCTCGGCGCGCTCGCCCTCCCGGACACGCCCAACTCCCTCATCGCCCGCGGCTACCCCGACGATGCCAAGGCGGTTCTGGAGAAGATCCGCGGCACCGACGACGTGCACGACGAGTACGCCGACATGGTCGCCGCCAGCGAGGAGGCCTGCGCCATCGAGGACCCGTGGCGCAACATCCTCGAACCCAAGTACCGCCCCCAGCTCACCGTCGCCGTGCTCGTCCCCTTCTTCCAGCAGCTGACGGGCATCAACGTGATCATGTTCTACGCGCCCGTGCTGTTCCTCACCATCGGCTTCGCCGGCGACGCCTCGCTCATGTCCGCCGTCATCACGGGGCTCGTCAACATGTTCGCCACCGTCGTCTCCATCGTCACCGTCGACCGCCTCGGCCGCCGCGCGCTGTTCCTGCAGGGTGGCACGCAGATGTTCATCTCCCAAGTTGTCGTTGGCACGCTCATCGGTCTCCAGTTTGGGTTCACCGGCGTCGGCACCATGTCCAGGTCCTACGCCGGCCTGCTCGTGCTCTTCATCTGCCTCTACGTCGCGGGGTTCGCCTGGTCGTGGGGCCCGCTCGGGTGGCTCGTCCCGTCCGAGGTGTTCTCGCTCGAGGTCCGGTCGGCCGGGCAGAGCATCGCCGTCTGCGTCAACATGACGCTCACCTTCATCATCGGACAGTCCTTCCTCACCATGCTCTGCCACCTCAAGTTCGGACTCTTCTACTTCTTCGCCGCCTGGATGCTCGTCATGACCACCTTCGTGGCGCTCTTCCTGCCGGAGACCAAGGGGGTGCCCATCGAGGAGATGCACCAGGTATGGAGCCGGCACTGGTTCTGGGGCAAGTACGTCGCAGGCAGCGACCCGCACCACGCCGGCAGAAGAAACGTCGTCTAGCGTCACGTGTGTAACTAGTTCATCAGGGGAGGCGGGAGGCTCCGGTAAAATTTGAATGTTTGATCTGAAGATTGACCTTGTTGTCTCGGAGATAGATGATTTGATTAGAGAGTTTTTCAGATTTTTGGTATGCTAAGGTCGATTCAGAAAGCTCAATCTAGGATTAGTCTTTGCAAGTTCATGTTGTGTAGTAACAACTTTCTATCATGAGGTGTTTTAGAAAGTAATTCCTGACAAATTATACACATAGTTTTTTTTAATAGATACAATTTTAAGTTACATGTAAGATAGTTTAGAAGGTACTATGAGACTTGTAAAGTCCTGTTATTTACAATTCGAGTAAAATTGCAGTAGACATATTTGAAATTCGAATATTGAATGTTAACCTTAAATTTATTGAAATTTGTGAAAAAAATTTAAAAGTTTCGAGTTACATTTGAAACCTAAAGTTGATTTCTGAATCCTTAGATTGGAGAAAACTTGTGGAAAAAACACATCGCTAGATGGTAATGTCGATTTCAGAAGGTTCAGTCTAGGATTAGTTTCTAGAGAGTAATTAAAATATGTGTTTTGTAGTGGCAACTTTTCCATCATGAGGTGTTTTAGAAAAGAATCTATGCAAAAATTATTGCACATAGTGTTTCTTTTTTAAAAATTAAATATAATTTTAAAGTTACATATAAGATAGTTAACAAAATATATGAGATTGGAAAGTCTTGTTATTAACAGTTCAAGTTAAACTGCATTAGTATGTAAATTAGTTTGAATGTTTAATTAAAATCTATTTTAAGTTTAAGCATCGAGCGTAAACTATTTTTAAAATTTAAACATAAATTTGATCTTCACGACGCTTGTACTCATGTAAATTAGGTGTTGTGTGTATATTTTTTAAATAAAACTAATGATCAATTTTTTTATTAAAGTCAATGACTATATATAAAAAAATTAAAGTAGCATAAAATAAGGTTACAGGGAAAATCGGGCAAGCCCTACCATAGCTTGTGAAGTTCCAGGTACACTGAGAAAAGTTAGCGTTGGCTAGCCGTTGTAATTAAGCGGGCATCGCTGTCAGCAGCGCTCGGCCACGGCGTCCTTATCCTAGAACAAAATGCAAAGGACTGTAGCTCATACTATAGTAATTTGTGAGAGAATGAACATGACTCTGCATTAACACTGTCACAGCTCAGATAGGAATAGAACCGTGCGGCTCTGTAGTCCACATTTTTACTGTAGCACATGTACTGTAGCACATCATCTAAGCCATTTATTTCCCATCGGAGGGTTAAAAAAGAGAGAAATTCATGACAGGATACAAATCCCTCGGCCACGCCCTCCGTTCCGCTCTGATGCTATGCCAGCAGTACTTTACTACCTGTTTGGTTCACGGGGCAAAAATACAAATGTGCAAAACTTTTACCCCATTTGCGGCCGGGCTCCAAACGTATAGTGCAAACGAGCTAAAATTTTTATCCCATTTGTAGCAAAGGGCTCCAAGATCAAAGTATGAATAGATTTCGTGATGAATTAGCGCACGCTTTGTTTCGAAGATTGTAAGGCGGATTTGTTATTTGCTATACATGAATAATATTCTATTGTATAATTAACCTATTATCGAAACTAAAATATTTTATTGCTTCATATACGATGATCATATGTGTTGTATATAAATAAAAATAATTTAATTATTTTACATTACAGAATTAAACTTTTACCCTTCTTTCAAACATCTAAATTTTTAGCCGCCAAAACTTTATCTCCAGACGCCCCCTTAATACAGTACTGTCACCTCGGATGCTACTGCTACTGTGACTGTGTACGATCTTGGGGTCACTATGCATGCTTGACTTGACTTGACAAAGAAGAAGGCGTGTGGGAAGCGCAAAAGTCACCATGCTTGACTTGACCACTGAACTCCATTGGGAGGTCAGGTCAGGTCACGGCTCACAAACGGGATGGAAAAAGTGCCATGCATGGTGAGCTGCAGAAGAGCACAAGTGCAGGGAGGTCTGTTTTCAAACCGACCTTAATACTGAGGTGGCACCACACTTTCGTTTAGCATGTGCTTCTTTCTTTCTTTCCTCTTATACGGGCCACTTTGTCTCTCTAAAAACGATGCTCGCTAGTAGGAGTATTTTTCTGGATCCTGGGAGATGGACGGATATTAAAGTAGAGAAATCAATTGAATCCGATGTCACAGCTCAATCGCATTTGAGCAGTTTACATCACTTTGAAAGACAGGTCAGGCCAACGGCCGGAGCTTCATAAGCTACTACGTCTGCCTGGGCGTTGCTGCTCGCACCGTACTGGCCACCATATGGGACGGGAGTAGTAATACTTCTCACTGAGTGATGGTCCGTAGGTCCTTCCAATCCACGACACACGCGAGCCGCTTCCATCTCCCCGCCGCGCACCCACCACAAGGTCGCCGGCAATGTCGGCCGCCTCGTCGTCCTCCGTCGTCGTGCTCGACACGGTTGGCGGAGCAGGGCGACACCGCCACCTCGTCCAACTTCGCCGCCGCCGGCGCCACCCCCACCGACAACGCCGCCTTCTCGTGGCCCGAGGTGAGCGGACGACCTCTACCCTGCTCGGAGCGGACACGGTCCGGACCCTGTGCAAGCACTACGGCGTGCCCGGTGAGTACACGCCCCGCTGCGCCCGCGCCGACGAGGCGGCCTGCTGCGCCGAGCAACAACCCTCCGCCCGCGACGACGACACGGCGGACACCACCATCTGCGTCTACGTCGACGCGCTCGACGCCGGCATGCGCGTCCCGCTGCCCGACTTCTCCGTCGCGCTGCTCCGTCACTACGGTCTTGCGCCGGCGCAGCTTGCGCCCCACGCGTGGCGCAACGTCGCGGCCTTCGTCATCCTGTGCGGGGACGCAGGCGTCGAGCCGATGCTGTCCGTTTTCCAGCACTTCTTCTCCATCTCCACTACGCCCAAGAACCACTCTGCTGGTTGGTATTACTTCTATTCCACGCACAGGGTCGGCTCGGCCAGCGGCTGCCGCCGCCGCCGCCTCTTCACCGGCACGGTGCCCGAGGCCAGTTACGAGGGGTGGAAGACCAGGTTCTTCTTCCTCTCGGCACCACCGAACGCGCGCTGGCCGTGCCCCGTCAAGTGGGGGAGACCGAGTCAGAAGGCCGCCCTTCGCGAGCCGCAGCTCACCGACGCCGCCAAAGAGGCCATCGAGAAGCTGCTGGACAGGGTGGGGACCTCCGGCATCGATATCGGCGAGCTCCTCTCCCAGCGTCTGCTGCCCGGCTGCCGCATAATCCCTCCGGTGAAGACGGAAGGGATCGACGACCAGCAGATAAGCAGGAAGCGATGCCGAGACATGTCCACGACGAAGGTGTTCGGGTTGGGGTTGGTGCAGACTATGAAAGCAGAACTCGAAGCCAAGGAGCTGGAGCTGCAGGCGGTGAGAGAGGCTTGCACGGCCGACGTCACCCAGCTCTGGAAGGAGCTCAAGTCGAGCAGTGCCGAGGCGAGCCGGTTGGCAGAGGACCTAAAGAAGGCGCGTTCTCAGGTCCACGCCAAGGACCAGGAGCTGCAGACGTGCACCGACGAGATTGCCGATCTTAAGAAGGAACTTCAGGCGAGAGGGAAGCGCACGCAGCCGAGTTGCAGGCCACCCGGATCCATTGCGAGGGGATGCTTCGCGCCAAGAACCGTGGGTTTTTCATGGGGTTGAGGCGCATGATCCGTGTCGCGAATGCCACGTACCCAGAGGTGGTCGACGCATTGGCGCTGAAGCACAATCTGTTACCAGATGATGATGGTGATGACGACGTCGACGGCAGTGGTGATGGCCTTCTAGGAATTCCGTCTTCTCGGCCCCTTGCGGAGGAGCATCAGTGACTGCTTCCATCAACGACATGGATATCATCCTTTTGTGTAAGAATCCAATCTTTCTTAGAATTTTATCAGTCCCTCATATTGTTTTACCACATTAATTTGTTAGTTTTGTGATGCATCACTATGGTAGATTGTGCCGGCACGTTTTCTTGACCAATCGGTAATAGATGTAGGAGTATTTTCTTTTCTTATATACAGAGTAGATATATCACCACTAAATTCAGTCTATCTAAAAGTAATTGTTTTAGAACTAAGTTGTTGCACCAGCATGCATATGTGATGATCATTACCTATGTGGGTTGGATATTACAAATAAGTTTCAATAACTCAAATTTTAAGTTGTGTTCTGTTACAATGGGGTAATGTAATGATGTGCTAGGTTGGGAATTCATAGTACTAGATCTTTCATGAATGTTTAATCTTTATTTGTGTATTGCACTCATCAACATTACCCCTTTCTGTTCTTAAGTTACTGTTATTAGGTTGACATTTTTTGTTTAACTATGCCAGAGTTTCTGCATATGATGAAAACAATTTGAATACATACTTCCTTGTTTCTCATACCATTTTTGGAATCTCTACTTTTAATACTTTTGTTACCTTACTACAGTGAGTTACCCTAATTATTTGCAATCTGTCTAGTACAGTGAGTGAGTTTCTGTTATCTTAGTTGCCAAGTCTATTCTGTGAAGTCTAATTTCCCAGCTCAAAAAATGGATTTTTAAGTAGTTTTGTGTTCAAAACTACCACTCCGGTTTGATTGTGTTGATTTGTTTATTAGATTCTAAAAATCAAACTCCCCTCTTTCTCAGGTTCAAGGTGCAGAACTCTTTTGCAGATGGGAGCTGTTAGGATGTTTCAGTTAGTTTGCTTGCTGGGTGAATTCTCTTAAGACACGATGTCGGCTTCGCATGCTGGTTGCACTAGGTGGTCGGTTTCTGGTTCTCTTTTGGTTCTACCTCCTGATGTTAATTTGACTCATGCTGTTCAGGCCGGAATTCTTTTGGTGTTATGCTTCTGGATGTTGAAGCAAGCATGTTAGTTAGTATTTCCTAGGAGTATATGATGGAGTTTGTGGCATATATTAACTTGTATGAAGGTTGGTAACCCATGAACATCGCTAGTGTTTGAAAGTACTTTTTAGTCCAGACATTATATCTATTGATGTCGCCTGCATCATCAATGTCTCAGTCTTTTTTCTTTTTGGGCACTTTCTGATTTTTGTTATGCTCAGTTTTACCTGGACTATCATGTTGTTAATCTGCAGACCCAGTCAGTCCTCCACGGCAGAATGAGGAGTTCCATGTCTGCATAATCCATTTTAGTTAATTGCGTACAATTTTAGTTAATACTCCACCATTTTTTCATGCTTCCGTAGAGATGGTTCTCATGCAGTTGATCCTCAACCTGGAAAGAGCAATGTCGGACTGCATTCTTGGTCCATCCCTGAGCCCCCCGATGCATGCTTTAGGCCCTTGTGTTTCAGTTACCATTGCAGAGTGTATAGTACTATTGAAGGTTGCGCGTTTTCGTATAGAATTCAGGCTCTGCAGAGTTCAGGCAACACACGCGTTGCAATGGAACATTAGTAGTAAGTAGTAACAGAGCCTGTATCTGACCGTTTCTAAGTCTACGTCGTTGGATTCATGGTGTCAGCCTGCATTTCTTCTTTGGGGCCTAGTATATCTGAGCCTGCTTCAACCTCCGGGGAGTAGCGTGTCGCCAACGCGAGTCCATCTGAATTTATTTCAGCACAGAAAAATAGTCCATACAAGACTTATGGCAGCACAGAAAAGTATGTAGTCTATGATTAAAAAAAAAAGGTGTATATAGTCCATCCAATCCAATGGGCTATGGCATGGGTAGGTTTTTGCTTTAGGAAAGTTTCTACTCCGAATGATTCACTTTATCCATTTTACGTCTAGAACGAATCTAGGCTCGATTTACTCTCACAAACTATTCAAGTTGGTGCAATATAATCTACTCCTTAAGACAATTTGTCTTTTTCGTTTCTATTTGTAGGATTTGGCTGTTTGAGTTTATCGTTGAAATTTTGCGGATGATAGCATTGACATAGAACCCGATGCTAAATAAATTATCAAACATGTTTTAACTTTATCTTAGTTCTAGATATTAATTCAAAAGTACATACAAAACATTTAATGAATAAATATAAAATATGTTTTTTCACATAGCTATTGACCTCATCTATCATCATGCAAAATTAAAGTTTAATATTTTAGTCATACAAAGAGAAACAAAAGAAGATAAATTGCACAAGGGAGTAGATTGTACCAATTTCAATTATTTGGGGAGTAAATTGAGCCAAGATTTTGTTTGGGATATGCAAAATGGACAAAGTGAATTGATCGCAGGAGTAAAATGAATTTTTCCCCCCTTTTCTTATACGTGAGTCAGGACGTCATCTGCATGCACTACTTTAACGCTCCATCTTGCGTCTGGATGATGAGAGATGTTTGGACAATTTAAACGATGTTTAGGCACGTTTAATAATGGATGATAGAGGGGTTGCGTGTCAAAATCATGTTTGCGCTATACTCCATATGTTACTAGAGGTATAAGAAAAATACAAACTAACAATGCTTATTTTATACACTTCCAAATAAAGTGATCTCGGAGCTGGTATGTTTATTATTCCTATAGTATAAGATTTGCAGTAGCAGCATATATGCCTGTTACTGTTAATTATGAGAAAAAAAAATATTATACAACTGAAATACACTGTAGCACATATATGTTTTATTGTTTGAAAATAACCCTAAATATAGAAAAGAAAACTTTTGCTCTATAGGAATCGAATGAAGTCACCGAGTCCTCCTTTTCTTTTAGAATAAGTCTAGTTTTCACCTCATAGACGATGGACTAGGACTAGTTTACCCCCCTCGTCTTTTAGAATAAGTCTCTACTTTTCACTCCATTTTTCTTTGTAAAAATCAACTCCTGATTCAATCTGCTACCTCAGGTCTACTCGCCCGTGTTGAATCTCTGTTACCTCAGGCCTAGTCGCTCATAGTTACATGGAGTATACTCCCAGCCTCCCAGGTGAGACCGAAACATGATGGCAATTACATCCAGCGCCCGAAAGGAAGAAAAAAAAAAATGAAGGAATGAACAGCAGCTAAGACTGAAGAGGCGTTTGCTCGTGTATATAACTAACTTCTCTTCCACCTCCAGCGACAATGTCCCGTCTGCTGAACATTATTTCAGCATAGGAAAGCAGTCCATCCATCCATGGCACCGCATCACCGTCGTCTGCTATTGCTTATTAGCACGACAGCCGCGGCGATGACGATGCTCGCCTCAACCGTCGTCGTTGTAGCACTGCCGCCGCAGCCTAGCAGCAGCTGCCGGAGGAAGTGCGGCGACGTGGACATCCCTTTCCCGTTCGGCATCACCTCCGGATCGTCAGACAGCTGTTCTCTTCCCGGCTTCAACCTGACGTGCGCTCACGTCGGAGGCGGCGTCTACAAGCCCTTCTATCTGAAGGTGGAGGTGCTCGCCATCTCGCTCCAGACCGGCCAGGCCCGGATGCTGAACCACATCTCGTCGTCCTGCTACAACACGGCCACGAGGAAGATGGACAACACCTCCTGGATCCTCAACTTCATCGGGACGCCGTACAGGTGCTCCGACGCCGTCAACAAGTTCACCGTCATCGGCCGCCACGCGCTGGCCTACATCGAAGACAACATCAACAACCGGTACACGAGCGGGTGCGTCGCCATGTTCCGCGGCGGCGGCGGCGGCGGCGGCGGCAATGGCGGCACCGGCAACGCGACCACGTCGGCGACGAGCCAGCTGACCAACGGCTCCTGCTCCGGGATCGGATGCTGCCAGACGGCCATCCCCAAGGGGCTGCAGTACTACAGCGTCAGGTTCGACGACAAGTTCAACACCTCGGACATCTACACCGTCAGCCGATGCAACTTCGCCGTGCTCATGGATTCCTCGGACTTCACCTTCCTCGCGAGCTACGCGAGCTCGCTGGACTTCAACAAGACCTACGACGGCCGGGCTCCCATAGTCGTCGACTGGGCGATCGGAGAGAAGGCCAGCGGCTGCGAGGCTGCGAGTAAGGATCCTGACACCTATGCGTGCGTGAGCAACAATAGCGAGTGCTTTGACTCACCAAGTGGAAAAGGCTACATCTGCAAGTGCTCCAAGGGTTTCGATGGTAATCCTTACCTTCAGGATCCCAAGCTTGGGTGCAAAGGTAAAAGATTATTTCAATTATATATTAATTTTAGAGACATGTAAGCTATATTATTTTTATATATGAACTTAATTCGTATATTTATTATATTGTAGATATTAATGAATGTGAGAATCCCAGCAAATACCCTTGCAATTTCGGTACTTGTCATAATACACTTGGTGGGTTTGAATGTGTTTGCCCTCCTGGTACGCGTGGCAATGCCAATATTGAACCCTGTGTGAAGCAGCGCACAAAAATAATTGGTACGTGCATAGTCTCATTCGATTTCGTGTACTTGAGAAACTAATATTTTTAATCGTTCAAAAATGTTGGACTGAGACAAAATACTTAATTATGAAGGAAGCATATGTTCTAATTATTAACAGCTTTATATAATTCATTTTTCCCCTTCTATGCGTGTAGGTATTCTAATCGGTCTATGTCTTGGAATTGGAACTATTCTTGTAAGCATAATTGGGCTTTTCCTAGTCCGTAGATGGAGAAGGCACCTCAAGAAACAGATGCGGAAGAAACATTTTCAGAAAAATCAAGGACTTCTCTTGGAACAACTAATAGCGTCTGACCAAAACGCGCACGATAACACGAAGATATTCTCGTATGAAGAGTTACAGAAGGCAACAAACGATTTTGATCCAGCACGTATGCTTGGCAGTGGAGGCCATGGTACCGTTTACAAAGGCATCCTATCTAACCAACGTGTGGTGGCCATAAAACGTTCCAAGGTTATCGAGGAAGGCGAGATCAATCAGTTCATAAACGAGGTTGCAATACTGTCCCAAATCAATCATCGGAACATTGTGAAGCTTTTTGGATGCTGTCTTGAAACTGAGGTTCCACTGCTAGTGTATGACTTTGTACCCAATGGGTCATTATTTGAAATCATTCATGACGATGGTCCAGGAAGAGATTGTGCCCTGTCCTGGGAAGACTGCCTGAGGATTGCTACTGAAGCTGCAGGAGCTCTCCATTATCTTCATTCTGCAGCATCCATATCGGTTTTCCATCGTGATGTGAAATCCTCTAACATACTGTTGGATGCCAACTACGTTGCCAAAATTGCAGATTTTGGCGCTTCAAGATCAATTCCTATCAATCAAACTCATATCACTACAAATGTACAGGGCACGTATGGGTATCTAGATCCAGAGTATTATCATACGGGGCAACTGAACGAGAAGAGCGACGTGTATAGTTTCGGGGTTGTGCTCTTGGAGCTTCTACTAAGAAAGAAGCCTGTTTTTATGTGCGAATCGGGACTAAAGAAGAACCTATCCAACTACTTCCTTGAGGAGGTAGGAAGAAACAAGATTACAAACATTGTTTCTGCTCAGGTTCTTGAAGAAGCAACTGAGAGTGAGATTGACAGTATTGCCGTTCTAGCCGAGAGTTGCCTGAGGATTCGAGGGGAAGAAAGACCTACAATGAAACAAGTTGAAATGACATTGCAGTCCTTGCGAAGAACAAAGCCAAGGTCACGCCCTGTTCCACCAATTAAGGATGAAGAGATACAACCACTTATATATGGAAGACCTGTTAATAATAACATGCAAGCACCGCCTATCAACACGAGCACCTCTTCTGCTTGCTACAGTCTAGAGAGAGAGTTTTTATGGTCGGCTAACCTACCACGCTAGATGTGTTTCATATAATCCTCGATAACTGAATACCTTTTCAATTCTTCCTAATGTTTCTCCACCTCATTTGCGTGTGTAATGTACAGAAAAAGCTAAGAAAACTTAACATGTTTTAGTTCTTCGGTTTGTCAGTTCTGTAGCTCGTGCAGTCCGCGACGAGACTATGATATTCGTCTTGTAAACCATGATCTCACTGGTGGAGGAGACAACATATTGTGATCTTGTTGATTATTGCACAAATCATAAAAGTATGTTCTGAGAATCACAGTGTACGATAAAATGCTGGTGAGTGGTGAGCGCTCAGTCCTGTTTTTTTTCATCTTCATTTACATGTCAAGGAGTTTCATTTACATTAGGGCAAAAGCCAGATAAACTGGCTAAAATATACGTAGTAGCTTATTATGCCTGCAGCAATACAAACAATATTGATCAGACTAACAGAACATCCCACCCATTGATGCTGCAATATCTCCTCAAAGCCACCCACAAGAGCTTCTTCTAGTTAAACAACTAACATGCTTTTACTGAAACCCAGAGCTGAAACACTTCAGCTATTCAGAGAAACAGCGCTAAAACTCCTACAATACTGAGGAACAGGCAGTGAGAAAGAAACAAAGAATAGTGCAGCATATTCACCAATCAATCCATAGCAAGCACAGGCGTGCGTATTCAGGAGCCTCAGTTCCACATTTGGATTTGGTGACAACAAAAAATAATACCGAACTGCTGTCTCTTGCAACAAGGGCATCAATCAATCCATAGCAAGGCAACTACAGCACACATCATCCATGCTGCAACTACAGCGCGAACATTAACACTCCAGATCAGATTTTTTTTTCCCCCAAAACAGACGAGTGAATTCAATCCATAGCAAGGCAAGTAGATCATCAGCTACTGCCCAGATAATTAAATGAAAGGCAGGAGGAAACAGCGTGGCTGGCATAAGCTACCATGGCGACGGTCCCAGTTATGCTGACGGAAACGGCGGCGCAGGTTATCGTGAGGTAGCCGCGCCACGCTTGTTTGCCGGGTTCCATCAGCGGCAGCAGGGATGCCAGAGGTACGGAGAAACGGCGGCGAAACGGATATGTAGCCCAGCACCAGCGACCCGATCAGCTCCACCAGAGCCTGATCCAGGGACGCCCAATCCACAGACATCTTGCCGGCAGCCAGGGGGAACCTTCTACTGCACGGATTCATGGCCGGACAGCGATTCGGTCGGGCACGCCGGCGACAACATCTCCCTCACCTCGGCTCTGCAGTAGCAGTAACTGATTCACCCAGATTCGAGTTGGCAAAGGGGGGCAAAGCGGATGCAAGCGAACTAGGGCTGGGTGGAGCTGCGCTGCAGTCGTCAACAGGCTGAACGTTTTGGGCCGGCCCAACACCCATGGGAAGACAGAACGAGCTGAACCCACTTATTAGTACCACCTCGACAGCTAACAGCACGCTCACACAGGTTATAACCCAGAAGCTGGGGAACTGCGGCACGACCTTACTTGAACAGGATCTGTTCTATAGGATCGTACCGCTTCATCCTTTACCAAAGATGAGGCAAGCACTTCAGTCTGGTTGATGACGCTGGACCTCTGGGCCAGAGCGTGATTAACGGCCAGGATGGCTCCGATTTGGATTTCATCCATCGGCTGTAGAGGATCGTTCCTGCTCAGTTTCGGCTGGGTTAGGGTGGCTCAGAGGTGGTCTGACAGACTTCTTTTTTTTTCTCTGAATTAGCAGCACCGATTCATGAGGAATTTCTGTTCCTCAAGCTGTGCTGGTCATTGTGTGCATCTAGTACTGCTGCTAATTCGCGCTTTTGATTTACATATACTTCGTATGTGTGTATCTATACATAATTGAATTCAAGAGTGCATAACATTTCAACCTGAAGCACCAGAAAACGTATCTTTGGACCCTGCCATTAAAGAACAAAGGGAACAAAACAAATAGTAACCTGAGTTTCAACCATGTGTAAGTGGAGTACAGTACGTACTTCTTTTTTTTTTCTCTGAATTAGCAGCACCGATTCATGAGGAATTTCTGTTCCTCAAGCTGTGCTGGTCATTGTGTGCATCTAGTACTGCTGCTAATTCGCGCTTTTGATTTACATATACTTCGTATGTGTGTATCTATACATAATTGAATTCAAGAGTGCATAACATTTCAACCTGAAGCACCAGAAAACGTATCTTTGGACCCTGCCATTAAAGAACAAAGGGAACAAAACAAATAGTAACCTGAGTTTCTGGTACTGCTATGAATCTGTACATTACGTACTGTACTCCACTTACACATGGTTAAATGGACTCTGCAATTGCAGTAATTTCAGTTTATAGGGAAACCATAACGAAAAATTAGAGCTGGGTCAAAACAGCATCCGATTCACCAGACGCCTAGCTGAAATGAGCAATGTCAATCTCGTCAGGAATCTTGAAGGTGTCCGCGGCACCGAACTTCTTCTTTCCGTCCACCCACTCGTCCTCGTCCTCTAACCCGCTCTCTTCTTCGCCATGGCTGTCGTGAACCTGCGATGGCGAGGAAGGGTCGTTGACGCTCTTGGACCGGCAGGGCTCGTTTGCCAGCATGGTGACCTGCCCAAGGTGGGAGATCTCCACGACCACGGTTTCATCGTCGGTAGGGAGGGGCTGCTTCCACGGCTCCCCGTCGACTCTCATGAAGGTGTGGTCGGCAGCTCCTTTGTGGAACTCGAAACGGATGCCATGGGCCTGCACAGCATAGCAGGGTTTCAATCAGCAAAGGTTAGTCCTGTTCCATTTTTCAGTTGGAGGATGTAAGATGGTCAACATGGGACAGAGGTAGCAGAGGCAATTACCTGTGCAAGGCGAGTGCCATGACCATTAGGAGCCAGCAGTACCAGCCCGTGCCAGGCATCACGGAAGCCAACAACCTCAATGCGGCCATCGTCGACGTAAGGTGGAGTGAATGCCCTCTGCACATACCCAGAACAAACAGGTAAATTCCTAATGCAGCTTACCATTCACGTATGATCAATTGGTCGAAGAGAAGATATGGATACTCACATCCGCTGTTCTCCACGTGCCAGGGGTACCCCAAGGATTCAACCCTCCAGAAAAACTAGGCAGGTTCACACAGACGACAGAACGAATGCTGCAAGAGGCATAAATGCTGAGATTACGACAAATCCATCTACTATCCAAGAGCAATACAGATAACCAAGCAGCACGTTACAAGGTAGAACAGAACAAGGAAACATTTCACAAGTTAATGTAACACAAGATGCTTGTAGGACTACAATAAATGTCTGTAGAAAAAAAAAATAATCATGCTCGAGTGAACGTAAGAGGCTTACCTGTGATGAATGTGAAGCTCCTCCCAGGGACTACCAGGTATTTTCATGATCTTTACTTTCGCAAGATGAGCAATGTTCCTGTAGACCAAGGATTCAAGCTTAAAATTTATCACCAAAGGAAAGGAGGAAAGGGAAAATGTGAAAGATAATCTGAGTAACAGAAGCAGTATATATCATTTGTAATTTGTGTCATTGTTGAGAACAAACTGAAGACATCCTATATCATCAATTAAATTACAGATGATGGCGGTGATTCAGAGCAAGAAAAATTGCAAAACGAGCTAACTGGTGTAGTTTTTTATAAATACCCCACCGCAGACCTAATATGTCGTGAATATTGGTAATTCAGAAAGATGTTAAGTTCAATTGACACATTACTTTGAAGATGGATGACTTAGAGAAGCACAAAACCATCCTTGTTTAAGTCCAACCTTAGCATATGCACCCTGTATATAAATAAATTATATTGACCCTTGAATGGCAGATTCAGCACAAATTGAACAAGACGAGCTGGCATTTAATTAATCAACAAAGAGAAATAAAAGGGCAAACAAGAAAACAAAGTAACGACCTGATTTGTCAGCTGGTTCTTGAATTTCTCTGGATTCCTCTTTCTTTCAGAATGAAATCCATAAGACACTTCTGCATCCATGCCTGCAACATGTGAAGTCATGTGCATCACGGTTGATTCTCTGGATTTGTTTGTTCATTATGTGCTTAAGGAATCACTAAGGAATCGTAACATTTGAAGAAACACGAAAATGATAAATGGCCTTGTGAATCCTTACCCATACTAAAATAATTCCAAAATCCTCCACGGAATGTGTGGTAACCTTCCTGAAGTACACAAAAATCGTTGGGTCAATTGAATTAAATTCAGTAACTAGGCGTTTTTGACAATGACAGTGCATATATACAATCGTGAATAAGCATAATTCTGTAAAAACACCAACGGGAAGACATGTTTTACCACATTGAGGGAGTCACTACTGGACACACGATGAAATCCATGCAGTGCGTGAGGTAGCTCTAATGGAGCAATAGGTTCACATGGACCTTCTTTTGGAGCACGCATCCTCAAAAGGATGTGCCAACTGAAACATTAACATGAGCTTTAAATTGACTTGCCCAACAATGCTTTAAACTAAGAAAGGTGTCAGAATGAAGACCTAACAATTCAATACTTAAAAACAACAACCAAACCTTTTAGTTTCAAGCAATTGTGGTAGGCACAAACAGGAGAAAAAGAAGACAGGGGAGAAAAAGGATGAAAAAAAAAATCAATTACTTTAGATGCAATTAAAAATATTTCAGAAGCAGCAGATACATACTGCATTACTGCTGCAAATATTAGACATTTGCTAAGAACACGCAGAAGAGTTGACTTTTCTTTTGCACATTAAGAAGAGAATGGTTAATCATAAATCAATGCAAGGATGTCATCTAGATAGATAATCACAAATCAAAACTGTAATACATAAGTTTCTTCTTCACCCCTGGTGCAAGTATTAAGCAAAGAAAGACTGCCCATGAACTCTATGTTTTTTTTCTTGAAAACACAGGAGAGCTGCGCTTCATTATATTAAGAATAAACCGAAGAACTGTATGTTTCAGGCAGTACCTATCAATCTTCATTTTTCTTGCATGCTTCACTAGCCCAAGGAATGACTTCACAGCCTCTTGGTCTGTACAAGGATTCTTCTTTCCCTGCAATGATGAACGCATATTAACTCATCAACCATCAGGACCAAGCTAAAATTCTGCTAAGGGAAAAGAACTAACCCGTAAATAAAACTGCATTCACATATCTGCTAAAATTAAAAATAAATCAACTTTCCAAATCTCCTATCTAATTGTGCTCAACAACAACAATAACAACAAGGCCTTTCAGTCCCAAGCAAGTTGGGATAGACTGTATAAAACTGTGCCCAACACAGATTAAATCATTAAATAGAAACCCCACTTGTGCCAAGAGGTCCTGGGTATATGCAGCCTCTCTGCAAGGCTTGCCTCATATAATCCTTCCCCAGACCCCATCTTGCATGGGAGCATTCTGGGTCTGTCCTTTTTTTTTTTTCATGGACCATAAGTGAATCAGCTTTCTTTTTTGTTTCTATCTTTCATCCGCATGAGAAAATAAATAAATACCCTCACTTTGCCCCTCCATGCAGAACATGAGTAACATGAAAACAGAACAGAACAGAAGCCCTTTTTTTTTTTTACCACATACCCATCCAAATGAAAATGGGAGGTTGTTTCCTGTTCCCAGAGGTACAGTTGCAATTGGAGGTGGGATGGGAAGCTTAAGATCACTGACGACACCAAGAAGCCAGCTTGCTGTACCATCACCGCCTGCAACCTAGTTGAAACCTGCAAAGTCAAGTAACCGAAAATGGAAAGGCGGCACCTATGTCTAGTATAATATGAGGTGCTATCACTCACAATTAGCCTCAGCGTCCTCAAAATTTGACCAGCAAGAATGTCCCCTTCCATCTTTAGTCTTTCAAGGTTGGAATATAAACGGTGCAACACTTTATCTGGTGCCTCTTCTGAGAGATCAACAACCTGAAAACAACTAGCAGCTCTCACAACAATCACAGATTTAAAATGCTACCAAAGTTTCCCATGTCCAATCATTTACAAGAAAGGCCGGAGGTACCTGTGCTTCATTGAGGAGTTCACGGTAAGTCTTGATCAAACTACTTCCAAGCTGGCCGCCAGATCTAGAGTTGATGAAGACTACTATTGGACAGCGCGGAGCATGATCAACCAGAACTTGTTGGGAATTTGGCTTAAGAATGTAATCTGGAATGAAGTAATCCTCCAACGGCCCACATGGCTTAGAACTAGAACCAACCACTATTTCTCGCTCCCCTTCCATCCTGAAAAAAAAAAATTTGTTTCCACTTTTATTAACCAAAACTGAATGCCATGATCATAAAAGTAACTGATGTTATAGCATCTATCGTAACAATGACCAAGACATATCTATAAGGCCGGTGACAAATTTTTGGAGCGCATTGCAACCATAGGGAGATTGCCGTCATATGTTACAGTGATACATGGGATCACTCTAAGCAGTCACTAAGATGCTGACACCCTTGTGAATTTTTTTAAAAAAAAATTCTGAAGTTTCTTCATGATAAATAAAAAATAAGAACGGACACGATTATCTGGCCTCATAATTTTAATGCTGCAACAAATTTAATGCTGCAACAGTATGCATTAATGTGTGCACGAATGTTGACTTGGTTTTTCCCCAAAAAGAGAATGTGGACACTGTTTGGCAGGTAATAAATAATCCATTTCTAGAAGGAATCTGAAATTAGTTGACCGATGTGTGCAGATAAATGCATCAGCAAAATCGGCACAGACATATAGCAATCAAACCATCAAAATGCAGATTCTAGCCGAGTCAATATTATGTCCTGTACCAAAATTCTCATCCTATGTTATATACTAACGAAAGATCCATCCTTCAATCCAACTACCTCAAACAAACTAGATTCAACTAGAAAAGGTACGGTTCAGGATCAATCAACAACCGGCGGTGCGTCCCTACAACATCACGACATCTCCATGAAACAGCTATTCAAGATCGAATTCACCTACTAGCGCACCAAACTCGAACCACCGGATCAAGAATTCGATACGCGACGACGAGACGAGCGATTCAAAAGAAATCATTTCGGTATATGTTGCATTGCTGTTACCTTGAGCTTCGCCCTCAGAAATTTGGGGGAAAGAAGCTTGCCTCGCTCGCCGCCTGGGGTGGACCAGAACTGCCGAGGAAGGGGATTCGCTTGATCCAGGATTAGGATATTCAATGAATCGGCGGGAGACGGGGGACGATCGCAACTGGTGGAGTTGGCGAGCGACGAGGCGAGGGAGAGGAGAGGACAGGCTGCCGATTGCTCATCGGACATGGATCCTCTAACTTTGGCATCTTGCATTTGAGCTACTGACATGTGTGGTCGCGCAGTTACTAGACCCAGATGTCAGTGTCTCGAAGAGACAATAAGTTACTCTGTTTTACGTTTTGTAATAACTTTTATATTTTCCTTTTGACTTTTTCGTCTTCCTCTTTTTTTTTCCCCCTCTCACGGCCTTTTTGGAGAATATACACTCCATTCCCTGCATCTGAGGTGGCGCATGGTGTTGGAATTCGAACGGAGGAACTCATCTTTCATTACCTAAGGAAAGGCTTTGCTTTCCTGTAAGAAACGGAGCAAGAGCAATGAAAAACAAATTCCACACCGAGCTCGAAAATTTTTCGTTTGGGAATGAAGAAAAGGAAACTAACCAAGTTGTAACCAGTGGTACCGGATGGTAATACTGAGTGCCAGTGGCAACTGAATGTCATCCAATACTATCACGTGGAGTAGTATCCATACCACATAATTATTTTTTATATAGGCATACTTCTTCCTCTGCAAATAATAGATATGATGAGACCATATCCGAGATAAACTATACTATAAACCCACTGGTTTGTGGGTCAACCCAATTATTTATAAAATTTGTTCTCTCTCCGTTTCTAAAATTATTATCGTTATTGCTGAATTAATAAACCAAACTTGCTGTATTAACGATAATGATTTAAGAATTGAGGTAGTATATGCTTATAACTATAACACATTCTGCAGTTTTACCATTACATACAAAGGGAAATGAAACCGGAAACATGGTCCACATTATCTCTAGGAGTACTATTCTCGTTTTTTCTGCTGATGGAATGGAAAGCGCTATTTCCTTTTCTTTTTTTTTTTTGTCGCTAGATAACTTCACCGGAGTACACAAAGAGAAAAACTGAGAACAAAACAAGGAAAAGAAAAGAAGTTTCCATAGAGAGGTAGGCCCAAACAAGTCTGCTGCAACTAAGTGGGGCATAGGCAGCACAAACACTTGATGCTCTTGTTTCCACTGAACAGAAGATACAGTGTATTTCGTTTGAAATCACAATGGTTTCATCTAGAAACACAATAGCTAGGTTTGTTTTATATTAGTGGTAAAAATCTAACTCGAGGCTTTTTTGCAACAATTTTTTATTAATGTCAAGATATACAGGTTACTCCTTTTGTAGGTGTATAGGAGTTGGGTACCTGGGTTTAGGTTGAGCATTTATAGGAGTGACTATTCACACACCTATCTAACTGTTTGCCTATGTTGTTCTTTGCAAAGAAAAATGAATTAAATAAAATAATTGTCATATGAAGTATTATAAACTAGAATGTGTCAACGATTAAAAAACGGAGGTAGTAGTTAGTGTATTGTTATCACCCTCTTTGTATGCAACGCATAGTTTTGCATGGTAAGACCTTCAAATGAATCATGTCTAAAACAATAATAAATTTTTAAGATCCATTTACTATTATTCAACAAACAAATTCTTAAGTAAACTCAGCACACGGTCTGTCCAAACCAAGGGAATAAGCTAGTACTCCAAGAACCAGGATTGGCCTCTTATTTGGGCTCCTAGAGTTTGCAGCTGCTGGGTATAGAAAATTGCTGGTCAGCAACTACTAAGTACTTCATGCATGCTCTGCCTGGTCCTACTTTCCAGGGAGGAATATGCATCGCATCTCAAAAAAAAAAAAAAAAAAAAAAAAAAAAAAAAAAAAAAAAAAAAAAAAGAGGCGCGCGCGGGACATCTTGTGGGTCGGCTTTTGCCTTGGTTCTCTTCGTCTGCAAAGATCCTTTTTCCAGATCGCCGAGTGACATCCCCTCCGGACCACCTCTTCCCAGTACACAATGATTCCCCCTTGTGAGCATTCCATGGCCATGGTCATCCAGGCTTTCTTCTTCCCAATTCAAAGCCAAATGCTTGCCCCTACAGTGTCTAACGGATGGCAGCTATGCCATCACAACTTTGTTTAAATTTTTCACATCAGAATAAAGAACCGGAAATAAAGAAGATCAGATTTTTTTTCCCTTCTTTTTATTCCGATTGAATGATTTGAGATCCGGTTAAGTATCTCGGAGCATGCCCATGAGATGTAGGAACAATCATGCTACCTAGTACGGATAACTTTCCCGAGAAAGGAATATAATAAGGATCTGTTTGGTTGATATTTATAAATGAATGGTTGTTTGTAATAAAATGACTTATGAGTGAGTATTTCTAACTTCAAGCGTCATGGTTTACATAATTAACCCATATCTAAACATTGATAATGTCATGACTATGATTTTTCATACTAGTAACTCAAATGTCATAAACTCATATCTTTCCTAACTTTGCCAAAACTACTGTGAACAAATCGCACCAGACTTTTGATAAAGTTTGGCAAAGATGTATGATAACATTTGGCTATCAACAAAACAAAAGTACTAAATCTGTAAAGTAGATATTTGTGATTGCAAAACTTATTTTTTTAAAAAAAAGATGGAGGAGAGTTCAACATATATATAGTATTAGGTGCCTTCTTCGCTCGCTAAAGTAAGGGTCTTTTAAAATGATCCAAGGTCAACAAGGCTCCCATCTCTTTGCATGTTCTGAAAGCTCCTAATCACTCGAACTTAATACTAAACTAGTGGGTTAAGTTTATCGTTTCCAAGCGAGCCCAGATCAGCGGCATGTGGCGACCACGACGCCTCCGTACGAACGCCACTAGAAGAATACGGAGTGCTTCAGTTTGCTAGCACTTTCACACCACAAAGCAATCGATCAAACGTGCATACTATGCATCTCTACACTCTATTTTCTTCTTGGTTTTCTCTAAAATAAAAATATTTCCTAAAATATTTTGTGGTGACTGGTGAGTGATGTTGATAACGACCTCGGGATCGAAATATCAGGACGAAGAATCTGATGCCCAGCCAGGAGGAAAACATGGATTAGCACTGTAATTAAAATTTGCAAGTTGCTGACACTGACCTGACGAGCTCTCAACCGTTCCCGGTTCTCTCGGATGAGGTTACTTCTGAGCTTTTCCTACCCGAGTGGATATTTTCAGTTAAGAACAGTAATAAGTATCTTTCCATACAAGATCCACATGCACAAATGCTTACATACTCAAGGTCCAATTTTCCATTTATATCCCAGAGATCTAAGCCTGAATTTATTGACTGCCAAGTGGGCAACAGAGCATTCTGCTTGCTCCGGCTCCCTTGACCAAGAGGGAAGCATGGTATCCTCATTTGACATCACTGGCTTCATTGTTGCAGTCACAGAATTCATGAAACATTGTGAACAAACAAGCATTTACACAACAAAACAGATGAAGGAATGCCACAGTAAAACGCCAGCCTATATCATATTTTTAAGTTAGCAAACACGTCCGTCAAGAAACAAAAATAGATAAGGAATTCAAACACAAGAAAGTAGTGGGGGACATATACAATCTTCAGACACCTGTCGCAATTACGCATCCTATCATGTTCAGGGACGGCTGCCTGATGACTCAAGAGTGTGCAATTGACGACCGAAAAGATGTAGTAGTGGAAGTAGCGATCCGCAACTCCCTTAGCTCTGATACACCAAAAGCGACCTTCTAATGACTAATGTGGTTAGCATCAGCATCAACACCGGTCATCTCAAGTTGCCTCAGGTAAAACTGCATAATTAGATGAATCTATTGTAAGCAAAATTGGTAAAGAAGAAGCATTAATTATCTTGTCAAATTTAACATGGATAATGTGCTCCTTAAAGTCTGTTGACAATTGTTTATTGTAACTCAAGGCATTCTAAACTACCAAAAAATATCAAGATTTAAATATTATACATTGATGCCTTATATATTAGCACGAGTCGCGCGTGAATTAAGTATTGATACTCGACATATACATCGACTTGGTACCTCGTAGGTTCACCAACCATCTACATGTCATTTAACCCCCGATGGACGAACAAAAAGTGGAAATGCAATGATTTTAGCATTTAAAGCTAGTGTACTACTACCCATCAGCTAGAGCACTACTGGGATTGCAGACCACTCCAAGTATCATATGATGGCGCTCAGCAAGGCAAGCAAAGCTAACTCGTTATGATGTAACCACCTCTTTGTGCAAGTAGAAACATCATAGCAGTAAAAACCAGCAGCTATGATCACCCTTTCCCTTGAATTTTTACATCAATTTGTTCTCCTGTCATTTTTCTATCCTTTCTTCCCTTGATTTGCTACTTGCAAATCATTTCATCACACTGATCTATCATTTCATCACCTCACGTTCTCAAATTGAAGCTCACCTCTTTTTTTTTTTTCGTTTAATAGATGGTGCCAAGTGTTCATAATGCACATGCCAGGAGATTATTCACACAGGGTGTTCGCAAACTCACCCGTTCCGACCAATGCCAGCGTTGGAACAATTCCTCGCAGGCGTGCCTGTCCCAGACTGCGCCGACCCCGAGCCGAGGAAATCCGAAGGCGATCTCTTCCTGTGCCGAGAGACAAGGAACCGGACACCATTTCGGGAGGAGGTGGCCTCGTCGCTCCGGCCGACGTGGACCGCTGAGGTCGAGCACGGGATGTCCTCCTGGAAGAAACACGGCAAATATGAATGGTTTGCTCAAAAATTGAAAGAAATGCTAGGGACCGCGAGCAAAAGCCTCCCAATTTGACGAAAAGATGGCAACTTTTCAGAATTAGGCGCAGCAGAATGCTGTAGAAACCAAATCGAGGAGCAGAGGAGATATGAAAATGAGGGGCACGCACCTTGGCGCACTCGGCGGCATTCGTGCCGTTGGCGGCGGCTTCACGGCTGCTACTGGACGTGGAGCTAGCGACCGGCGGCGGCGTGGCGTTCGCCTCCTCCCCCCACGGCACGACCTGGTTCTCCCCCTCCCCTTCCTCCTCATCGTCCTCCTCCTCGACGACCACCTCGTCGTCGTCGTCGTCCTCCTCCTCCTCCTCACCCTCGCGCCGGCCGCCGGCCTCGCCGTTCATATCCACGTCCCCACCCACGATGCCTGCGCTGCCGCCGCGGCGGACGCAGCGGTCGCAGAGGGACGCCGTGGGGCCGAGGCGCGGCCCCGCGGCGCGCCACGGCGTAGGCCGCGCACAGCCCCGGCAGAGAAGCGCGCGCGCGTGGCGCGCCACGAGGAAGTTGGCGCCGTGCACCTGCGCGTCGCAGCCCCAGCAGAGGGTGGCCTCGTCGGCGCCGCAGTAGACCCGCGCCGCCGCGCCGCACAGCTCGCACGCGCCCTTCTCCCCCGCCGCCGGCGCCGCAGCTGCAGACATGATCTCCTCCTCTCTTTCCTCTGTCTGGCCTCGTTCTTGGACCTTGCCTAGCCGTCACAAGATTCTCTTGGTTTCTTTGCAGTAGACTAGAGAGAGACTCCGGAGAGATTTTTCTTGTGGTGTGGGATGTGTGGAGAAGTAGGGTGTGATGTAAGGCTGGCACAAGTTTTGGTTGGGTGCGAGAGGTTTTGAGCCTCCAACCAAGGATCCTCTGCGGATGCGCTTCGCTCCGACTACTGGCCGCGGGAGCCTCCAGCTGGACATTCCCTTTCCATGCTTTCCTCCCTCTCCCAAGCAAGGACTCTCTCTCCTTTGTAAATTATGCGGTCTGGTTTCATCTCTTTTTGGCTTCAGTATTCTCCCACAAGATATCGTAATAAGCTAGCACAATACTTTTCTTATCAAATATAGGTTCTAAACTGTCTCGAACTGACGCACCTAATTCCAAGCTTCACATTGACCAGTTTTATATATTATTCATCTAAGTCCCATGGCTCTAGCATCACCAGTGACACATGATCTCCTCCTACAAAACCCTAAAAGACACGTATCACGAATATTGGTGTTCACACTATCAATTGGTGAAACGTGCGAGGGTAGATGCCTAAGATCAAGTGGAGCAAGTAAATATATCATGCTTCTTTTATGAATACTAAGTGTTATGTTTTTCTACTTCTTTGATAAATGTTTATTGTAATTTGAATGTTATCAGTGTGTTATTATACTCCCTCAGTTTTATTCTTGCTGCTATTGACACAACAATTTTAGTATAAAAAATGAATTAAAATTGTTGTCTTTCAAAAACAATTTAAAAACGGAGATAATGTCTTACATATGTGTGCCTATATGTGAGCTTGTAACATAGCTAAGAGATAGTTAACCACAGGCACCAATTATTGTGGCAGTTTCATCGCAAAATTTGTCAGTCTTTTGCTTGAACCAAATGTTTATGACCAACAGCATCATCTACTTAGCAACCTTTTGTATTTCTACTGTTGTTTTCCTTTTACAAAATGTAATAAACTTCCCACCTTTGTATATTCATACATAGTTAAACTACGTCACTTATGAACCAAAGAAACAGAGGATGTAATTGTTACATTGATGAATCCATGTACTTAATTAGTTGTTTGAAGTGTTGGCAGGGTAAATCGTAAAAACTTTGAATAAGTAGCCCCTCGATATCGACGCATTTTCCGTTTAAAATATGCATCCACAGAAACTCCCTTATCCATACCTCAAAAATAGTATTGAAGACGATATGCTTATTTGCATGCGGCAAATTCAATCTTTTTCTTTTAGCGATGGTTTGCGAAAGATTGAGAATAAGGTGATGTCACCTATATACAATGGGTGAGATGCACTGAATGTGATTGTTGGTAGCGTTAGAAACCGTAGAAGTCTAAGATGCTTGTCGAAGTATTTTTTGTATGGTAGTAACAATGGTATGCTAAGGTGTTTTTAAGAGAACAATTCAAAATTAACATAAAGAATTTATGTATCATATAATCTTACTACGATAAATTTATAAACGACGAATCGAGATGACAAAACTTTGGTAAATTGAAAGAAGAAAAGAGTTTATAATGTGATGCAGACCCTTGATGAAACAAGATTAGGTTTATTTATCTGAGCTTGATGAGAACTGAAAAGGCAAAAAAAAAAAAGAAAAAGAAAAAAAAAGAGAGAGCCGCTGTCGTTGGTTAGCAGAGAAAGGCAGAAGCAGAGCAAGCGAGTGGAAGCGAACGTGAGGCTGTGAATGAGCGTAGCGGCCGTGAAGGAAGGACGGAGGAGCGGCGAGCTAGAGCCACAAGCCGAGGCGGGTGGGGGCCACGGGCTGAGGTGGCCCGGCCCACGTGAAACCCCCGGATCCGTCCTGCCACCTCGTATTCCTCGTTCCCCACCGCACACTTCTCTCGCCGCCTCAACACCTGTGCCTAACCCCAGCCCCAGATATTTTTCCTCTCTCTAGAAGAAAGCTTTGCTTCCTCTCTCTCTTCAGTTGCAACAGCAACATCGAGTGTTTTTTAAATTGCCTTTCGCTTTCTCTATAGCCAGCTTGTTTAATTCGCATCCTTTGGCTTCATGGCTACGGGTACAGGCGACGCTACCGTTTGTAACCTTCGCTAACAGTTTTCCGAGAGTCGATTTTGTGCAAACAAGATATTAGTGCAGCATGTGTAAACAAGATAATAGTTTATATATATATATATATATAAGCACTTTGCAAGCAAAACTACTACTAGTCATCATTGACAATTTCTATGCTCATGATTTGTAGCACTCGATTTCATTCTTTATATATAACTCCTTCCTCCTAAATTTATTAATTAGAAAAGGGTGTTTCTCATACTTCGACTACATTTTCTTCGTCTTTATGAACTTAGTCACAATAACTAGCACTTAAGATAACCCTTAATTTTTCATCATAAAAAAAAGATAATCCTTGATTCAAATAGGCTACTAGAGTCTGTAGGAGAACCTGAATTTAGCATAGGTTAACTAATATATAATCTATACTACATTTAAAATCCTGAGTTAGTGATGGTAATGGTTCATCCAACCTCTACACCCTTAAACTTTACCCCAATCAATTAGTTAACAAATAAATAAATATAATTAATGTTATATATATGTGTGTGTGTTTTATAACATAAAATAATTTAGTAGAAATTTAAAAATAACCGTAGCAGTGTACTGAGTATTAGACTAGTGATGATATAATTGTACTAATGTGTTGCATATAGTTCGATGCATCTGTAACGTTTAGTTAATTTTTGTCATCCAACTTTCTAGTCTCATGGGTCTCCGTATCATATTATATAGTGCAATCTTCCTCTATGAGACGTATTTGATCTTCTAGATCTTGCGTTAGCTGAGAACTTGTGGCTACCGACGAAGAAGCTTAATTATTTTACAATCCATGGTACATATATGCTATATAGTAGTATAGTGTCATACATATGTTAAGAAAATATTTAATTATATCATGCTCATAAGTATGTATAGTTTACTAGGCTGTTGTTGGTCGTACCTCAAGCAGAAAAGTTTAGTTTCGAGCACTTTTTTTTACAAAAATTTTGGCATTAGTCCCTCAAACAGATGACCAGCTTGCTGACTGGCGGACAGTTGCGTGCAAGGGATTCGATCCTTTAGTCTTTGACACCTTCGTCGTGCTCGTCTCCTGATTAATTTGGAAGGAGCATAATAAGCAGGTGCAACTGAATCCGATGGAGATGGTTTCAAGCTTAAAAGATGAAGGTCGAAACTGGTTACTAACGGGCTTCCTTACTATTGACTTGTTTGTCTCTTAATTTTTTTTGCGAAGGGTTGTTTGTCTCTTAATTTTCTCGTTTCATGGCTCCTTAGTTTTTTGCTACTGCTTTTTCTCATGGTTATGTACTGAAGTTTGGATCTTTCTTTTCTCCTTTTAATGAAAAATACACTACAGTGAGTCCGCCAAAAGAAAAAAAGAAAAACTACCTACTCGGTTTAAATTCTAAGATCGAACAGATGTTGTATACATACTTGATTAATAAATAATTATTATTTCAGTAATAAATGGTGCTTCCGCCTATAATAACTTAATTTGGAGATGTTAACATCAATAACTCAATCTTTCAAGAGTTTTTGTTGGGTAATTGATATGTATGAATATTGATATGGAAGAATATTCGTGTTGTATATGAGTGTCCGACACCCTCTATTTCCAAAACAAAACTCAGGCTCACTATTAAGGTTTTCTTTCCGAATAGCTGGATTTATGGGTTTTCCTTGTAAAATTGCATTATTTTACAAGATTGATTCTATGCCATTCTTACATTTCAAAAATGCCCTATATATAGAAGATCGAACTTGTAGCAAAGTTGCTAGTAATTTTCCACAGTACAAATACTTTATAAAATTATAATACATGGACACGTTGTAGCTTGAGAAAAATGTAGCAGTTGGCGAAAAGGTTGGCTCGTGGAGAAACAATAGATATTTTCTCTTTATATATATAAATATTCCATATATGATAAGTATAGTTTTCTTTCTGAGTTGACCCGGCCAGCATCATATTGTTTAGAACTTTAGATACAAGCGAGGTCTGGGGTGCGTGCATGAATCCGTAAAAAGAGAATAGCGAGGTACCAGGAAATTTTCTGTATCGATTTCTGAGTGGAGGACCAAGGCTTCTGAAAACAACACATAACATTTGATATGCAAGGACGAATGCCTTTTGGACCCAACCTCTCTTTATTTTCCAAATCATAACCAGTATTCTTAATTTGTTCCATTCATGCACTCGTTGTACAAGTAGTGGCTACAGAAAACTAATGTATTCCAAATTAAGGAGGAGAGAGTTGTCATCAGGGAGGAGAAAAGGAAAGAAGAGCAAAGAATACATGAAAATTAATCCTTATTAGGAATATATGTGAACTTAGGACTGCAGTAACGTGTAAAATGGCAATATACTTATAATGTAAAAGGGGATGGTTAACACCGGCAAATTTACATCAGGCACTAGCTGTCTTTGGATCCCTCGAGCCTCCAGGTCGCCTAACCAGTAGTAGTACAAAATTAGGACATGAGGAGAGATAGCTACACCTATCATCTTTTGTTTGGCCGCTCCTCATTTCATATAGATTAAGAAAGATTAGAGTGATTTATGACGAAAAATAAATTAATATATCTCTCAATCTACTTCAATCTCTTTTAATCCATATAGATTGAGTTGCAAACAAACAAGAACTGAGAGGGAATTTGAATTGTCCGGATCAGGAAATAAAGACCCCGACGGTGGATTAACATATACTCCGTACTCTAACTAATTGATGAGTAAATGATTTGCTAGCAGCCACTACTTGGACGTCCACACGGAAAGTACGTGCTGCGGCCAGCCACAAGCTCCCAGACCTCGTTGAGTAGTATGTCAAGCACTCTGTTTTTTTTTCTTTTTCTATTAATTGGTAAACACTAGTACTAGTATTTTTGAACTGAAAAATTTTATATACTGAAATAGTCTCCTATCCTAAAATAAGTTCATTTCAGCATGCAAGTAATAATATATTATAAATATACTAAATTGTATTTGCAATTAAAAGTTGACTAAATTCCTAATAGAAAGTATTGGCGCAGCGATACAATGAAAACGCAATCAATGAGATTTAAAAACTAAACTTACATTAGACAGGAGAGCGCTGGTCACACGATGGTTTATAAGTAGGAGTACTAGATAGAATGTTTATTGCTCAATCTAGAGTACTACTGCTAGTACTCTAGAGATAATGACAGAGAGAGAAAAGGAAACAAAAGAAGAAGAGATGGGGACGAACAAGACAGGGCCAGAGAGAGGGGAAGGAACTAAGGAAGAGTCGTGTGGCTGTGGATGAGTGATGGGGGCGGGCGTGGAGGCCACGTGAATCGGATATGGAACGGATTGCTCCCCCCATGCTGCGGTGGGCCCGTCCGCGAGAACAGCCCCGAAAAAGATTCACTCACCGCCGCCTAAAAACAGTAACAGCTTGTGTGGACACTGATGACTTGTGTGAGTTGTGACTGCTATGGCTGACGTGGAACCGGATGAGGCAGAACTCCAGTACGATATTATCTTTTCTCAAAAAGAAAAAAAAAGGTCTACGATATTACTATCAGAGAACAACAGGATTAGCTAGCTTGGACCTGCACGATCGAGCTCGCGTCCAGCTCCAGCTCCACCAGCCCAATCCCACTCCGTCCGTTGCTTTCTCTGCGGCATTAGACGAAATGTCGCTTTAAGGTGCGGCTGCCTGCCTACATACTGCTGATTGTGATTAAAGCAGACAACAACAAAAGGAGTAGTAAAGCAGACGGCGTAAACGATCCAGTCCAATAGAGAGGAGGTGTTGGCGGCCCGCCATGTGTCTTCGAAGTACTACTACTACTCAACAGGCCCATCTTCTTTTTTCTTAAGCCCAGCAGTAATCGATCTCTATCCAACACAAATAGCAGCCCATTTACAGCGCTGCGGTGGCCTCGGCCCGCCCCCGGCTTCTCCGTCCGTCCTCTAGCTCTGGTCCTGCTTGTTGCCAGCGGCGCCGCCCCGCGCCGTCCGTCCGTCTTGGGGGAGGGAGGACTGAGGAGCACCGCCGCCATGGGGGCTCGTGCCGGTGGCGCTGAGCGCCGTCGCTCTCCCTTCTTCCTTCCTCAGGTACGCTCCCCTCCCCTGTCCCCTTTCTCTCGCGTGTACGAACCGACCGATCCTGTTCGACGCACGCACAGGCCACGGCCTCCTCCACTCCCCCACCCCCACCCCCCCGAATGTCGTCGTGACGAAGTAGATACCATCTGCAGGGAGGTCCCCTCGCTCACGTGCTGTGTTGCCGGAACGAACAAAGGTATGCGGTGTGGAGAAGCATCTGAGGCATGGGTTCCTCCCTTTTCCAAGAGTGGCTACTGGCTGTTGTCACGGAAATGGGCCCATACAGTTCAGTTCAGCCGATGGCTGTTGTTAGGTTAGGACGAACTCGAGGCGTGAAACTTAAGCGGTTCATTCACCGGCCGTCCAGTGCTGGTATCATCAAGTCCTCGGATCAAAACTCCCTACAAAAATAATTGACGACTAGTGCCTTACTTTGACAAACTTGTCTATGTTCTGCGCGCTAACTAGGTACGTACTCCGGTGCATAGAAAGAAAAGGACGGGTCACACTTCTGCTATGAGGTGTTGCTCTGTTTGAAAAGGACTGCCTTTGAGATTGAGGAACCCAGAGGAAAAGGACTGTAGTATAAATTTGGCATGTTATTTTTTTTGATCGCACACTTGTGTCTATGTACTAGTACAATTTGAACCTTGCGTGCAAATGCATATTTGAGTTATTGATCAGGATGTCTAGGTTCAATCTTAACACACAGTTCCATGTTTGATGGGGAAGCCTGGAAGTTATTGATTTGAGGACAAAATATCTTGGAAAGGACCTGACCACTCAGTGTTTGGAACTTTAGCAACGAAATACTCTATAGCTAGATACCTTCCAGATTTACAACGTAAATTCTAAATAACCTGCAAGGGAATACCATTAAGGGCCTGTTTGGATACAATGTATTCTTTATAGTTTTGGAAGAATACTACGGTTTACAAAACAATTTAGTTTTGTGAAACATGGAGGTGTTTGGATTCAACAGTCATTACAGTTTTTTAAAACCAAAGTATAATACCAAATTTGTAGTCTTTCTGGAGTTTTAAAAACTCCACTCCAGACCCTCATTTTTTTCTAAACCATGGTGTTTGCTTGGCACTGGCTTCTAAAACTACCGTTTTGGAATACTTTGGTTTTGTAAAACTGCAGCATGCAAAACAGGGCCTAATTGTGCATGGAACTTGCAACTAGAGAAAAATGTTTTGTTTCATTAATAAATAACTTTTTTATACGGTTCAAATAGAACAATACAATTCTTGGAGTAGGATTAGTAGCGTTTCCAGCAGAAACACTTGACATTTGGCATGACTGCTAATTTTGGAACAACTCAACCACTCTTTTGCTCCTCGGAGTCCAGTTGTTCAGCCATCCTTACCCTCTGATTCCTTTTATATTCCTACTTCAATGATTCATTATCACTTTTCATATGGCATGTAGAACGCCAAGGATGCTAATGGCTTCTGTTCCCATCTATGCTGTTCTTTTGTTTCTTTCTTGTTCATTCAGCTCAATGCATCTCTGCACATCTAGCAACCATCTTGTCTATGGCAAACCGCTCACCCAAAGCCACACTCTTGTGTCTGATGATGGAACCTTTGCCTTGGGCTTCTTCTCACCATCTAACACCACCAAGAAGAATTACTATGTTGGCGTATGGTACAACAAGATCCCAGAGCACACTGTTGTGTGGATTGCCAATCGCGCCACACCAATCACTGATGTTGCATCTGCAATGCTTTCCCTGGACAATAGCTCAAACCTTGTCCTGTCTGGTGGCAATGGCCGCGTTGTTTGGATGTCAAACAACAACATCGGCATAAGTTCTTCACCTGCCACCACCATATCTGCAGAAGCCATGCTAGACAACTCCGGAAACTTCATCATCCGGTCATTGATCAATGGCACCATCCTATGGCAGAGCTTTGATCACCCAACTGACACTCTTCTCCTCGCTATGAATCTCAGGATCAGCCACAAGATAAAGCCACTGCAATACCTTGTTTCTTGGAAAAGCCAGGATGACCCTTCCCCTGGCGCCTTCTCATATGGTGCAGACCCTAACAACTTACTGCAGCGTTTCATCTGGAATGGCAAAAGACCACACCGCCGAAGCCCAGTATGGACCAGCTACTTCCTTCTTGGCAGCTACATGGACAGTCTCCATTCAGCCATTTACATGGCAGTGCATCGTGACACTGATGACGAGGTGTACATGTCATTTGGCATGCCAACTGATTCCTTGTCCTTGCTGATCATAATGAAGATAAGCTACTTGGGCAAAGTAGATATACTAAGGTGGGATAAAAAGATGTCGGTATGGGAAGCCTTGTACTCAGAACCAGCACATCCGTGCAATGAGTATGCCTACTGTGGTCCTTACGGTTACTGCAACAACAATGGGACTTTCCCAACGTGCAAGTGCCTTGATGGTTTTGATCCAAAGGATGATGACGGCTGGGTCAATAGCAGATTTTCACAGGGATGTATCCAAAAGACAGTGTTAAGATGCAGCAATGGAGATACTTTCTTGAACTTGCCAGGCATGAAGGTCCCTGACCATTTTATCCACATCCGGAACAAAAGCTTCAATGAGTGCACATCAGAATGCAGGAGCAATTGCTCCTGTGTGGCTTATGCTTATGCCAACATGAGCACCAAGGCTATTGATGGAGATGACACAAGGTGCTTAGTATGGACTGGGGCATTGATTGACATGGAGAAGAGCAGCCAAGGAGGGGAGAACCTCTATGTTCGGGTCAACAAAATAAATGGTATGATTGCTTCTTCATGTTTATCATGCTATATTAGGCTAAAAGAGAGGTAGCATGAAAAACTCAATACATAATCTGTGATGAAATTTGTTTAATCTTTGCAGGTAACTGGACTTACACAGTAGAAATTGTACTGCCGGTGGTGGCAAGTTTCCTGGCACTCATATTCATAGGATTTATTTGGAGCTGTTGGTTTAGAGGTAGTAAAGCATACATTTCACTTTTTGTTTCCAGTGCAAACTGAACAGACTTTCTTCATTCATGTGATTATCTCAGGCGAACAAAGAAGCAAAGAGACCGGTAATGAATTCATGCTAGGATACATGGGTGACGCCAATCGCCTTGCTGATGAAACAGTGGATTTACCCGTTTTTAGTTTCAGCGAAATTGCCAATGCAACAAATAATTTTTCCGATTCTGCCATACTTGGAAAAGGGGGATTTGGCACTGTTTACATGGTAATGTAGCTTCTGCTGGTAATTTCAACTATTGAACAATGGTGGAATTTTGAATAATTTGATTCATAAATCCTCTGTATGTGCAGGGAACGTTAGGAGATAAGGAAATAGCTGTGAAAAGGCTCTCCAAAAGTTCTGGCCAAGGGGTGGTAGAATTTAAAAATGAAGTATTTCTGATTGCCAAGTTGCAGCACAGAAACTTAGTTAAACTTTTAGGTTGTTGCATTCAGCGAGATGAAAAATTATTGATTTATGAATATCTTCCGAATAAAAGTTTGGATGCCTTCCTTTTCGGTATGTGCTGCTCATTTGTTTGAATATTCAACTGTTAATCAAAGGTACATTATTGATAAGATGGTTCATTTGATTCTGTCCTTGACAGATGCTGGAAAAAAATGTCTACTTGACTGGCCCACAAGGTTCAATATAATCAAAGGCATAGCTAGAGGCCTTCTGTATCTTCACCAAGATTCAAGATTAAACATAATTCATAGAGATCTCAAAGCGAGCAACGTATTGTTGGATGCTGAAATGAGGCCCAAGATATCTGATTTTGGTACAGCTAGGATTTTTTATGGCGACAGACAACAATCGAACACCAATCAAGTCATTGGAACCTTGTGAGTGATTTCATACATGAAGTAATTTCGAAGCATGCATTGTACCCTTGTTCTTGAGCTAATTTCAAGGCATGGTTCTTTTGTGATTATTGTCCTAACAGTGGCTACATTGCACCTGAATATGCATTGGAAGGCATCATTTCTGTCAAATCTGATGCCTATAGCTTTGGTGTATTGCTGTTGGAGATTGTGAGTGGCTTCAAGATCAGCTCGACAGGTCCATTAACTGATCCAACCACAAGTCCACCTAACCTAATAGCATATGTAAGTGCTTCGAAGTTCTCTAAACTTGGTTAACTCGTGAAATGGGACTCTTTGATGGACACATGATTGATGGGTTTATCAATCATATCAGGCATGGAGCTTGTGGAAAGATAGAAGGTTGAGGGATCTAGTTGACTCAACGATTGTTGACAGCAGTTCACTTGATGAAATTTCACGATGCATTAATATTGCACTCCTATTGGTACAAGACAACCCAGATGCTCGTCCCTTTATGACATGGGTAGTATCGAGCTTGGAAAATGAAGCCGTAGTTCTTCCTGAGCCAAGAGAGCCTATATACTACGCAAGGAGGAACTATGAAACTAGCAGGGCTGGAGAAAATTCGATGAGCATTATGAGCTTCACAACACTGGTGGGACGCTAGAAAGTGTCCAGGTATTTCCTCCACAAGATTCGATACCTCATAAACTATATTTTGGAATAGAAACCAGTACTAGTTCATGAACTGAAAGTTAGGTATGTCGTAATAGATAACATTCATCTCTAGTGGATCAAAGTAGTGGAGTGGATGATCAACATTATTGATAGCAAAATAGCTCTGCTTCTTCTGCTCTGCTGTCACCATTATTGGTCTATTCCGTGCCATATGTATGAATTTCTGTTGTTTTTGCTGTAACGGAATGGAATATTCTTTTTGTATATGTGTGTAAAGAATATCGCTGATCCTGACGGTGCTGAAGTTGTTCATGTGCATAGAAGGATTAGTGCACTGTGCACGCATAGGACTTCCTGGATTGTTTTGCCATGCACGCAACACTGATCGGTCATCAGACGTCAGCTGATATATTCTGCTGACGTTTCATGCTTGTACGTTTGGTAAGCTTCATCGGTGCTCGGCACAAGTTTTCTGCTTGGTTGCCTTTCTAACTATAAATAGCAGCATCTAGTAATTATACTTGTTACTTCAAAATCTGGACATTGCATTCTCTTAGAGCCGAATTCCAGCGTGCTTCTTATGGCCAAAAGACACTTCCTTTTCTTTTTCCTTTTACCAACGCGGGGCTCACACTTGATATTTGTTGTTGTTGTTGTTGTTTTTACAACCTGCTGCCAGGAAAAGGGATATTTTTTCATGCTGTAGAACTCCCTCCGTTCTTGAACACTTATCTTGTTCACTTTCAACATTGTGTTTAATTTTTGTGTCGTATTAAAAAAATATGGTAAATCTTATACGTTGTGTTATGATTTGTTTTATCGTTAAAGATATTTGAAACATCACATTTGAACAATATTTTTTAATAAAATGACGTTAAAAGTGAGTGGTGTCAAATATTTGAGAACAGAGGGAGTAACTAAAAGGCTTAATTGCAAAAACTCACCCATAAGGTTTATCTAGTTTGATATTCCACCCCATAAGATGATTTGTGGTAAAAATTCATCATCCACAAGTTTTAGACAAAATTCCCCCCCCCCTCCCCCCGCCCCCATCCACTCATCTCATATGTATTTACTAATAATTTATTAAGTAAGATTTAAATTTTCATAGACAATTTAAAAAATATTCAAAATATTATTTGATTTCAAATATAGGAGATGACTTTTATGGGACAATTCAAAATAGTTAAAATTTTAGATTAGAAAGGTTCCATGAAAGTCAAATGTTTCAAATTAGAATATTTATTGGAAAAATTTTGAAAAACTTTGAATTTCAAAATTTTAAAATTTCAAATCAGAATACTTATTGGAAATTCTCAAATTTGAATTTAAATAGTTTTGAATTGCCTCATAAAAATCAAATATTCTTGAAGAATTTAAATCTAATAAATATTTTGAATATTTTTAAATAAACATTTTGAATTTTCTATGAAAATTTAAATGTTACTTAACAAATTTTAGAAAATATATGTGAGATGAGTGGGTGGGGGGAGATTTTGTCTAAAACTTGTGGGTGGGTGGGTTTTGTCACAAATTATCTTATGGGGGGAATATCAAACTAGAGAAAACTTATGAATGGGTTTTTGCAATTAACCCTAACTAAAAAGTTGATATCCAGGCTTAGCATAGTGGATTTGTCCTGAATTTTAAATTTCATCCCAAGGTGTACATATTTTTTTTTATAGACCCCATGTGTGTACATAGTATAGGTTCCAATTGAGGAAAATCGACTACGGTTTGGAACTTGTTTTCCACGTTGCACAGCCCACCAATGACCCAATTTGTGTACCCAGCCAGCCCACCTTGAGTAAGCAATCACGCAGACCAGCAACAAGTGGTATAGTAGACCATTAAGAGCATCGAGCTCGATATTAAACTTCAACTCCAACAGTACTATTCATATAAAAAATCGAAGCCAAGCAGCCTACGTATGGTTAGTTCGTAATCAGCCTAGATAGGCCTAGTTTATTGGACATTTTTCAGACCATGCATAGACTATATTTCAAGACCCCATCAATGCGGGTTCACTGTACCTTTGAAAAAAAAACTCATGAAACGACATTATGATAATCTCACCTCAATGCAAATGATATAATCTTCGAACAAAATGGATGAAAATAGAGGGCCATTCAATTACATTAACAAAACGACAAAAAGATAAACTTTCTTTTTCGCCGGGAGACCGTATTCCAGACTTCAATGTTAAACAATTTGACGTTCGGACTATATATATGAGATGTAACCACAAAACACTGGACAATAAAGTGATTTTGAAGCCCGAATTTCATAAATGCTTTTCTGATCCTATTTTGAAGCCCAATGGCCACTTTAACTCTGTTTTTTTTTTAACATTACCAGTTTGACCTTGTTGTTGGACATTTTATTGTCAAGACTGAATCCATTCCATTACCAGTTTGACCCCCCCCCCCCCCCCCCACAAAAAAAAAAAAGAAAAAAAGAAAAAAAAATAGTGGTGCTCCATTGATAGCGTTGGAAAGATGGGGAAAAATTGACAATTAGCCTTCAAAATAGGTTGAAACATCGGTTACTCCTAATATGTAGAAAATTTCTTCTTTTGTATTATTGTTGCCACTATATGGGTAAATTTGCTTCGTCCTTTTACCCATTGACTCCTTTCTTCTTTTGAGGAAATTTACCCACTAACTCCATAATAAGACTATTTATTCAAAATCCTCGCAAGAAAAAGAATATTCAAAAGAAAAAAAAAGCAGTGGTGAAATCGAAGTATATTATCTCTATGACAAGTTACGTTCAACACAATATGTTCCACCAGAAGATTCCAACAACGCAATGTGTAACTAGATACACAGCTTCCTTACCAAGTTAGTTACATCATGATGCATGGTCTGATGAATTTTTATTCTCCCAATAAACCTGAAGAATGAATCCAACGTTTGAAGAACTCATTCTGAAGATGCATAGACATAACTCAACTATAGAGTTATATATATGCTCTCTAGCTATATTATATACTTGTGAGTTAGTTAGATATATACTCCCTCCATTATTCTTTTGTTATTTTGGAGACTGCCATAATACACACACATATATGACCTTTTTATTTTTTATGTATGCACATCAAATAGTTTAATTATTAACTATTAATCAGTTTCAAAATTTACTCGTGGCTAATTAATAATATTTTATACTATGTTTTCGTACTAGTCAGTTTTTTTTTTAAATTTAGCTGCTCGTACTTTTGAGCAATGCCTATATGAGAATGAAGACAGTATATTTCTACCTATATGATGAGTTTGGAGTTCTAGAAACGACAGTCCCCCTATTGTTAGTATAAGTAGGATCTATATGCATGTATATCTTCTGATGATATCAGCTACCGGAATGCTGCACCAAACGGCGTCCAGAAGTCTACCGGCGTCTCGCTGGCAACCGCGAAGGTGCTGGATATTGGGACTAAGCACAACCCTCGGCCGGTGAGGTCTCCATTAATCAACACCGCCGCCTCGCTGCAGTCGTCTCTCAATTTCTAAACACAGGAAAACGTGCAGTTAATTTGAGAGGCAATATAATTTGGGCACTTCATCAGCTATGTGTAGTATAAAATAGCGGCAGAGCTGTACCTTCAGATGGGGCACTTGCTGCCTGGTTTTTAGGTAAGGAGCACTGAGTGACTGCATACATGCATCATGCGCATAATGAATAATAAGGAAGATGCTATATATATATAATAGTTTTTACAAGTACACTATATATATACTTATATGATTAAAGGATCGGAGCTGCAGCTAGATGCGCACTACTTACACCAACTTGTTCGTGGAGAAACTTGATGTACTCGATGGTCTCGTGAAGCACTGAAGCGGTATCCGTCTGCACGCGGAGAGATTGATCATTATTATTCAGGAATTTGTTTTGCCAAAAGAGTAAAACCTGTGGCCCTTTAGCAACTTAATAACGAGACTTGATTAATTGGGGAGTTGGAATCTGAAAGGTTTCAGCTTCCACTAATACGATAATACAATGTGTGTGTAATAAGTGCACATGACCATTATGAGCGAAAATAAGAACTCGATCACTTACCTTTCCAAAAGGGGAGACTAGTTGTTGAAGTGCTGTGATTCTATCACCTAGCTTCTCTTTCCTCACCTGCAACATGTACAAATTGAATCAGTGAGGTGTGCACCTCTGTATATGAATATAAGAACTTTATGTTAAAAGGGAAATCCATATTTATTAGGGAAATTATTGGGATGGGGCCGGGTTCCCCATGTTCTTGATAACGCGTCTTTATGTTCAAATTTCATACCTTGAAGGTAGGCAATGGTGATGGTGTCCCTGTTCTCGCTCTCTTGAGCGGCGTTCGATCAGATTTTGCCTTGTTTCCAATGACGACGGAGCTAGAATCTCCGGCTCCTTCTAAGGCACTCTTCAAATGCAAGGGGATGGAAATTATTAGCACAGCTCTTTTTTTCATTGACGAACAGATAAGAAATTACAAATAATCTCGAATGAAAGAGCCGCACAGTGCTCAATATCAAAAGTTTTTTTAAAAAATCAACCTATTGAAATTTAGCATACGGTCGCAAAAGGAAAGAAAAAAAAAAGCATGCATGCAAAGTGTAAGAAATGTGAATCAACCTTTTCTGCAAGACAACTTGCCGACCTAGATTGCCCCAGTGATCTTCTTGCTGTCCCAAAGCATGCTGCCCCTTCTGCTGCACTAAATCCGGCGGGGGAAGGGTTCCAAAACGGCGTTTTAATATTGCTGAACTGCAAAGCCTCCCTGATGTTTCCTGGTGGCGCTTGGTTCATCGTCTGCTGCTGGTGGTACTGCTGGAAGCCCAACGACGACAAAGGCTTCGTTACCGCTGCCACCGGCTCCGTGAGGCTTCTCAGCAGCGAGGAGGACCGAAAACCGCCAGATGGTGAGGTTGGCGACGAGAGCAGCTCCAGACCAAGGTTGGATAGGAACTGGTGGTTCTGGTCATGGGGGTCTTGTTGTGGCAACATGAGGTTGTTATTGGAGGACGAGGGGCTCATCAAGCTTGGCGCGTTCACCATACGTCCTTGATCGTTTCTTGAGCCCATGTACCCATGGAAGCCAGATCCATCCCTAGATATATAAGGAATATACAGCATATGATATCATGAATTCGCGTTCATTCCTTGTTGGGGTTACAAAGAATGAACTGCAAGTGAATCTTGACCACGAATTATTGCAGCAAAAACACGCAAGAACCAAAACTTACAAGTAGTAGGGCTGGCTCCAATCTGCGGCGGCGGCGAAGGCGTTGCCGGCCACCGGCTGCTGCAGCACGGCAACGGCTGCTGGTCCAGGGACGCCTGCGGGCGATTCATGGAATGTTACAGAGCTAACACCACCAGTGGCGAACGAGTTCGACCCTGGAGACTCCGAGGAGGCAGCGTTGCCGGACCTCGAGCTGTTGCCGTCAGCCGTACCGGACCATCCGCCGCTGTATCCGCCCGCCGGTAGCTGGTCCGTCGAGCACGACACCGCTGTGTTCCACCAATTAACGCCGGCGCCGTGGCCGTGGCCGTGACTCGTGGTGCCAGTGGCCGCCGCGGCTGCTGCGGCTGCCGTATGGAGCATCTCCTGGTGATCTGCCATATCTCTCTATCTATATAGAGGTTGCTCTAAGTACAAGAGTGATCGATCTATCGTGTGTCTACTAATAACTGTAATATGATCTTGCTTTGGTGGTTGAAGAATCAGCTGTTTGTGGTGTGTGGGTTAGCGATTGATGGAGAGGAGAGAGGGAGGGCACATGCGACCCAAGTCGGTGGCGAGTAATGAGTGTTGGCGTGCTAGTCGTAGTGCTCGAGGCTAGCTATTTGGTATGGTGGGCAAGGTAGCTAGTAGGGATTATATTGGAGCTTGATTAATTTAGTTTTCGAGACAGCGTGAGAGTGCAATGGTGGTGGCGCAACGTGTTAATATATAAACCGTACATTAAAATTTATGAAAGTGGGGTGAAGGAAAGTAGAGAAGATGAAGATGGCGATGACGAAGAAGAAGGGAATTTAGGTTTTCTGACCCAGAAGAAGAAAGGTTATTGATCGTGTGCTGCCGGGTCATCGACTATCTGACGGCGACTCATTATCGCATGCTACTTGACGACGCACAGATGGTCTATGCATCATGATTAGCGGTACTTGCAACATGTGACAGTGAAATATAAGATACGCATATATAGACAATCGCAGTGGTAGTGTTACACCTAACGCTATTAGTTATTTAAGGTTTGTTGTGGTCCTTTCTACTAATTAATAACCTGATGAGGCTATAACTATATTCGCATTTCCTTATTTTTACTGACTATTCTTAGTTCCAAATCTCCAATTATCTCAATTCCTGGACAATTGTTTTGTGTCGGACAACTTGATCAAAAATATCTTTATGGTACGGTAATTAATAAGTACAAGACCTAGTCTGTTGCATGGCTCAACACAGAAAAATAAAATATACATTATGCCATACTTTTTTCATGCATGCATGACAATGATTTTATTTTTGGGGGAACATTTTTTCATGCATGATATGATACATACATGGATGACAGTGGTGTCTATGGAGCTAATAAGTAAGAGTGAGATATGCATTGATCATATACATCAGGGGCTTTTTTTTTTTCATCAAAGCTTCCATCAGGGCAAAGTCTTCAACATTTGTATGTCTTATTCCGCTCACATCGACCACATATATTGTACGTACAACATGGGTGTGTGTTTTCTAACTGACCCACATGCCACATACAGTACATCCTTGGCTGAAATGTACGGTAGACGGAGACGTAGCTACCTTATGTAAAGACGTAAAGTGGCCGGAACCAGAATTCTCATGCACGAGAAGACAAACAAAGAAGATCATTTCCTAAAAAAAAAAAAAGAAGAAAAAGACCGGCCAACGAGAGGGCAGCGGCCGCATGACGTCTTGCTGGCGACCAGATGGTCTTGGCCACACACACACAGGGAGTACACGGTGCGAGTCGCGTCACGTCATAGGCCGCGGACGACCCTGCCCGGGACGGCGCACGCGTGCCCGGGAAAAGCGAGCAGCGCACTAGTCTCGTGCGTGCACGAGGGCTGCTACGCGTACGCAGCCACCAGTGGGCACCTGCCACGCATCGTATTATTACTCTGGTAAGTAGAGTCTACCGATACTAATACTAATCTGAAGAACAAAAGAGAAAGTCAAGAAATTGAGTCTTACTAAAAAAAAAAGGTAATGTGCAATTATCCATGAATAACCTACTCGGATTTGTTTTCACAACTGATAACGAACAAAATGTATATGATAAACTACTGTGAGATCTTTCAAAATTAAAAAAAAAAAAGAAGATAAACTACCGTGAGAGTCACTTACTGTATTTCGAGTGGTTTCAGGAAAGCTCATTTAATTTTGCTGCAAGTGATGAAGGATGATTTAATGCTTAAGAAAATCATATACTGACGACATGACTTTTGCTTCGAATTTCGTATAATTAATTTCTAAGTTCTACTAGCATTGTGTATTTCTAAATCACGCGCAGAGAGAAAGAGAGAGAGATGCGTGTGTAGCTCAACGTTGACACGACGCAAGGCTAGAAAGAAATGGTTATGCGGTCATCATTGCGCCGTAGACCAAATTAGTCAGCGTGAGGATCTAACTTTTGATCCGGTGTCTCCTTTTTTATTTTGGTTTTGTGTTTAGTACTACACATCATAACGAACGCCATCCCGCATGACACGTGCAAGGTTTACAAAACCATTAAAAAGCGCTCCGATTTTCATGATTTTTGTAAAAGCCGGCCTGAGTTATTTTTACGGATGATCGATTTTTGTTTTAATTTTTTAAAATATTTTAAAAATTTGAAAAGCTACAAACCGTTAAAATTGTTCGGTAACCGTATAAACCGCTTGGTAAACAGCAAAAACCATTTTGTAAACCATTAAAACCGTTTTGTAAATCTAAATTCAAAAAACAACGACAAAAACCGCTAAAACCGAACGTTAAACCATAAAAATCATTCGGTAAACCGCAAACTACTCGGTTTTTATTTTAATTCCATGTAAATTCATATTTCATCATTTGAAACGGTTTTAGAACGGTTTTTCACCATTTTCGTAAAATCAGTCCCGAGCTATTTCTGCGGCTCAAAACGGTTTTGTGAACCTTAGACACGTGTTGACTTACTTCATCATACTGTAGTACTACTATCGTTTTGGCACCTTTAGTTTTGTGTCAGCATTACTCATAGTCAACGCACTAATAAGGGTCAACTGTGTGGAAGATTCTTGCCTCAGTCTTTGTCTCGATTCGATCCTGTTCTTTGTTTTTTTTTTCAAGAACTGTTGGCAGTGTGGAAAAGATCATTCTTGTCATGGAATCGACTCGGATCTAGGGCAGCGGACAAAATAGAACCACTTCTCTCTCTCTCTCTCTCTCTCTCTCTCTCTCTCTCTCTCTTTCGTCAAGGTCAAGCAGTAATATGTACTAATTGGACTTTGTGAATCATTAGTTTGTCAACAAACCTTAAAAACAGAAAAATAACCACAAGGTCAGCGGGCTTTGTATCCTGAAGGTGCTCATAGGGTTTCGTTGTTTATATAGAGAGATGATTGCTCGTGCGTACGTAAACAATGTAGCATACGAGTCTCTGCTTTCGTACTGTTGAAGATTGTACACGATAATTGACCCTTAAAGTTAATTTTTTGAATGAAATTAGGGGTTTTCTATTTGCTTGAACCTATCTTATGAAGGTAAAGCTGTTTGTTCCCCTTATTATAAGATGAAAAAGTTAGTCTCTTGCATCATCTATTCATCCTGTTCATTCTGTTTCTTTCAGAAGAAAAGTAACCACTTTTTTGTTTTGATTAACAAAAAATTATGCATTAGGGTTGTTCAAGCACCATACATGTCGGCCAATATAAGAGAGAGTGTGTGCTGCTTTTGATAACATCAACCTACTTCCTTACTAATGCAAAAAAAAAAAAAGGAGACAACAGTGTCGTGCGAGATGGAGTAAAGACGATTTATGTTCTTCTGTGGCTTGGCCCTCATCATGTGCGCGGGCTCTCCATGAGGCCCAAAAGGCCGATTTACGGCCACTCGTGAAAAATAAAGACTATACAGAGTACCTCGGATCGCCTAAAAAAAGACCTACCATGGCTGAACCTGTTAATTTCTTTTTTGTAATTTTTCTTTTTCCTGGAAATCAATTTATTTCCTTTGATCGCAAACTGGAAGAAAATTGGTACTATATATGTAATGAAATGAGTACTCTCTTGCAGTGAGCTTATTTGATCTGAGGGATTAGGACTAGCAACAAACTAAGAGCGCTCCAAGCCTGAAAAAATGGCCTTTACAATCATCGAGTATGTAGTCCTGCAGAACCTGAAAAATGGGCACTGCGAACGGCTGCGGCTTCATCTTCTTTAGCAACTCCGAGCAGCAGCACAGCTCAAAAGCAGCCTGAATCCTTTCATGCTCTGTTACACAGTTTGCGTGTGTTGAGGGTCTCAAGTATCTGCTAGTAGTAGTACGTTCTAATAGTTCTATACACAACGCAGCTTTCAAAACATTGCAACAGTAACTGAAACGGAAGGGCCGGTAATTAGAATTAACTCGAGGAATGCAGTCTGAACATTGCTCATTTTAGTGTCAGGCTCAAGGTGGCTGAAATCTGTAACTGTCTCCAATAAAAAGTACAATAAAAAAACAGAAGTAATACTTAGCTAGAACAGCATCGGAGCTCAGGTTCACGGTGACTGAAGAACAACGAAGGAGTGTAGGAACTGCAAACAAGAAAAAAAAAAGTTGAAGAAAAAAGATCCTGTTAGACAACCTCTAAGCCACCTGATCGAGCTGAACAACCAACACAGCATGCAGAGAAAAAAAGAAAAAAGAGGTCTGTCAGACCACCTCTGAACCACCCTAACTGGGCCGAAACTCAGCAGGTACGATCCTCTACAGCCGATGGATGTCTCCAATTCGGAGCATCCTAGCCGTTAATCACGCTCCGGCCCAGAGGTCCAACATCATCAACCAGACTGAAGTGCTTGCCTCATCTTTGGTAAAGGATGAAGCGGTACGATCCTATAGAACAGATCCTGTTCAAGTAAGGTCGTGCTGCCCTGCCGCAGCTTCTGCGCTATGAACTGGGTCAGCTCGCTGTTAGCCAGCGAGGTGGTGCTAATCACTAGGTTCAGCTCCCGCTGTCGTCCCAAAAATGTTGGGCCGGCCCAAAACGTTCAGCCTGCTGCTTCCGATTCTGTAGGCCCGTTATGTGTTGTGGTGTACAGGCTATTATTCGGCTATATACACTCGTGATTGCATTCAAGTAAATCTCTTGTGGTCTAAAATGAAAATGTAATTATTTTTATCCTAGTTAAGAAATACTTAGGTGGTGTTTGGATCACTAGCCCTAGAACTAAAGTGTAGCCTCTAAAATTTAAGTCATAAACTTTAGTTCTATTAAATATGTTTGGATATTAGGACTAAACTTTCGACCTTCGATATAATGTGACAGATTTACCCTCGTCTAATTACAACTTATCATCTTCAATCCTTGGCTTTCCATCAGAGGTCTCTCTATCTCGCCATGGCTGTTGACTTCAAGCTCATCTATCCGCTGCTAGCACAAGTCTCTACCCCAACCCACCATCATCAAAAGTTTCATCACTGAATCGAAAAGTTGCGGTCACCATGTTCTCCTCAACTGGATCAAAGGAAGAGATCGAGGATGTTCCAAATTTTTCTCCGTGTTGATGGCTCACGTGGAGCACAATATCAGAGTAGCTCACCTCAGAGCACGTTGATAGCACGCGACACTGCGCTACGGGCGAGCTGCCTCATGGACGCGGCATCGTTCTCTTCCTCCAACATCATCTCCACAGCCTCTCAGAATGCCTCGACCTCCATTAAAAGCTTTTCCTCACGCCTTGCTCTCCCATCAAACTTTCTCCACCTCGTCCACCTCAATGATTACGCCTTCTCCACTACATGCATCTGTAGCGACGCCTTCGGCCACTCCGCCGCAACGGAGGATGACGAAGGATGAGAAGCGCGACGCCGCAGCCGATGAGCACAGCAAGTGAGGTGGTGAGGAGGACGAGGAGGTGGCACTTCTCCACGAGCGCGGCGGACCAGTCTCGCCCCGTTAGCAGCGCCGCCAGGAGGTCCAGCGCCGAGGGCCCTGCTGCCGGCGCGGAGTCCATCCTGGTTTCGATGGGATCGAGGCTGTGGCCGACGGTGCTGGGTGGGAGGAAGAGGAAGGATTGCGGTGGTGGGGCGACACCGACGGCTCTGGTGGGAGCTGCGGGAGGCGGCTCAACTGCGGCATGCGGACGTTGGTCTTGCTACAACCTGCCGACGGCAATGTGACGAGAAATGCAATGACGGCGGCGGTTCTGCGTCCTACGGCCGGAGGTGGAAGGAGGAAGAGGTCGGACGGCAGTGCGCGACCGGTGCTGAAGGCGATAGATCCATGCCGGCTGCTGCAGAGAGAAGGGCGGCGGCCGGGGAAAGGCGAGTGGGTTGCAAGAAAGAGGGGTACCAACGTCCAATACTGAAATCGGACATCTTTTAGTTCGGTTTAGGACCTCCTTCGAGACTAAAACTTTTAACTAATTTTTTAGCGAGTTGTAAAAATGATGGAACTAAAGATCAAACAGGCCCTTATAAAAATAGTTATAAGCATGCACTGGTCCCTTTCATTATCCACCATTGCGGCCCCACGTGTCATTCGCTATCCTTATCGGCATCCGGATAACTTAGCAGTTAAGCCAAAGTCCACTCTGTCTGTACTCTCCAATCAATCCATCCCCTCCGCGGCCGGCTCGCTTCGTTCCCATTCACACCGGATGGATCTATTGCCTCTCAACATTCCTACAAAACACCCTAAAATAAGCGCACGTCACAAATCTAGCCTTCTCCATACTGTCACGAGTCACGACGCTTCCTTTCTGCCACGGAAACACCTCATCTGTGACGCTAAACTATATCAGGTTCCTATCTGCAAATTGTCCACACATATAGGAACAGAGAGAGCAGGGGGGAAAGAAGCTAGAGACGCCACCACCCAGCAGGGCCCAGGCAAGGCAAAGGGAAGGAAACAGGAGACAGGAGCGGAAGCGACCGCGCGGCCATGGGTGGAGGGGTCATGCGCACGGCCGCGAAGGTGGGCATCGCCGGGGGCGCCGCTGCGGCGGCGGCCGCGAAGGGCGGCCGCTTCCGGAACGGCACGTCGGCGTTCGCCACGGCCCCCGGCGCCGCAGAGGCGGCGCCGCTGGTCTCCGCCGCGTCCGGCGATGCCCCGTCCCCTGCGTACACAGGAGGGCAGTGGTCCTCCTGGGAGATGGACGACTGGGAGTTTGCGGATTGGAGGGACGACGCGGCCGCGGTGGCGGTGGTCGAGGAAACGGCGGTCGCCAAGCCGAGGCTGGTGTTCGCGCCTCCGTCCAGGGAGGAGGCCGAGGAGGCCACCACCGAGCTCAGGGATGCCATAGAGAGGTGAAAAAATTCGTCTCTACCGAGCTTGCCATATCAATTTGTCGAATTGGTCTGAACGGTCAAGTTTTTCTAGGGAATCAGTTAGTGGAAATTCCCTTTTTTCTTGGTCGATTGCCTCGATAATAGGGAGGCGCCAGGATTTCTTTCCGATCTGATCGTCCTGGCCCTGTTTTGCTGAAGTATCTAATTCGTTTCGTAGGGTTAGGTTTTTTAGATTCATTTTCCCAATTGTTGACAAGAGCCCTAGCCATCACCGTAGCATAACAAACTATTGTAAAGATGTATCGACGTTTGGTAATTAGCTCACTAGGTTGGATTGTTGGTTATATGTCTTGAAAAAAGTTGGGACCGTTTAGTTGTTATGTAGTATATGGTGGATGGAATTCTTAGCATATTTGATACAGTACTCTATATTCAAGGTATTAATAGGCTTGAATGATTTGCTCCCTCCGTTTGCTGGTACATCACGTTGATGGCTTGCAAATAGTTCAATCAGTGTGAAATATTAGCAGAGGGACTATGTAGTACTCCATTTGGTATCTCTGGCTTGCTTGCTACATTATTTTCAACAGTCTGTTATTTCTGCGAGTGATACCTTTGCCACATTTTTTGGTTACTACATATTCACACTATTCTCACAAAGTGACTTGTTACAGGGGTTATTTTAACGAAGCTCCGGTAGAGGTCGTTAAGGGACAGGATAAAGAGCTTAACAAACTGACAGCTGATACAATAATTCCTGCAATGCCGGGACATGTAGTTCAAGCTTTTACATTGTTGAAATCAAGTCCAGAGGCTCAGGTTAGTATCTGTATTGTTTTGCTGCTGTTGTGGTTGATCGAGTTCGGCTTTTTTTTTTTTGAGGAAATCAGTTGTTTGGTACCCCAAACAGATGCTATTTAGAAAAAAAAAACATCATAAATCTCAGTATCATTTTTTCCCTCTTGAATGCACAGGAGAGCTGCATGCCATTTCATTTACAAGGAATTTCCCATCATATAATATCATCCAGATAACTGAAATTGACTGCTAAATACTGAATGAATGAGTAATGGTTTATTGTGTTACTCTGTGTAGTTGTCAACTTAAAAGAAATCCATTTAGCATTTTTGCTTGGTCCCTTTATGTAAGCGCATCATTGTTGTTATCTGCATCCATATATCTCATGTATATGGAGCCTTTGCTGTTCAGTTACAGTTCTGATAAATAGTACACCATCTGCCACATTTCTTTGACATTTCAGACAAAGGAAAATGAACTGTACTTTCTATTAGGCTACAGTTATCTGTCTGAAATTTGGAACAATCATGATAGTTCGTTGTCACATGATTTATCTTATATGCAATAGACCATTTAGATTTACTCGTATGATATCTGCTATTATTTTTGTTTCACTAATAAATGTTTGTTGGGACTCTTGATTTCTAGAGCGTTGTCGCCTCCCTTGCATCAGATAGAAATGTCTGGGATGCAGTAATGAAGAATGACAAAGTCATGGAGTTCTACAGGACGCATCAGCCAAGTATGTTCGCCCGAATTGTTTAGCTAGCATGTCAATTCATTGTCGCTCAAGTTGTATGACTGTTGTTATCTTGTGACACAGCTCTAGTTCAGGCTTTCCCCGAGGAAACTGCCACAGTTGAGTCACCAGAAAATTTTGGGGACACGTCACTTGAGGAAGAGTCTACCGGCTCACCTTTCATGGACTTTGTGGACAACGCGACCAAGACTGTGAGGGAGCTAGTGACCAACATAACCCAGTTCTTCCAAGACATGTTCCGGAACACGGAAGAAGGGCAGGCCGGAGGGGCCTCCTCAGATGAGAAGGCCCCTTCACTCAAGGAGATGGCTGTAGGTGGATCCTTCATGGCTCTGACCATAGCGGTCATCCTAGTTGTTCTGTTCAAGAGGGCATGATTCGGCCGTATTCCCTCTAGCACCTATGGTGGTACTTGAAATCTGTCGAAAATTACTTTGTCTATCGTTTGTTTAAAAACTACGGGATGTAATGTACAGTTTGTGTCTTTCACGTCGTATGTCCACTTGTGGAAACAGTACGGTTAAAGAACATATGCTATATAAGTTTTTGTAACCTGCTCACTGAGACTTCTGTTGTAGTTTGTGTATCGTATTTTGTTTACGTGTGAATGTATGTTCTGTGATATCTGGAAAGAATGAGTATGGGATAAAACATACTTATTTTATGAACTAGGCTTGAATTGTGCCTTGACAGGCCGTCTGCTGCTTCGGCCGAGGCAAGAGATCGGAGGCTGTTTGATAGCATGAAGAGGCTAAATAAAAAAAGAAAAAAAAAAGGAGTCTGTCAGACAACCTCCGGGCCATCCTGACCGAGCTGAGGGCCCAGCAGGAACGATCCTCTACAGCTTGCGGAAGCATTCCTAGCGGAGCACAACCTGGCTGTTAATCACGCTCTGGCCCGGAGGTCTGTTGTCATCAACCAGACTGAAGTGCTTGCCTCATCTTTGGTAAAGGATGAAGCGGTACGAGCCTATAGGAAAGATCCTGTTCAAGTAAGGTCGTGCTGCATCGTCCAAACACCAGCTCTATATGTTTTACTTCTACCTTGCTGACAACCAAGGTGGTGCTAATTCAACGCTGCGTTTCAGTTTTTTGCGTCACAGAGAGAGCAGGCCTTGTAGGCCCATTCGACATTCTGTTATTGTTAATGACGGCCTGTTAGTTCAAGGAAAGGGAACATTCTGTTATAGGCCCGTTCCTGACGTTCGTTGCTCAGATGGTAGCAGTAGCCAGGCCTTATAGACCCATTCAGAATGAGATTACGACTTGTCATTATATTGAGGCTTACGTCAGGAATTCGTGACTTATTGGGGCTAAATTTTCTTGATTATTCCGGCTCACACATCCCTAGAGCTGTGTTGGGTTACGAAAATGCTCAGGGAGATCGTCTACTGTTTGACATCCCATCGCCGTGTACTCAGAACTTGATTGCCATTGCCAGAAAATTGGCAATGGTTGGGTAGTAGAAAAAAAATATATAAAAAAACCAAAATACTCCACTTACTTATAAATTATTCAGTTTATAACAAGAGTTAATTATTAGAATAACAGATACGTATTTGAGGAGAAAGTAATGATGACGGTCACACATAGTTAACATTACTAGTATTTAGTACACATATACCCTGATTGCACTCAAAAAAAAAAAGCCTCATCAACAACCATCAAAATCATATACTATGTAGTATCATATTCCAGGAGCTCTGCAAAACCACCGTGAAATTTTATAATTCAAGATTTCTCAAACGCAGTACACGTCTCTGAGATTCAGAAGAAAAGTAATATGACTCTGAAGCTCATTTACGATGCCTATTGTTTTATTCATTCATTCCTGCAAAATTGTATTGTAAGTCCTTCAGTTTATACATTTCATTTTGTGTTATACAAAAGATACAAATTGGTGAAGAAACAGGTGAGCCACTAAAGTTACAAGTCTTGCAGAGCATAGAATCGGTAGGCTGTTAGCAAGCTCTAAGGAAGCACTTCTGCTCATGTCTCAAGATACTCGATGTCACCCTCAGTGAGAAACATCTTCCCTCTGTTTGCATTGCTCGCTCTACGCTGGGTTGGTGGTTGCCCTCGCTGCACAAAAGAAAGAAAAATGTTGGGGACTAAACTGGGTTCAGCTGTTAACAGAATGTGGATACTAAAAATCGTGCAGTACCTTCCGTAGAACAAATGCAAGATACAGATAGGAAGCCTCCCACTCATCCTGCGACAGTGTACCTGCATTATGTTGGATGTTAAGGTGGGTGCAACCCAACAGTAATCAAATGCAGCCAATCTACATAGTTCTATGTCAAATTACTTTGGTCCTGTCTTCCATCACCAAGTGCACCCAGCCTCCGCATGAGTTCGGTGAACTCTGGCTTTTCCAAGTACTCATGTACAAATTCATGAAAGTTTTTCATAAGAACCAGCTCAAGGCCATACTGCAAGGTATTGCCAACATGTAAACTGGTGTCAATAAAACAAAGGTCATGCAATCAACTTGATAGAAATATGAAAAACATATAGCTGGCAACAGCTTCATTTTAAGAAAAGCAAAAAGAGTATAAGTAATTGTTGAAGCACGGGCAGCACTCGACCCTCAAAACAACAATTCAATACCTCTTCTGCCAGTAATTTGAAGAGATGGAATGGAACAACCCATTCTGGGCAATCAACAGCATCCTGCACAATGTAGAAGGATCGTGTTACAGTCCAATATTTTTTCATAATCTTTTAATACAAGAGAAACTCTAAAGAAGAGATATGTGTCAAAAACATATTGGATACAACAGAAATTGCTTACTCAAGTTAGACTATCAGTAGTATTCAAGTACATACTTCACACAACTAACAGACACTCATGCAAAGATTAATGATAATTTGAAGGACATTCAACTGAAAGAAATACGAGGCACAAATTAAGGGAAAGCTGGCTCCAGTGTTACCTCCAAGTGAAACTTGTACTTGATACCAAAAGGTCTGGATGCCGGGAATTTCTATGTCATCATCAAAACAAATATATGGACGAGTTAGTTACAAATTAACATAAACATATTTGTTATATAAATATTTTAGCAGAATTTACCTTTTCCGCATACTCTTCGCCAAAGCTAATCCAATAAACGCTATTCCCAAATTCCAGCCCCTCAGCTGAACAAAGAAAGGGTTTTATATTATATCTCATAGCAAGTACAGACCCTGTTTCGCACAGCTTTCGTCTCATCTTATTTAAAAAATAATTAAAAATAACTTATTTCTCAGTTGTCCCAAAGATCAGGATTCTGTTGAGCTTATTCATTAGAAGATTATAAGAATGAAATAAAAATCCACAATGAGCAGAAGCTGTTTTTCAATTAAGCACTTATCTATTCTAAAAAGAAATAAGCAGATGACGAATGCTCAAAGATGACATAATAAATCAACGGCATCAAATAAAAGTGAACGGAGGGAGTACGTAGAAACTATGCCAAACAGGGCCATATGCAAAGTTAATCAATAAAATGATATCACCATACCCTCTCGAAGCCTTTTGATAATAACATTAGCATCAGGCATTGTCCCAACAAAAATACCCCCAGGGCGGAGCAATTGAGAAACATTTGCCAATGCTTGTCTAGCACGTGCTTCAGTTGACCATGAATAATGCAAAGCAAACTGAAATACAGAGAGATGAACTCAAATAAGGGACTTGTATTATCGAAAATAATTCCTTGTACAGACTTCAGAGAGAGCCTCCCTATAACCTACTTAATTAGACAACTAATGTTGAGAGGTGTAGAAAATATTTGAAGGTGCAATTGCATTTCCAATAGAAGAAAAAAAATGTAGTTGCCAGACACTTTTTTTCGATGAGGAACATAAAAGGTTCCTTATTTTGTGGGCAATGTAACAATATTATACGGTGCCATCTTCTATGACAAATATTGCATATGCAAGTATAGATTAGAGAAGGTTTGACAAATACATAGCTGCACTGCAATTAGAAAATGATACAGTACAAGCCATACAATAACTTAACGGTTAGAAGTATAAAGCAAGGTGACTCACCTGGCAGCTACATATGTCAAATGGAGCATCCTCATATAAATATTCATCCAAACGAGCCTAAAAGGAATAAATAAATGAAATGGACAAGTCTTGTAATTCATTACCACTTGCAATTAAACGTGCAAGCAACTAAATCTTCCACAACTAACAATAAATACATGGGGTACAAAACACTCTACATGGCAACGTCAAAGAATTAAACAGTATTATCATTTCAGTAAAAGCTTATGAATATGTCAACAAGAGGTATATACTTATGCAAAAACATCATTTGACATAATAACAGAAAATATGAAAATGTTTCAAACATACTGTACTACAGATGCATGCCCGGTAACGGTAACCTGTTAATGCTGTGGCGGGTTTATGAATGCAAAAGCAAACCACAAAATCAGGAACATGACTCAATCATTAATGGGTAATAATGAAGCATCTTTTGTTCACTCCTTCACCTTGAAACAATCAGTACAAATAAGTCGCGCAGGAAAACTGAACTTCTTCCTTCGTTGTTGATCTGTGTCGCCATTGTACCGAGTCATGCAGTCTTTTATCTGAAAAGTGAAAGACCATTATATGGCTATGCTCTGAATTGAAACAAATTCAATAAAACATCGATTTACAATTCACAACAGAAAGAGTTCAATTAATCAAACTTATTACACATGAGACCTATGAGAGGCAGAGGTGGGAAAGACAAGTGAACATCAAAAAACAAAAAACAAAAAAAGCAAACTTTCAGGTGCCAATCCGATAAATGCAAAAACATACAGCTAATTTATATTACACATGGAGCATAAACGCCTGATGTGGCATGAAACTAACCGAGCCTTCGGCGATATCAACCCCCACGTAATATCCAACCTTGGCTTTATCCCACTTTATCAAATCACCTCCCTGCATTACAAAACCAATGCCATCACAGGTTAAACAACACGATCTCCAAGCGCAATAACCAGTGCTGCTTTCTGACAATTCCTGACGCAACAGTCCCGACTCACCTTCCCACACCCAAAATCAAGCACGCAATCACCGGGGCGCGCGTACAGCTGGATCAGAACGCTCTTTATCTGCCCACATACAGAAGAGATTGAACGGTTGGTTAAGCGTGGTGCGCTAGCAGAGGTCCTGCCGAGGAGGTCACGGATGCCTCTATTTCTCGTCACGGAATTCCACACACACACACGGGGTGTGTGTCTACGGGCAGAGAATCTAAAGACCCACCCAGTTGTTGAGCTTCTTGAGGTGGATGATGGGGCTGTTCTCCCGCTCCTCGAGCGTCTGGTTGGACCGCGCGCTGTAATGGTCCGCCACCCGCCGCGCGCTGTTCCGCTCGTCCGAGTACCCCTGCTGCACGCCATACCCGCCTGACAGCAAGAGTCGAAACCGAACCCTAGTCAGCCACCCACCTGCGCTGCGCACCTCGCCTCCGGCCAGGACGGAGTGAAGGAGGAGGAGGAGGAGGAGGAGGAGGAGAAGGCGGCGGGGGCAATACCTGCGCCGTAGTGGCGCTTGGGCGCGGAGCCGTAGGCTGAGGAGGAGGGGTCGTCGCGGGGCCGCTTGTTCATCCCGCCGCCGTCGGCCAGTCGCTCCGCGCGCCGCGCAGCTTGCCCGATTCGATCCGGTTCGGTTTGTACGGCCGTCTGGTGTGGGGAAGGAAGGAAAGAGGGGTTGCTGGGGAGCGAGCTTGGGTATGAGTCGGTCGGTCGGTTGGTAAAGTTAACAACGGTGTGTGTCTGGATGTTTTCTGTTAGAACACTGCTACAGCTACGACTCGACAGGCGTTCGACTCCTGTATGACCAGCTTCATCTCACGGTGAGCAATCATTATAATCAAATTAATTACTACCCAACGGCCGCGGGTCATACGTAATCGGAACTCAGTCGGGTGTCAAATGTAAAACACTTTTATTTTCATTATATGTTTATAATACTTTAAAAGTGTTCATAAAATAGTCTTAATTAGATTGTTTAGGTGAAAGAGGGTTAACATATAACCTAGAGTTTAATATTTGTTTTTAACCTCGAGATGTGTGATTGATTAAAGGAAGGGTAATTCTGCTACGAAGCAATTCATAATTTCAAAAAATATGCTAAACGGAAAGCAAAGTGTCTTTTTAACTCTTAATAAAACTCATATTATTTAATAGTTCTATATATAATTCTATTTACTTACCTTTCAAAATGCACTATAATTATTTGTCCTTTGTACTCCCTCCATATTTATTTATTGACGTTTAGAACAAAAACTTGGTTCAAAATTAGTTCAACTTTTCATTCGGAGGTAGTAGAAAGCTGTTGGCATATACTTTTTTATTTTGTGAATAATCTTGCTCCCAATTTTTGCTTGCTCCTTCTCAGAAATTTGTGTGACAACACTATCTCGTTGAAACAAATGAAACTAAGAACTTCATCAAAATTTGAGTATATCATGGCTGGGGTTTTTAGTATAGTGATGGCATAATCATCGTAAAAAGAGAAGTAAGGACTTCACTAGAAAATCAATAACAACCAGGATAACATCTTATATACATTATCATACATTTTCACAAACAAATGATTCTTAGAAGTATATAGTACCATGCTAATTTGTTGCTTGCCATCATCATATTTGTAATCCAAACATAAAAACTAACAAATGATATGGTAGCAATTAATTCACACCACAACAACTTTATGCGATCAAACAATATACATATTGCTCTAACTATCAATTTTCTTGTGTGCATTATATTCATGCTAGTGGTTGCCAATTCTACAAACCGCATTGCAGTTACTCACATATTTCCTTCAAATGGGTCACATTCATTTTGCAAAAGGAAGGCAAACCTACTCCATACTCCATCTCGATTGAAGCAATGCGTGGTAATCTTTTATTCACCGATATAGTCTTTCCAAACCAAGACAACCATTTTATCATTTGTGAATAGATCTCAGAGCAACAACTTGTTTGCAAATAAGACATCACTGCTCTATCACGTAAGCATAGCTATCAAATTCAACGGTAATAAATCCATGTTGACGTTATGAATCATGCAAAATGCACTTCCACCTAGTAAAAAAGACACTTTTGTGGATTCTATTCCTTTATTTTTTAAAAAAAATCCAGACCTTAACCCTACTCTCAAAAGCATTTTTATCTTCTCATAAACAAGCACGACTTAATTGCATTCAACCCTTATTGTATCAAATGTAGAAACTTTTATATTTAATGTTGACTAACTGGGTTAGTAAGTGACACTATACTATAGCGATAATACCGTAATAATAGTGTATTCATACCATCAAATAAAAATGTATATTAACCTTGGTACCCACTCCAAATTACTTCACGGCCGACAACAAACTAGCAATGTGTAGCAACCTTTTATTCACTAGCACCAAATCTTTTGCAAAATAAGCAACCCATTTATGTTCTACAAAATAAATATCACTACAATAACTTCCTGCCGTAACACAATTGAGCGCGCTCCTCTACCTCGCGCTACCAATTTTAAGGGCATAAAATCCTGCTCGCGTCTACATATCCGGTTGATACGCTACCATTATTGCGTATATATATTTTCCTAAATTGCAAGGTTTATTTCCTGTACATGAAATGACCCTTGTAAATAAAATATATTGTTTATGATCTTTTTTTTTAAGAAAACCCCATCCATATCCTCTCTAAAACTTTTTCCATCTTCTCTTACACAACCAAGGGGTTGAAAGGCAAATTCACCCCGAGTAGAATGCACTGTTGTCGGTCCTATTCTTCTCTTTCCCGAAGCTTCACTCATGTCCTACCGGAATCATGGGCGTCGTCTCTCACACACATAGGTGGAACTTGTAGCGTCCTGGAAGTACATACATAGGACGTTCCCAAAAATAGGCTATAGCAAGCACTGTTTTGGAAATACGGCGGCAGCCTGAGGTGCAATCCGGAAAAGCGTTGGCCGGTAAAAGGGCCCAATAAAATGACGGCCCCCCTCCCCTCCTGCGGGAGAGAAAGAGTAGAGGGAGATAGACTGCGTCCGTCCCCGTCTTCGTCTCCCCCCATAAGACGAGAGCGAGCCGAAGCCGCGGAGAAGGCTTTACGAACAAACAACAAGCCATTACCAAAGCCAAAACACCCACACACAAACCCAGGCGGGAGACCAGCGCCCCGCGCCCGCCAAGGCGACGTCGCGTGAGCGCGGAGGCGCCAATCCCGCTAAGCTTCCGGGGGCCGCGCGGGGGGGTAACGCGGGGGACGGAGCTCGCCGCCGGGGAGTGAGGGGAGGAAGCCTCTTCGCCGCTGCGGATCTCCCGATCTGAGGCGCCGCGCGCCAATTCCCCGCAGGTACGCGCGTTGATCCGGGGCGGCTTCGGCCCGGCGGTGCTCGCCCGCGCCAATTCGAGTTCCTCCCCATTGCGTTTTCGATTCGTTTCTGCTGAAACACTTGTGCTTCGCCTGCTTGGAATTTTTAGGGTTTTGCGGTGCCGGCGACGAATATGAGCGTGCAGAGCCCTGGGACAGCCGTCTGGTGCTAGGGTTCTATCTCTCGCGCGCCGTGGACGGAGGACGACGACGGCGCCCGGCAGCTCCCTAGGTTTTCCATGGGAGATGGTGGAGTCGCGTGCGCCGTCCGTGCAGTCGAGGGCTTCGGTTCCGCAGCCCTCGTGAAGAGAGGAGGAGAAGCGATGCCGGACAAGGGGGACAGGGGACACGCCCACCACCACCAGCAGCAGCAGCAGCACCGGAAGAGCCAGCAGCTGGCGTCGTCTGCCGAGCTGGAGGAGGGGGAGCTGCTCAATGGGGAGAATGACACCAACTTGTTGCCCGAGAGGAGCATGCCACCCAAGAAGTGGCGCAAGGTGCTGGTGGCTTCAACAGCTGCTGCAGAGGCAGAACCTGGGGAGATTGTGGCCGCCCAGGCGGTGCCGTCGAGGAATGCGTCGAGCAGGAACGGGGAGCTTGGTAAGGGGGATTCTGTTCCAGAGAGGCAGAGGAAGGACCAGTCAGGGAAGACAGGGAGGAAGTCAAGTAAGGATGAGGTGGAGCCAGGGGAGGTTACCCCAGTGGACAAAAAGCAGGACGGTAAGTCCCAGCGGGGCGACGATCGTAGCAGGCGGCAAAGTTCATCTGCCCAGAAAGGTTCCTCGCGTGATTCTGATGAAGAGCCTGGTGAAATTAAGCCAGACAGCAACAGCAGTGGCAGTGTGAGGAAGAGCAGAGCAGCAGAGCATCAGGCCATCAAGCAGCAAGCTGATACTTCTGATCACTCAGGATCAAAAAGTCGCAGGAAGGGAGAAGGGAAGAGTTCGTCGGCTGGGAGACATTTTCCTGGAAGAAACCGCGAGCCGTCTCCATCAGTATGGGATCGGCATGATAGACGCGAGAGGAGTCCAGGTATCCTGGGCCGTTATCCTCATGACCGTATTCGTCATGACAGGTGTGACAGGAGCCCGAGCCGTTTGGACCGCTCTCCACGTGATCGTGCTCGCCACTACGATACCAGAGACCGCAGTCCCTATATTTCGCCTCGGCATAGATCTCGCCAATTCCACCACAGGGATAATACACCAAGCCGTGTTGATAATTCCCCTCGTGGGAGGAGTCATCATGAGGACTTCAAAGACCGTAGCCCAGTACGTCATGACAGGTCACCATCTGAACGTTACCGGTCTATTGATTCTCAAGAAGCAATTAAGAAGAGCAGAGGTGCCAAGCTTGATTCCAAAATCCCCGAAAAACCGCAGTTCAAAAGCAAATCAACAAAGCAATCTTCAAAACCCAAGAGTGCTAGCAATGTGAAGGCTGAGGAGAAAACCTCCAAGGAAAAGGCAACTGAGGACTCTCAGCACACTGAACTGCCTCCACCACCGCCATTACCACCGCCCCCGCCACCACCGCCTCCTCCGCCACCCCCATTACCACCTGTCGTGCCTCCTCCCCTGCCTCCACCACCTGAACCTGAGGTAAATGGAGTTCTTGCAGAAGATGCTTGTATGGAAGAAGACATGGATATCTGTGACACTCCACCTCACCCTAGTGTCTCACCTCAGCCCACCGAACCCAATAGTGAGATGGGGAAGTGGTTTTACCTTGATCAGTTTGGTATTGAGCAAGGACCGTCCAAACTTGTTGATTTGAGGCAGCTGGTGGAAGATGGATACCTTCTTTCTGATCACCTAATTAAACATGCTGACAGTGACCGATGGGTAACTGTTGAGAATGCCGCTTCACCACTGGTTCCATCTGATTTCCCCTCTATGTATTCAGATGCTTCAGCACACCTGGTTAGTCCACCGGAAGCCCCAGGAAATTTACTTGACGAAGCTCGAGAGGAGGCATCTAACTTGGCATCCAAAATGGAAGAAGCACCTGCAGAATATGAGGAAGATTTCTATATTGATGATAGGGTTGAAGCATTGATGGAAGGATCAATTTTGGTACATGGTCAGGAGCTTGAGATTCTTGGAGGTAAAGTGACTTCTTTATTGCTGTTGGAATTGGAATGTAGAGTTAAAATTGTTTCTTCTGATGCCAGTGGGCCGAGTTGGATTTGGGTTCCGCCCCCCCCCCCCCCCCCCCCCCCCCCCCCTCTTTCTTTTGTTCAATCGTCTTGGTTTGCATATTTTAGGGCTGTGAAGCCCTTGGGCTTGTTGGCTTTTCGTGGAAGCAATAACGCTTCCAATCTGGATTTGCAGTTTGCGCCCCAAGCTTGACGATGTCCATTTGCGTGGGCCCGGGTTCTGGGTTGGGTTGGTCCATAAGGTTTCTTGGTCCTTTTTTGGGTCCTGTTACAGTTGCAAAATCTAACGGTCCTGACCGTGGATCTTCTGAGAATTTTGTCTCTTCTGTTTTGCAAATGGACCCTCGTGATTTTTTTTAATCTGACTTCCTATAAGAAGTGGCTATTTCCTAAACTGTCCTTCGAAGCTCTATCTGAATTGTTGTTGATGTGGATTTTTCTGGTAAGATCTATTTATTCCTTGTTATAAAGGTCGATCTTTAATATATTTTGTATTTGTAAACCAGTATACTTGTTTTGACTGAACAGTTTTGAAAATATAAACTCTTTGTGGGGTGTAAGTGCAAATATGAAACGCTGACACTCAATATAGCATTTCTACCCTTCTTTGATTTTATTTTTACAACAGGGAAGTTATGCTTTAAACTGTTACACCTTGCAGTTGTACTAATGCCAGTAGCTTTTTTTATTTTCAAATTGCAGAGATTTTAAATTCAGATTTTAAACCTGCTGACTGGGAAAGATGGAATCACCCTGAAGGTACTGGATCAGTTCTGTCCTCATTTGGCCTTAGCATTTGTGTTTTTCTACATTTAATTTCTCAGATGTGCATACTTTCCTTATGTTATACAGATGTCATTCAGCCTTAGGATTTGCTGTTTTCTACATCTAATTTGTAAAAAAATGGTGTATATTTTCCTTATACAGATACAGATGGTATTCAACTTCTAGATGCTGACATGCCCTTAAAAAACCTTTTAGATGCTGACATCCTATGTGTTTTTCTTATTTAGTCATTTACTCTCCCCACATATAAAAGCGAAACTGTGTCACAAGAAAATTACATGAGCTGTTTTAGTTTTTCATGATATTTCTTTCACGGTTTTTTTTTCTTTTTTTCCTCGTTATCATCTGACATTTCTTGTGTCATTTTTTCAGATTTTCCAAGATATCACATGCATCCTGAAGGAGATGATAGAATCAGCAAAGGCACAAAATTGCTTGGCCACAGGCCCACAGATACTTATGGCTCTGGTTCCGTTGAGGGGAACAGTTTTCTCCATCATGTAGAATCTAGCGAATGGTTTTCTGGGAGATGGTCTTGTAAAGGTGGTGACTGGAAGAGAAATGATGAGTTGAGTCAAGATAAGCCGTACAGGAAAAAAATTGTTCTGAATGAAGGTTTTTGGCTTTGTCAAATGCCAAAAGGTAGCCATGAGGATCCTCGTCGGCTCTGCAAGGATGAACTCTACAACCCTGTACGGAGTAAAAAGCTTGATCTACCAATGTGGGCGTTGTCATCAGCTGATGAGGATACTGACAATGTTAATGATGCTAGCAAAAATGTTGTTTTGCCTGGGAGGCCAGGTCAGATCAGACAGCCTCCTAGGGGAGTTAAGGGAACAGTACTTTCAGTGGTTAGGATAAATGCCCGTGTTGTTAAGGACCAATCATCCGTTGAACCCCGGACAAAAAGCCGTGGAGCTGATCGAACACTTTCCAGATCATCACGTTCCCATTCAATTGGGACCGACAGGAACTCTGTCCATGAGGGTTCATTGCATTCCAAGAAGCATCATGATCATGATTCACAAGGTTTGCACAAGTCTAAGTCAGTTCCAAACATTCCAAAGGATCATGTTTGCACAATTGAAGAATTATCAGTCAATTGGGGTGACTGGTACTACCTGGATGGCACTGGGCATGAGCATGGTCCATTTTTGTACTCTGAATTGCAAAGATTAGTAAAAAAGGGCACTATAATTGAAAATAGCAGTGTATTCCGTAAGACTGATAACACATGGCTTCCAGTTATGGATTTGAAACCAGACTCAGCTGTTTCTAGTGCATCACGAAGTTCAAATTCTAATTCCACCTCGGCTGTTATGCACTCAGATCTATATATTGTTGGTATGAACCATGGATCTTGTACCTTCCATGAGTTGCACCCCCAGTTTGTGGGTTATACGCGTGGTAAGCTACATGAGCTAGTGATGAAATATTTCAAGAACAGGGAACTTACATTAGCTATAAACGAGGTCTTGGATCCATGGATTTCAGCAAAGCAGCCCAAAAAGGAAATAGAAACATACTTTTCTCACAATTCAGCTTCTAGGTCTTTTTCGTCAGGTACTGTGTCACATCTTGCTTGATCTATATTACTTTCCTTACACCAGCTCAATGATTAATTGATTATTAGCTTAAATTGATGCATTTTAACCACTGATCTGCCCACTCTCACTGGACTGATTTAATTCCTTCTGGATACACATTGCACACCCTTTGTCATAATTTTTGTATTTGTGTTCTTATCTTCATAGTTTCATATAGCCTGTTTATATTGTGGACCTTCATAAATTTCCTTATTTTGGGCATTGCAGAAGATGGTGGGCCTGCAAAAAGGGCAAGGTTGCTGTCTGATCAAAATGATGAAGATATTCACGTGTCAGATGATATTCTTTCCTGTCAGAAAGAGGACATCAGTTTTGAAGAATTATGCCTTGGGACTGATGTTGATGACAACTCTGTGGATTCTGGGACAGAAAATGAAAGTTGGGGTATACTGAATGGTGCTGTGTTAGCGAGGATCTTCCATTTTCTGAGGACAGATGTGAAATCACTTATTTCTTCTTCAGTCACTTGTAGGCGCTGGAATGCTGCAGCTAAGTATTACAGGAGCATGTGTAGATTTGTTGATTTGTCTTCTGTTGGCCCTCTTTGCACTGATTCTGTGTTTCGTGGTATTATGGTATGTTCATATCTTTTTGAATTTTGAGATGTACTCTGTCATCTTTCTTGCTTTGAACTCAAAATCATTATTTCCTTTCAGGCTGGTTATGAGAAGCAAAACATTAGGACTCTTATTTTAACTGGATGTTCAAATCTTAGCTCGCTTGCTCTTGGCAGATTACTTGAGCAGCTTCCACACATATCTTATGTGAACATTCAAGGTTGCAATCATCTCAGAGATCTGAAAAACACATTTCATCATATAAAATGGATAAGTAGCTCTTTGAGTTCTGAGGACTCGTATCAGAAAACGAAAAGTATGAAGCAGGCAGGCGATGGTAACTACTATCCATCGAAACTTGCAAGGAGTTTGACCAATCAGCTGGGTGGTTCCGATGAACTTGATGGCTATTTTGCTGATATTTCAAATAGGGAGAACTCTAATCTTTCATTTGGACAAGGTTTCTATAAGCGATCAAAATTACTTGATGCTAGAAAGTCCTCTGCGGTTTTGTCAAGGGATGCACAAATGAGGCGTTTGATGCAGAGGCAGGCAGAACACAGTTACAGGAAAATGGAAGAGTTCATCGTTAACAGGCTCAAAGAAATAATGAAGGGTAACAGATTTGAATTTTTCATCCCAAAGGTACTATTCTTATTTAATAATTCTTTTTGCTGGTTTTCTGATGCTCAAAACAAGGTGTACTTAATCTCATACCCATAATTTGTTATTTTTACAGGTTGCAAAAATTGAAGGTAGGTTGAAAAATGGTTATTATGCTCGTCATGGCTTTAGTAACATCAAGCATGATATCCGTTCTATGTGCCAAGATGCATTGAGGTAAAATGGCTTAATTTAACTGAGTTGAAGATTTCCAGAAGATTACACTGTTTCTTTTTCTTACATTTCTTATTTGCTACCTTAGATATAAAGATGGCAGTGATTTGGGAGATATAAAGCAAATTGTTGTCTCCTTCATTCAGCTAGCAAAGAGACTAGGGAGCCCATCACATATTTCTGAGAGAAATGCAGCAGCACAAAAAGACAGCTTGGATATTAATCAATATTCTTCAGATGCAAAACTCAAAAAGAAACAAAATAAATCAAGAGGAGCAAATTCTGTTGCTACTGGAGCAGATAATTCATCTCGTTCATTTGATCGTGAAATTAAAAGAAGCCTATCTAAACTGAAGAAAAGAGCTGTTGACTCTGGCAGTGAAACATCTGATGATGATGATGGCTACTCTGAAGGTGATGAAACTGAGAGTGAAACTACTGTTTCTGATACAGAGAGTGACTTTGATGCACATTCTGGAGCATGGGATTTAAAGGGGAATGGTTTAAAGTTACATGAATTTGCTGAATCTGTGACTGATGATCGTATATTGGGTGCCCGCATGACAAAAGCGAGCCTTGTTCCTCCAGTTACTAGGAAATATGAAGTTATCGAGGAGTACCTTATTGTAGCAGATGAGCAGGAAGTAAAACGAAAAATGCGTGTTGCGTTACCTGATGACTATTCTGAGAAGTTGCTCTCACAAAAGAATGGAACTGAAAACTTGGAGCTCCCCGAGGTTAAGGATTACCAACCTCGAAAAGTACCCGGGAATGAAGTTCTCGAGCAAGAGGTGTACGGCATAGACCCATACACACATAACCTGTTATGTGACATTATGCCTGTTGAGCTTGACTGTTTGCCTGCTGACAAGCATATTTTTATCGAGGAGGTATTTCTGCTCTTAATTTTTTTAATCTTTTCGTTTTAGTTGCCATGCTGGGCTCAAGCATTGAACTACTCAAATTATTCACAATGCAGTTGCTTCTGAACACCTTGAATAAGCAAGCTCGGGATTTCACTGGGACAGGGAATACTCCAATGATTTACCCTCTTAAACCTGTCATTGAAGAAATCCAAAGGTCTGCAGAGGAGAATGGTGACAGAAAAACTTCAAAGATGTGCCTGGGAATGCTAAAGGCCATGAAGAACCGCTCTGAACATAACTATGTTGCTTATAGAAAGGCAATTCCTTCAGCAATAACTTAATCATACATGCAGTGTCATTTTCTTGCTTTTTGGTCTTATCTATTCCGGTCTTTTTAACGTACTTGCTGCAACTGTTCAGGGTCTTGGAGTTGTTTGCAACAAAAAGGGTGGATTTGGTGCAGATGACTTTGTTGTTGAGTTTTTTGGAGAGGTATGTTTTTATTCTTGTACATTCATCCTAGAATGAAATGCGAAAATACATAGGTATGAATCTGCTGACTTGTAATCATTTCAGGTTTACCCTTCTTGGAGATGGTATGAAAAGCAAGATGGTATCAAGCATATTCAAAATAACAGCCAAGATCAAGCTCCTGAGTTTTACAACATTATGCTGGAAAGACCAAAGGTATTGTGTAATTTTCCAATTTGAATTTTCCATTAAAAGAATCTTTAATTTGAGTTAGTTTTAAGATTTATCCTCTGACTGATTTCCTTCCAACTCTGCTACACTTCATTGTTTGCCTTTGTCATAATGAAGGGAGATCGCGACGGATATGACTTGATTTTTGTTGATGCAATGCACAAGGCCAACTATGCAAGTAGAATCTGCCATTCCTGCAACCCTAACTGTGAAGCAAAGTAAGCTCTTTTAAACTTCTGATTTCCACCTTGTGATGATTTACCAAAATGCCTACCCCAAGTTGCTTGGGATTAAAAGGCTGGTTGTTGTTCTTGTTGTTGTTGACGATTTACCCAAATACTTCTGTTTGAATGCTGTTTTGAATTTTATTTGCATCATGATTCGAAGGATATACAGAAGAGCTGTCAGTTTATATTAAGTGACTTAATGGCATTGGTACATGTGGCATCCCACTTCATTTTTTATTTTCACATGAAATTGTCCCATATGTTTTTTGCAGCTGCTTTCTGTTGTCACTCTAAATTCATCTTGTTGTGTTTTTCGAATTTCTTTCCCTGAACTTTTTTAGTTAGACTTAATCAATCCATATGCTTGTTCAACAGTTTGACATTCCATAACCTTTTCAGTATTATATGATGGATGGTATCTCGAACTTTTGAATGAATAAGCAATATGATGTTGCTGCTTGTGCTTATCCAGCTTCATTTCATTTGATTTGACTCAGTGCTGTCACTATTTTCCATGTATCAAGTTGTTATGACAACCTCAATATACTTCCGATTCGTAGTGTAATCCATGCTAGTAAATTGGGCAACAACCTCAGGATATTTTTGAGTGTAATCCATGCTAGTTAAATTTATAATCAAGCCATTTATTATTTAGACACATTTATGTGCTCCGACATCTATATATCTGAAGTGTTTGGAGCTGTTTCTTCATCAAAATAATGTGTACTAACTAATGTTTGTTTGCATACCGAAAATCCAGAGTGACAGCTGTGGATGGTAAATACCAGATTGGAATTTACACTCTTCGACCAATTGCCGAAGGCGAGGAAATTACTTTTGATTACAACTCTGTAACAGAAGTGAGCATCATTCATGATTCCTTAAGAAGTTATAACATATTAAATTGCTCTATCTTATGTTACATACTTATATTGCTAGAGTAAAGAAGAGCACGAAGCATCGGTTTGCCTGTGTGGGAGTCAGATATGCCGGGGCAGCTATTTAAATTTTTCTGGTGAAGGTGCTTTTGAGAAGGTAAACTTTTGAAAGCAGTCTGGTGGATTATAGTTTGAAATGTAATTTGTGTGGTGCCAAACACTGACTGATCATTTGCATCATTTTATTTATTTCTCTGTGAATCAGGTTTTAATGGAGTTCCATGGTGTGCTTGATCGGCATAGTCTGCTGTTACAGGCTTGCGAAGCAAACTCTGTCTCTCAGCAAGACTTAATTGACTTGGCTAGGGCTGGTCTTGGTACTTGTTTGCTTGCTGGTTTGCCTGGATGGCTTGTTGCTTACACGGCTCACCTGGTAATTGTAAATTGTCATATTTTATTTAGTTTCTGTTCTGAAGCTAGGTCCTCATAGCAGTTTCTTTTTAAAATAAAGGTGCGGTTTATATACCTTGAGAGGCAAAAACTTCCTGATGAGATCTTAAAGCACAATGTGGAAGAAAAGCGCCAGTTCCTTATAGAGATAAACATGGAATCGGAGAAGAATGATGCTGAGGTTCAGGTATATATGCTGATGGCTTTGTTTAGGCCTCCTAGTTCTTTTGTGATTTACCGGACTTTGACAAAATTTTACCACTACCTTGCAGGCCGAAGGAGTACTAAACTCAAGATTGCAGAATATAGTACATACACTTGACAAGGTGAATATTATGCGCCCCCGAGCCCCGCCCACCCCCCCCCCCCCCCCCCCCCCCCCCAACAACACGCGCGCGCGCGAAAAATTATGTTAGCTGTGATTTTATTGACTTTCACAATCATCTTCAGGTGAGATATGTTATGAGATGCATATTTGGGGAGGCCAAAAATGCTCCTCCTCCTCTGGTGAGATTGACTGGGAAAAGTCTAGTATCTGCCATCTGGAAAGGTGACAGCTCAATAGTTGCTGAACTCCTTCAATCGATGGAACCTCATGTTGAGGAAGAGGTTCTTAGTGACCTCAAGGTCAAAATTCGTGCTCATGACCCATCAGATTCTGAAGATGTCGAGGGAGCTATAAGGAATTCTCTCTTATGGTAAGTTATAACTTCAATTTTTGTGTTAACTGAATTTTTAATGTGACTTATTGCTTTGCACATGTGGAATCTGACCTTCCTTCAATACAGGCTGCGTGATGAGTTGCGTACTCTTTCATGCACATACAAATGCCGTCATGATGCTGCTGCTGATTTGATTCACATGTATGCTTATACAAAGTGTTTCTTCAGAGTCAGGGTAACTGAAGTCTTTGTGCCAATTGTAAAACGAATGGTTGTGACTTCCTTATTGACTCTTGAACTGACTCAATTGCCATCTACAGGATTACAAGACTGTTAAATCTCCACCAGTTCATATCAGTCCACTTGATTTAGGTCCCAAATATGCTGATAAACTGGGACCAGGCTTCCAGGAGTACTGCAAGACATACCCAGAAAATTACTGTTTATCCCAGCTTATCTATTGGTATAGCCAGAATGCAGAACCAGAATCTAGATTGACAAGGGCTAGAAAAGGTTGCATGTCATTACCTGATGTCTCCTCCTTCTATGTGAAGTCTGTAAAGACAACACAAGACCGAGTCTATGGGAACAGAACTGTGAGATTCATGTTATCGCGCATGGTAAGTTCTACTCCCTATACAGTAGGCATTACCAAGTTATAAGTATTTTATGTAAATAATTTTGGCATAGGACCTTTTCTAGTCTTCTAGAGAATTTAGGTTATGATTTTTTTTTTGATTTAGACCATATATCATTGACATTATTTTCCTTCATCATTTTATGGTGCTTTGCTTCACTTTATGGATGCTGGATATTTACTGAGACAAAATTGTGATATTTATTTAAAGTTCCAGTTTTGCCCTTCATTTTGCAGTATTCCAAGATTAGTAGGTACTTGATACCATGTTTGGCCCACACTGATAACTATCTTCTTATCTATTTCCTGAGTTATTTATCTTACTCCATACAACTGTGGCCATTATGAGTACTTTGCAGAAGATATAAGCTCATTGACTGCTAAATTACCACATTTGCTATCTAGCATGTGTATTTCTTATTTTACATCCCTGTGATCATTTGGCCTTTCAAAATCGGTAAATGTGAGATGCCTTTGAATCTCCATAGTTGGTATTAGGAATTGTTTCTTTGATAATATATAGCTGCCCATGCCTCAGAACTTTCTTTACCACGCTCGTGCATTAGTTGTATTTTTTGTCACCTGCCATGTTGTATCTTAGGCAATTAGACAACTATTCTAATATTTCCATGTGATGAAGGTGGGCCATTTTGTCTCCTTTGTTTATCTTCTGCTAGACTTTGTCTCTTGATTTCAATTTCTTTAAAGTACTTATTTGATCAATTCAGTGTTAATAGTTTACACTTTTCTTGGTTACTGTTGTAGTGTTGTGTATTGAAATTTTATATGGTTGATTGCAGGAAAAACAGGCCCAGCGACCATGGCCTAAGGACAGAATATGGGTGTTCAAGAGCGACCCAAGATTCTTTGGCAGCCCGATGATGGATGCCGTGTTGAATAATTCACCCCTTGATAAGGAGATGGTGCACTGGCTCAAGACGAGACCAAACGTCTTCCTAGGCTAGTAAGGATTGTAGGTAGTGATGGCATTCGGTTTCTCCCTTGGAGAATTTAGTCAACAGGATTCTTTTTTTTTTCTGCTCACACCTTGCTTCCTGATCAAGGGGATTTAGCTTTTAGATAGCAGGGTAATGATCTCACCGACCCCATTTGTACAGCCCCTCCCTCCCATGCTTACTTATAGAGATGTATTCAATTAGTAACTGATGGATCCATCATTGATTTAATGTAGCGCCTTTAGCCCCCATAGGATTGACCCTCCCTTGTTTCATGTAAATGAAGAACAACTTCTATCTTGAATTCAGTTATGTCATAGATTGTCGATACTGTTCATTTTCGTGTTCTATTTGGGGGTTCAGGTTACAGGAGCTAGAAGGTGCTAGAGGAAATGACATGAGCAAAAGTTACCGTGATGAGTTGCTTCACAGATGTCTTTACATACTGATATGTTCTCTTTTTTGGCACTTGAACATGATCTTTCAGGCAGGTGTTTTTTTCATGCTTCGGGCAGCGCCTCATGCTGTCTTTTCTGTTTGAAAATTTTGTCATGATTTGTTATTCGTTAATTAAAAATTGAAACCCCCATTCAAAATACGCTAAAATGTGGTTCGCTCTAGCTACAGTCCTCACCAAGTCTTCACCACCTTATTCCCATGCACCTTCACATATGGCAACTCCTTAATTTCCATGAGGGAGGAATAAGATTCAGATTCAGCCATTGGGCGACTGTGAGCCCCCATGGGCAGGGCAGCCATGACCATGAGAACCTCAAGGTTCAGTAGCTTTCATCTCACATTCTCTCTCTGAGCATCTTAAATTGGATGGCTAGTTGTGTGCCAGCATCGAGGCCGGAAATTCTCTCTGAACATATTTAATTTTCTTGAGCTTCTGTTTACATCTCGGGGCTGATATTGTTGCAGGGATCGCCATCCAAAACTCATGGCCAGAGCTATTTTGCCTTTCCGACACTGCATTTTCTTCAAAAGTAGCTGTAAGACTCAACGCACACATGATATGCATCATTTCGGGCATATAATGCTCAATCCAATTCAAAGTTTATTCATCTGATCATGGAAAAAAAGGGTGAAGTAGTATAGCCAAATGAACTAGAGCCATCAGTTCAACAAACCAAATACGGAATGTTTGAGTACATGCATGCTAGGCGACGAGCGGCTGGTTCATCTTCTATGGTCGCCATACTGTTTTATTCCATGCGTGCCAGCACGCACCATATCTCTCAAGCCAAAAACGTTGCTCCTATTGCACGTATACATCGATGCCGATTCGTTGCACATGAGGCAGCTTGGATTTGAAGGATATTCCTGCATGCCGAGCGCCCGGGCCTAAACATTAAAATATATGGTGTTACACAGACATGAAAAACAGAGGAACCAGCTGAATTTTCTTGGATGGGGGTTTGAAAAGCTAAAAATACGTTTTATAATAAAACCTTACCAAAGATTGTTAATGTCCGCTATAGAATATTACTGGGACTTCATGCAACCATACATGAAACTCGTAGGAAAACATCGATGCCGATTCGTTGCACATCAGGCAGCTTGGATTTGAAGGATATTCCTGCATGCTGAGCCTAAATATATGGTGTTGCACAGATAGGAGGAACGATATCTCTTGCACAGGTTTTTGGGCGGTCTTTCAAAAAAAAAAATGGCATATATGGAAATCAGAGGAACCAGTTGAATTTTCTTGGATTGGGGTTTGAAAAGCTAAAAAGCACGTTTTATAATGTAAAACGTTATCAAACATTAATATGTCCTCTTTAGAATATTGGACTTCATGGAACCATACATGAAATTCGTAGGAAAACACACGGAAATAAAGAATTTTTTGCCTGCAATCTCCAAAGGGAGGCTCAAGATGAGATACAGATATTACATCATGCATGTGTGGTGATGGATGCGTTTAACCACTGTATTGTGCATGTTTCTTCTGTTACAAACGCTCTTTGTTAAACCTCACTTTCATCATTTTCAGATAGTCCAGCTCAGGCTTCCTCGCAAGCATTATTCTCGTTCTTCCCATTCTTGTATGTTTAATATTTGTTTTGCATATTTGTGACCGTATATGCTATATGCTAGCTTTACAACTTTGGGAACCCTATATGCTAGTAGCCTTACAAGGTACCTTATTTTTGCTCGCCTTAATCTGGGACCTGCGAAAGATCAGTTATTCCAATGCATTGAAATTTATTTGGCACACACAAGTTTATATTATTAGAATACAATCGATGTATGTATATCTAGAAATAAAAATGTGTTTTTAATTTGAGGCCAGATACAGAGGGACGTTTTAGTTTTCAAGTACAGTATATATTTTAGGAAAAATCACTCGGTGTACGATCAAAGAAATAGAACACGCAATCACGAAAGGGTTTAATAGTTTATCCAAACAGACGTCATTACATTTCTCATAACGAAAAAGAGAATACACACCCACCCACACACTCAACACACACGACGGCTGAAAAGAAGGACAATGCATGGCGATTCTCATTAGGCCGGAGAACGTGATGGTTGTTTAATTTAAGCGAGAGTGAGATCATGCTTGGCCGACCGGCGACCGGCCGGCGGCGTCCCGGCTCGCCGCCGCCTGGAGCGTCGTCCCCAAGCTGACGCCGCGGAGCGCGGCGGCAGCCTGCGCCGCGGCGCTGGCGCGTTCTACCTTGCCCTGCAGCCGCGCCGGGTTGGTGAGCACCCACCCGAGCGCGCGGACGCGGTTGAGCACGGCCAGCGCGTCGCCGTCAGGCAGCGACTCGCAGATCGTCACGGCCACCACGGAGCCCGCCGGGACCGCGCGCTCCGCCGCCTCCATCCCGTCGAACGAGCTCACCTTCGCGTAGTTCATTGGCTTGTTTGTTGCTTGCTCACTCTCGAACTTTGATCACCGCTCTGTGTGCAAATGTTCGTTGGCTGCTGTGTGTCCAACATATTGCGCGTCCTCCTGCTATATATAGGGATCGTGAAGTGAAAGATGGCAAGAGTTAGCTAGGGGCGTACGTCGAGCTAGTCTTTGATCGAAGAGATGGCTCTGTGCCACTTTTCCACATCATCTCAGTCTTCTTCCACTTTCCGTTAGGTGTATTCAATTTTTGTTTTGACAATACAAGTTCGCAAAAATAGTCAAGAAAATTATATACTCCTCCATTTGTTTTTTGTTGTCGTTAAGACAACCAAAGTTTAGTTGTTGAAAGCACAAATTGTTGTCGGAGGAGTAGACCTACAAGATCGTTCTAATTTTTTTAATGAATCATTGCACCATCAGTCTGGTCTTGGAGCCATTGGACAGATGCCATTTTTCGAATAATAACATCGTGACTCTTTCGTGTACGGAGGGAGGGAGTACTCTTCCACTGCATCGGTGCCTACTTGATATACAAAATTGTAATACTACCTCTATTAATTCGAAAGTGTCAATAATAATAATAAATAATAATAATTCTGCCTTTACTATGGAGATCCACTCCACGGTGGCTGGCGACGACGAGCCGACAAGTAGAGGTCACAAACACATACACACGTGCGCGTTTATTTGTCCAGGAGTCGTCTCCACTGAGAGCTCTCCATGGGCAACCGTGAGACTTGGAAAGAACAAGTAGCTTTTCATTTCGCATGCTGATCGAGCATCTAAAATTTCATGGATACAACGGGAGATGGGTGCCAGCTAGCATCCGGACCGTCTCTCTCACTAGTAATCCTTTCCTTAATCTTGGGGCTATCGTTGATGCAGGGATCGCCATCCAACAAAACTCATGGCCAGGACTCGCTCGCCATTTGCTTTTTTGATACTTCACGCAGACCACATCATCTCTCTCTAGGCTCAACATATGCATGCAGGTCATATGTTTCAAAAGTAGTAGTACGATTCAGTGCACAGGTTATGTAGTAGGAAGTTTGGAGACGCTGGATTTCATTTCAAATTTCTTATAGCAGTAAAAAGTTCGATTGTTTTTTTTTTTCATTTTTGTTTAGGTGTGTACACACTTTATTAATGCTCCAAAGCAAGCTGGCTTAAATTTTTTCAGTTAAATTAGATGTGGCTTTTCTGGTTGTAGGAATTTATGGTACAGAGAAACCGTCGGTGCAACTCAAAATAAAAAGGAGTGTTTTAGCTCTGACCACATACTCTTCACCGGACCTGAAGCATATATGTTAGCAAACTGCCTCGAGCCCTCTAACGGTTCGTTAGATGAGTGGCTGGTTGATCGCCTAACGGTCGCCATACTGCTTATTCTATATGCACCGCATCACAGGTCAACCTTTATATGTGGCTTATTGCCTGTATACATCTTCCAGATCCATGCGCAAAGAGGCAAAAACCAGATTTGAAGGATACATATATATTCCTGAATTCTTTGCCGAAGAAATTCGCTTTTCCATCCATTTTTTTTCTGTTGCTTTTCTTCAGTTGTGGTAAGAGCGATGTATAAGAGCATTTTTTTTTTGTTAACTGAAGAAATGCTTTTCCCATCACAGTTGTTGCTGCCTTTCCATCCATTTAGAGCACTAGTCATATATAAGAGCAAGCAAGGTAACACAACAAATTATAACATGGATTATATACGCTGAAACAATTTGCAGGCCAAATTCGACCAGTATCATATTATTACAGTCCCCTATAGCCATGTAGTCTATATATAACACAAACCTAGAGATTATTCCCAAGCTTATAGATTATTGGAAAATTAAAAAAAGGTACAGATAGATTATAGAGTCTATTGCACCAATTTTATTTTGTTGATGTTGTACATTATTACCCCTTTCACATATGTAAGAACATTCAAATTTTTGAAAGCTCAAGCGTATACACCCTCTGATAGTATCCGTTTTGGACCAGAGCGAAGCTGCCAGAGCATTCGGCATCCCGAAAGCTAGCTTTATGAGGCTTCCATTTTTGTCTGCCTTTGATTGGACCTCTAACATGGAGCATCAATTTCAATATCAGAGTAGGAGTAATAATAAAAGGATCAAAGAGACGAGACTACATGTTCTAAACCTGACCAATTTATTCTATCCTTTTTTGTCTGTGAGAGAAATTAGAACGTGATTTAGTCAATCCAAGACAAGCTCCTGCCCCCCTCTACTCTATCGAGAAGGAGAACAAGGCAGCACAGGAGCTAATCCATCCGCCTGATTACCAGCCAGCAGTCTGCTTGGCTGCTCTGCAGAGCATTTGCTTGGATGCAGCAGAGGAGCTGATCATCCGAGCCCGGCAAACGCAAAGGCAGACTGCGAGGCGGTGGGCCTGAAGGTACGGGGTATTGGGCTGCCTCACACGATGGGGGCCATTTGAAGTCCACTAGAGGGGTGTCAAAGTCTACAAATCCTTTGTTATTCACAGTTAAATTTAGAAATGTTTCTCTTTGATTTGATCACTTCTAAAGTTTACAAATCTTTTGTTATCAATATGGTTTGAGAGTTCTAGAATTTCCTTATTACTTAAAAACGAAGGAGTAATAAAACTATCGCTTGTCCTACTTTCACTCGAATGTCCTATAAAACATAAGTGCATCTGATGCTAGGTAAATAATTAAATTCATCTTTTTCTTGTCTTAATTAACTCAATAATGTTGAATTCCAAAATCTTTTAAGGTTCACATGTCTTTTGTTAGATTCATTCTACCTTTTTTCTTCTTTATGAATACAGTTATCATGATTAGTTATTTGTTTTGTAGCTACGCTGTAGTAATCTTATAACATAAAATATTATAGTATGTATTCAGGCAAACAACATAACCATAAGGTAACCTAATTAAAGAAAACAAAAAAGTATAGCCGATCATAGTCAACACGAACACATTTTACATTTGAGAAATGAGCTTAAAAAATGTGCCCACATGGGGCGATAGAGGACAGGAAATTTTGGGTTGGGTGCAGGACAGCAGGTGAGCCGGCATCGGCAACACCGACCGACCCAAGCGCGACTGACCGACTGGCACTGTGCCACCATTTCGTTCCGCCCTCTGCCAAAGGACACAAGCGCCTTCTCCTCCTCACCCAAGTCCAAACCCAGGGAGACTTGACTCGCCACGCCTCGGCGCCTCCGACCGCGCCGCCGCCAGATCCTCCGCCGCCGCGCCGGCCTCGGGAGCGGAGATCCACCAAGCCCGTCCGTCCGGGCCGCGCGGGTCGGCCCCCTTCTCCTCTCCCTGGTGAGCCGTCCTTCCTTCCTTTTATCAAGCCCCCTGAATCTCCCCCCCTTCCTTCCCATTTGCGGCGAATTCGTGCGCCGCGTGGTGCCCTAACGGCTATCCCGATCCACCGGTCCATCATGGTTCATTTTGATTATTAGCAAGGGTTTGATGTTTATTATCCATAAACTAATGGGGATCTGGGTGGGACAGGGCGCCCGTCATGCTCCACGGTGACTCTGCTGCTGGGGCTGCGGTTGGGGTATCGGGGGGCGTGTTTCAGCGTGCTCGAGACGGGGGTTTAGCTGATCCCGTCGAGCTGAGGGTTCCTGCTGCCAAATTTGATCTGGTTGCACACTTGGCCTACTTAGTAGATAGGTGCATCATTAGCCGAATTCAAGCTTTACTGTAGTTCGTTATTACCAAACCATCGCCTGAGTGTGTACGGCAATATGGGGCGAAGAAAGAAGAGTTCATAAAAATGCCGACATGATTAAAGTAGTATCAAAGCCCTGAATCACTAAGAACAGGAACGGGATTGGCTAACCAATCCTGGCTGGTCTGGCCTGCCATTCCTCACCGACGTGGTGGTTATGGTTGGCTAACCATTTATTGCTGCGTGTAGGTACATAGAGTGTTTGGACGCATACTCAAATAGCATACCTTGTTTAGAGCTATATTGCTTGCAGAAGCATTCTTGTAAAACATCACCCTCCTAAATGTTACTGTGATGATATTATTGCTGATTATTGTATTGCCATTCTCAATGTCCTTCCTCGTTCTTTCAACTTCTTGCAGGTGAACTGCCACTGCGAGGATAACTTGAAACAACTGTGAGTGATACGTGCGGTGTGCCTTATCCGTAGCATTGCCAGTTATCCGCAGAAGATAGAAACATGTTTAATATGACTAAATAGAAGCGAGAACATTGGTCTGTATTTAGTTTGTCATGTTAAGAACAACAGAGACCTAGAAGAAGTACGCAGTGCAGACCAGCTGGCAATATGGATAATGATGTCATTGACTTGAGTTCGGACAGTGATATTGATATTGACTTTGAGGAGCCAATTGGTGGTGTTGATCAGCAGCCTGACCCAGCAAAAGCGAGACAAAATGGTGGAGAGCATCCAATCAGGTTCCAGGATGAAGATTGGCTGAAGAGTGCTCCTGCCTCATCCTCATCTAGGCCTGCTGAAAATAGTAATGATCGATACAGGAATCTACCACCCTCCTTTACAAATGGTAGTTATAGCCGTTACACATTTGGTTCCGGAGACAAGATACAGCCTCATTCAAGTTCTTCAATGGGTATGCGTCCTTATTCTGCAAGGGGCGTTCCCGCTTCGGACAGAGTTGGTAGCATAGGTGAAAAGCACAAAAATTCTATAACAGATGTGGATGACAACAGCCGGAGGGTACTTCCATCATATTTGTCCAAGAATGGCAATACAGAAAAATCTATGCATTCAAATGTTGCAAGTGAGACACACAAGCTTCCTCCACTTTTTGCTCATAGAAATTCGCAAAGCTTGGGTGAAAACAGAATGACCACAAATATCACCAATGGAAATTTGCATCCTTCATCTTCAAGGGTGGCGAGCCAAAGTTTGTATGCCAGTAACACCATGAAAGAGGAAGACAATGGTGCGTATAGCCAGCCTCAATGACTATAATCTGATCAGTCAAACAAAACCTGAAAACTAGTACATGTTCTTTCTAGGATGTCTAATGTTTTTTCCTGTTTAAAACTGGTAGGTAAAGTTATTATATATGGAGGTTCTAGTTCACACAGGGTACTGCCTTCATCGCTTGGAGTAAACAATTCTAACAGTGAAGTTGCTAATGGCACTAATGCACTAGGTCGAATGAATCCAGAAAATAGGTTTGTGGATTCTAATGAGAGAGTCGTATATCAAGAAGCCCTGCAGGTATGATATCTTCTGTCCAATTGGGTGTATGCTGCTTCCTTCCAACTAGCATTTTAACAGTTGCTCAATCTGGTGGCAATGTTTGTATGCCAGATTTACTCACACACACACACAAAAATTGTATGCCAGATTTTAACCTCTGTACTTTGTGACATAGAAATACGCTGTTGGCAATTTATATGTGATAGAATTATTGTCTCTATGCTTTGTAAATTTCACTGCTGACTTGATTTAATCTATCAGTGGGGGTAAGCAATACTTATCATTTATGTACTTGGTGGTATCTAATTCGCCAGAAGGCAGAAGAATAACCTTTAGCTTCTATTTGATGATATGATAACTGAGAGCACCCCCCCCCCCCCCCCCCCCTCTCCTCAGATGTGCCATTGTTGTCTAATTACATGTCTCAAAGGAAACAAAATGTCCAACCTATTGCTTTTTAACAAGATCATACATAGACATTTATTCTTTCATTTTAAATATTGGTTGGTTGTTATGATATGGTCTTTGTTGTGTGCTTAACTCTTTCTTGTGTGTGTGAGCTGCCGGGCGCCACAGGGCCGATTTAGAAAAGCAATTGTGGGAAGTCTAGCTTGTTTTCTTCTAGAAAGTCAAATTATATTGCTTAACAAATTATGTTGTTTTAATGGTTCACCTCCTTACTTTGCTTATGTGGTTTATTAACTTCCATATTTTATGTCCTTTGAAAGAGGAACAATTTCTCCTTTTCTTCATGGTTTAGAAAGTTATCTCACCCAACATCAAAATAGTAGAAAACGGTCCTACCTAACTTAGTTGTTCTTTAATCTTAGATCTATGCTGGTAAATATAATCATGTTTTTTCATCAGTTTTCTAATAAAAAATGATAATGGTATTCTTAAAAATTTGTACTTCAGTTTGTAAGGATCCCAAACCCCGAAAAATAGGTGTGAAATCATAATTAGAACTCGAAGTGGGGGTAGTGAAGATAAGTAAAAATTTTAACTCAAGTGCATATTTGCATGTCTAGAATTCTTTTATCTGATTTGAGACAATTTGCTTTGCTCAATCTACGATATATTTATCCAGTAGCCAGTAGTAATTATAGACTTAAGGAAGTGAACGCCCATCAATTTCGTTTTACCTTGTGAATGACATTGCTTTTCAAAATATGTTATGCAGAATATTAGTCGGGAAAAGGGAGAAGATGATCTGCCCAAGGGGGTGCTAACAGTACCGCTGCTGAGGCATCAGGTACATAAGATCTTATAAGCTTTTTAGTATATGTAAAGTTCCTTTCATCATGTTCCTTACATTTGCTACTTGACAGAAAATGGCATTAGCTTGGATGGTTAGGAAGGAAAATAGCTCACATTGTGTAGGTGGAATTCTTGCAGATGATCAGGTTATTTCTGATGTTCGACTTCTTTGCAAACATTTTTTGTCTTAGCATACTTCTATTCTCAAAGTCAAGCAGTTGCCTTGTAACAGGGCCTTGGGAAGACAGTGTCTACAATTGCTCTTATACAAAAGCAAATGACTCAGCAGTCTAAGTTCGTGTCTGTTGAGTCAGATCATTTGAAATCTGAAGCACTGAACCTTGATGATGATGACGAGGGGGAACAAACTGTGAACAATGAACCCAAGGACTTAGGGGCTAGTTCATCAGCAGCAGCTTCTGCCACTTGTGATGTTGAACCATCCACTAGTCAACCGAATAATGTTTCAGATAATATAACTAAAAGCAAACTTGATCGCAAGAAGAAGGCTAAAACATGTACATCATCTGCACCTACCATGCGATCTATGACAAGGCCAGCCGCCGGTACTCTGGTAGTATGTCCAGCTAGTGTTATGAAGCAGTGGGCTAATGAATTGGCTGACAAGGTTAATGAAAGTGCTAAACTGTCTGTTTTAGTCTACCATGGTGGTTCAAGAACCAAAGATCCAAGCGAGCTGGCCAAATATGATGTAGTTGTTACTACATATACAATTGTGACCAATGAGGTGCCTAAACAGAATACTGATGATGACCCTGATCAGAAGAATGGTGAAGAGACTTCTGATGGTAATAAAAGAAAACCACCATCAAATGCAAAGAGCAGGGGTAAAAAAAAGAAAAAGAAACTTAAGGCCTCGGACATTGACATTGACAGTGGTCCGCTCGCGAGGGTACGATGGTTTAGGGTTGTTCTTGACGAAGCTCAGACAATAAAAAATTTCCGAACTCAAGTGGCAAGAGCCTGCTGTGGACTACGGGCAAAAAGGAGATGGTGCTTGTCAGGAACTCCTATTCAAAATGCAATTGATGATCTGTACAGCTATTTCCGTTTCTTGAGATATGATCCATATTCCACATATAGCTCGTTTTGTTCAATGCTAAAGCACCCAATCGCTAGAGATGCAGTTCATGGATATAAGAAACTTCAAACTATTTTGAAAATAGTTCTCCTGAGGCGCACCAAAGGTGAAAATACAAAACGTGTTTCTGTTACATGTATATATCGATGGTTCTGTTTCCTCGTTATGTATGTGAATTTATGTTATCTCACTGCACATAATGCAACTCTTACTGCAGCACTTAATATTGTTCATTGCCATTGATAGGAAAATGTCGAAACTGGCAATAGAAGTGCTAGATTCTTGATTTGCATTTTTTTGTTTGGTTTACGTTTTTTTTTCCTTTTTCTTTTTTGCCTGTCCCCTTATTTTGTTTTTTCCTTCCATCATTCCTTTTATTTACCTTTAGTTTCTTGGTTTTTTTTTTGTCTTCTCCATCTTCCTTTGTCTCTTGTTTCTGTGGATCTCATGGATTTCATCTCTAGTCTACCCCGACTTTTTTGGGAATAAAAGACTTAGTTGTTGTCGTTGTGTCAAGTAACATTAAAATATGTTTATTTGAATAAATAAATAAATCTGCACAGCATCACAAGTTTTTCAGATAAGTTCATTTAGTGACCATCATAAAAATTCCAGTGGTTTCTTTAGGCCCCTTAATTGAGTTGAAAATAGTAGAACTCTGTACAGTTTCATTCTGTTTTTATAAGTATTGTAGAGTGAACTTTGCTGCTGTTTTATTTCACATCGTCGTCTTGTCTTATAAGCTTTTCTATGTTCACTACGTGATGTTAGACTTTTATTTGTTTTTTTTTTTTGTTTCAGTGTATGAAGTTTTGGCTTTACCTTAACATTTGTTTAAATTCTTTACTGATGATAGAATGATACCTTTTCATGTAGATACTGTGATTGGTGGAGAACCAATCATAAATTTACCTCCTAAGACAATTAAGCTCGAAAAGATAGATTTCTCACAAGAGGAGCGGTCGTTTTATCTGACACTGGAAGAACGCTCTCGGCAACAGTTCAAGGTTGGTTACTTAAAACTAAACTTGCTTTGTCTTTGTTGTTAAATCTTATCTGTAATTCCTTTTATTTTGTATAGCACTTATATTTGAAATGTTGATCCCATATTGCGGCATTATCATTTGAGATCTCTTTTTGTCAGATATTCCAGTTTGTACTCTCAAAATAGCCCTACATAGTGCATAGTGCTTATTTCTTTTCGCAAATGGTTTTGTTTAGAAAGTATAAATATGTAAGGTTCCATCTCCCTTTGGCAATTGGAAATCATGAAAGTGAGATGTCTGATGATTTGTTGTCTCTCCATTTCAGGTTTATGCTGCTGCTGGGACAGTCAAACAAAACTATGCCAATATACTTTTAATGTTGTTGCGGCTTAGGCAGGCTTGTGATCACCCTCTTCTTGTGAAGGGTAATGACTCAGAACATGGAGGTGATGGTTCTATTGAAATGGCAAAGAAACTTCCTGAGGAAGTTGTAACATATTTGCATGCAAAGCTTCAACTAGGGTCAGCGATTTGTACCATGTGCACTGTAAGCAACCTCCCTTCCTCCTGTGGACTACTACATAAGTGACAGATTTGATCTGAATCGTAAGTGTTGGGTTCTCTTATAAATAATTGGAAACATTGTCCTGTCTCCTCAAATGTGAAATTTTATCACATCATAAATTTGGATATCAATTCATGTTCACTGTAGAAAAAGTCTATCTTAAACTAAAATCAGACTTGCAGGTCATGTTTATGCTATAAAAGATTGTTTGTGTACCACGTCAATAAAATACCAACGATATTCTGATACATGCACAAATTTTATCTTTTGCACAACACTCATTGTCTTTTAATTTTTTTGGTTGCTTAAATACCTAAATACTTTACCATGATTCACATAGATTTGGCCTGATTCATTTCTCTGAACTTTTTAACAACTTGTTTGAAGTGGTCAATTGCAGAATCCAACTTAGGTATACAGAGATATGACATTCAAGTTTGACAGTTTAGATCTGCATTTCATGTGACCTGCAATTTCTTATGAATGTAATCCTTTAAATCCTCATCTGATGGCTTGTCAAGAAAGTAAGATGTCACTAAAATATGACTTCGTTATCGTTAATCCCATTCTCCTTATTCATTGCTCTTATGGACATTCGCTTTAAGTGTATAAGCAAGAAGTGTAACTAGCTGAGCATTTGAACTGGCCTATACCTACACATACACAATTTTGGCCTAAAACATACATCATGTTAGGAAACACAAGAAATACTATCCAGAATATACTCTGGTTTTGGTGTCCTGGTTCTAGGTCTATAGTTCTGCAGTCAGTTTGCCAAGATCTTTCTTCATCTGTATGCTGTCTATGCGTGTCCGTGATCACTGGTTTCATTCACCTTCACTCATTTTCTTATTAAAAATACTGCAATTAACCAAAAAGTGGCCCATTCCTATTTTAATGCCTACAACAACATTATGTTTTTCTTTGCAGGACCCACCTGAAGATGCAGTTGTAGCGATTTGTGGTCATGTTTTCTGCTATCAATGTGTACATGAGCGGATAACGACTGATGAGAATGTGTGTCCTGCCCCTAATTGCAATAAAACATTAAGTCTCGAATTATTATTTTCATCAGGAGCACTGAAGATTTGCATGTCTGGCAAATCTGGTTCTGCAAAAGCAAGTTCATCAGCAGATGATGAATCATCTTCAATCAGCCAAATTAGCTTCATCTCGTCCAAGATACAAGCAGCCATTAATATACTGAATGAAATCATTAACAGAGATGCCCTTACTGACAGTGATATTGTGGAATCAAATCGGAGTCGAGTAGGCCCAGTGAAAGCCATTGTCTTCTCCCAGTGGACTGGCATGCTTGATTTGCTAGAACTTTCACTGAATAGCAATCTTATACAGTACAGGAGACTTGATGGGACAATGTCACTCAACGTAAGAGATAAAGCAGTGAAGGATTTTAACACCGACCCAGAGGTCTTTGTTTGTTTTCCCTTACGTTACAATTTCCAGATATCCACTGGTATCTATACTGAAAAATAATCTTTTTACTTCTTCAGGTTAGAGTTATGATAATGTCACTGAAAGCAGGTAATCTTGGTCTTAATATGGTTGCTGCTTGCCATGTAATTCTCCTTGATCTTTGGTGGAACCCTTATGCTGAGGACCAGGCAGTTGACAGAGCACACAGAATTGGGCAGACTCGTCCTGTTACTGTTTCTCGTTTAACTATTAAAGATACAGTAGAAGATCGTATATTAGCTCTTCAGGTAATACCGACTTTTCCTTGTCTTTTACTATCAATTGTTTATATTTTTTCTATTATGGAACATGCATCAATTAGTTCTTTGTTTTTGCATGAGAACAATTTCATACAAAAATGTTGCTGAATCTGTTATTTAGTCACGTAGCCACTTGATGCGTTTTTAGGTTGTGGGAAAATTTTGTGATTGATGTCCAAATCATGCTGTCATTGCATTTGAGAGAATTAAGAAATATAATTCAAGTTATTACAGCAGCATATTTTTCCTTAGGGACTAAACTGCTTGCTTGGCAGCCTTATAAATTTACGATTCTTATATATATACTCATCATATCACGAAAGTAACGTTTCCAACCAGTAATTACTGACGAAGTGTCAGTTTGCTTATCGGACCATTTTCCTGCATTCTTTGACAGGAGGAGAAGCGGACTATGGTTAACTCTGCTTTTGGCGACGACAATTCGGGCGGCCATACAACCCGCCTCACTATGGAAGACCTGCGTTACCTATTTAGGATATGATCTGTTAGCTTCCTGGCACATGCCTCCAGTTGACTGCGACAGTTAGCTTGTATAATCTGATTTCCTGTGGTGACTGCGACCCCAATGTACCATCGTGAGTATGTTGGAGCTAAGTTGCTGATGGTGTCTCTCGCCCCACCCTTCCGATTTTTTGTCATATACTGTCGCTGACATGTAATTTTGGCTGTTTCAAAATGTATAGGACTAGCTTAGCCTGTGTAACTCCACCCCCAAGCTGGTAGGAAATTGCCTCGAAAAAAAGGCTTGTAGGAATAGATTCCACTACTGTTACTTCTTCTCTCATACTAGCAATTCTGGAGATCAGCCTGGTGCTGGTGTATATACTAATATAATTTAATATCCTATGGTATTTGCTATTATATGGCTTTATCTCAGGCCTCAGCACATATTACCACACCGTATATTGCTCCATTTTCCGTGCATATTACGGGTGTGTTTTACCGAGATTATTAAGTGGACTATGCAAACGGATGGATTAGTCTATAAGTAATTATGATTATTAAATATTTAAAAACTATATAATTTAAAAATAGCTTATAGATGATTATGATTATAATAATTTATCAGTTTTAAATGTTTAGATACACAATCACTTATGACATATACTGTATAATTAGTTTCAAACACACTCTACTTATTAGACCCTCTTTCAGTCGCACAAGTCAGACGCTTTCTCTTGAACGGGTTACCGCGGCGCGTGCCCTTGTCGCCTTTATATACAATCCGGTACCCCTCTGCTTTCTCTGAGCATTCCGTTTCGAAATTCGAATTTCATCCTCTCCCTGGCATCTACAGCAGGCAACCATGAGGAAGGCGAGAGCAGCCGCAGCGGCAACCGCCTCAAAGCCCCGGGCCAGGGCTAAGCCCAAGGCGAAGTCCAGCCCCGTCTCCCTCCTTTCCGGCTCCTCATCGTCGTCCGCCGGTACCGCGTCCCCCGCCGCTGACCTCAGCTTCCTTTGCCCTTCGTCCTCGCCGGTAGCGAAGCCCAGAACCAGGAACACACCCCTCGCCGCCTCCCCGGCCTTCGCCGCTCCTGCGAGCATGTCCACCGTCGGGGACCTGCGGAGCCTCGCCGCGTCACACCTCGACTCCCTCAAACGCTGCCTCGACGCGCTCCACGGCGCCTCCGTCCGCGACCTCGAGGCCTCCCACTCCCGCATCTCCAAGCGCGTCAAGGTGATTTCACGGCTCCGATTCCTCCAACCCATCGCCCCCACCCCTCGCTTTGCCGCTTCCTTCGAGTGATGAGTTCTCCATGCGCGAACGCGTGGTGTGAAGTGATCTGCTCTCACCGTCCTCCGTGCCGTGTGCAGATGCAGACGCAGGGCTGCCTGCAGTTGGCGGAGGAGGCGGACAAGGAGCACGGGAGGATGACCGACAAGATCGCGGAGCGCTGCGAGGCCGTGAAGGTACGTAACCAACCCAACCTCCTGATCCCGCCCGCTCGGTTCCTCTTCGTCGTGGGGCTGTACTCAGTCCTGCGACTAACTGCTAACCTGCTTAGTTGCTACCTAAATTCTGAATTTCTGGCTATTTCCGTGAATTGCAGACCTCGTACAAGAAGTTTGTGGCTGAGGTGCAGGCTTCTACGTCTCGTGGTATATTTGGAACTGAACAGACATTCTCTGACTTTTAGTTCGATTCCATGCGTTTCTCGTCGTCATGCTATATTCGTGTTCTGACTTCCGTTAGTGGTGCTCAGTGTGCAAGGTGACTGTCCCTGAGCTGGCCAAGACGGCGGAGAGGTCTATTGATGGATTGCGCAGCCGCTACAACATCTCAGCTTCACCAGCTTAGTTGGCGGCGGTTCGGGCTGTGTGCATACCTCACCGAATAGGTAATCGTTTCTAGATATTGTGACAGCTATGTTTCTCAGTGATCATTTAGTGTTGGAACTAGCGTGTACATGAAATGGATGAGTGATGCTCTTTTTCCTGTATCTGGTGCTAGATAAACCTGCACGGAAAGTATTCTGATAACCTGATACCTGTACGGGTTACCAAACTGCTTGTATCTGATTGACTGTAGGCATTAAGGAAAGATATCACAATTAACTTCCATTATGCAATTTCCTTTTTTTTTTCCTGGACTGTTTGTTATTGTACTATAGTACTGTTTGTTATTCACTAGTCTGTCAAATGAAATTTATCCAGCTATTCAATACCAATTTGGTCAAAAGTGAGAATAGGAACTGATAGGATACTATATGTGAACCATTTGAATGTTCTGGATTTGGCTGGATATATCTTCTGTACTTTTAGCAGCTCTCATAGTCTTGGGTCTTTGCTGCCCCCCACATCCCTGGCACTCTGAAACTGTGTTCCCCGTTTTCTTCCTTGCTGCACATTACAGAACTTAATAATTTGGTGGTAATCTCAACCGACATACTGATAATGATCCTCTATTTTTGTTTTTTTGTTAAACTCAGTAGTCGGTTGTTACCTGGCTAATATCTTGTCTGTATTTCTGAATCAGATACTGTTACCTACATCAAATGCGTCCAGCTGTTGAAACCTTTGAATCATGGCAGAAGCGACAATGACATCTGCACTTACAGATAGAAGTAGTTTGTTTCTAGTACATACTCACTGTCAGATGTTGGCATTTCGGTTTTGCTTCACAGACCTTGTTTCTGCTTTGTTGCATCTCCAACGCGGCAACGCCCCCTGTAATTGTAAGAAGTTATTATCGGTATATCTCCGGATCAGAAATTAAGAACACTTAGAAGAGTCAAATATATAGCTATTACCTCTGTTTTTTTTTTGAAAAGTGTCAACAATTAAAAAACGGAGGTAGTATATAGAGTAAAATATATTATAGGTCCCTAAACTATTCACCTATGTCACTTAGGTCCATAAACTCTCAAACTGACCATTTGATTCCCTAAACTATTTTTGTTGTGTCAAGTAAGGTCCAAATACTATTTGGAAGTTAGAAATATATTGTGCCTATTTCCAAAAAAAATTTATTGTATGATACTTTTAAATAGTTTTCGTCAACGAACACCGTAACTCGATATTGGTAGTATGGTAATAAAAAAATATAGTTTTTATCCTCAATGCATCAGTTGAAATTTTTAAAAAACTCGACCGCGGATGTAAGACAACTCTGTCCTTCGGATATTTTGTTAAGAAAAAAGACATTATTACGTAGGTCAAAAAAATTCATAAATTTTCTTTACTCTAACTTTATAACAAGGGTTTTGGGATCCATGATCGGTGTGAGCTTAGGTCAGTCCTTAATCTGTGATTTGACGCGGACTATTACGTGGAGATTTTTTCAACCTCAATCAGAAATTCGCGTTGTGAGGGATCAAACTTAGGACCTGAGAAGTGTCACTTGAACGCTCTAACCACCCGGCTAGAGGCCCTTGGGATTTTTTTTTCTTATATGATTTTTGTTTAAAAAATTAGACCTAACTTGATATAGTAAAAATAGATTTAGACCTCACTTAGCAAAAATGGTTTAGGGACCCAGATGATCAGTTTGAGAGTTTATGGACATAGATGACACATCGTAAATAGTTTAGGGAACTACGATGCACTTTACTCTAGTATATATTACTGGGCAAACGTTGTTGTCTGGAGAATGGTTCGTTGTATACACTGTCCAAATCTAATTTGTCCAGTTCTGCGTAGATGTAGTTTCAGTTTGCCAGTGTTTGGGCTCAACTGCTTATTCATGATTTGCTTGTTCTTTGTTTGGGGGCAAAGCATCCTCCTCTACTATACCATTCGAGTTGTATTCATTTGTAAGGTGACGCTGCAATGATTGATCGAGCTGAACGACGTGGGATTCTGTTGCTTATGAGTGGGTGCCGCTAATGAAGTTGGATTTCTCTAACGAATAAAAGATCATTAAACACGTGTCATCTTTTTTGTTTATTTGCATAAACCACCCCATATCTCATCCTAGAGTTAGAGATTTTAGTTTGTATGCTCTTTTTTTTTTTTTGGAATTTTAGTTTGTATGCTCTTTTGCTACAAATCCTTATCAATCTACTGGATTCACCCCAATTCGCATGTAGTTATCTGAATCTGTAGCTTTCTTTTCCCGATCTTTGTCAACGGATCTTCTGAGTATAAAGTTGCTGGTGCTGGGTGAAACATGTTAAGCCCAGGCCCTAATGCCTCTCCATTCGTTGACTCCACGGCGCTCCACGAGTCGCAGCCCAGTAGTCCAGCCAGAACCCATCTAAGCCCAAATGAAGAACTGGGTCGGGTTCCCAGCGAGCTCACCCAACACCCATCCACACCCGTAGATCCATACAGCACCATACCCTAACCCTGCCGGCTGCCGGAATTCCCCTCCCCTCCGGCGTGCGCCGTTCTCCCGATTTCATCGGTCTCAAACTTCTCTCACATCAACAGAAAAGTAGGGTCAAATCGTAAAGCCACTCAAAATTGCCGGAGAGGCAGTGCGGCAGCAAGGGCAGCGGAGGCGGGCACCCCACAGCGGCTTGGTCTCGTGCGGCCTCCTCCTCCAGGTACTCCAGGGCATCCTCTTCCTTGCCCGCGCGAAGGCAGGGGCGGGGGCTGGAAGATTTCATCCCAATCGGTGATGGTACAGTGATTGGGAGGAGAATCTTCACTGGGAGGAGAAGAGAGGGGTCTCTTTTCTGGCTTTAGGTAGGGAAGCTCCCCTTCCTCGCCCTATTGCACCGTCCAGTTCTGTCCACAAAGCTCTCGAGGAAGTTAACTGTTTACATGTCGTTATGTGCAGTTATGGATCACTTGGGCGAGCATGAAGGTGATGATATGCAAGCAGAAGTAGCTTCGGATGAAACGGACGGTCTCTCTAGATTCAGAAGTAAGAAGAGGTCTAAGGTGTGGGACGAATACAAGCCCATCTTTGTCAACGGGGTGATTCAGAGCGCAGAGTGCCGCTACTGCCATATTCTCATGAGTTGCAAAGGTGCCGATGGGCAGTCCAATGGAACCAGCCATTTGTGGCGGCACCAAAAGATTTGTCGTGCCAAAGATGGATTCGGTCTGGGTCAGCAGCAGCAGGACACTGATCTTCCATATGGTATGCTTTATTAGTTACCGAGTAGCAATGTAGCAAGAGACCAGATACTATACAGGAACATTTCAAAATTTTTAACTACACTTTATATTGCTGCTGCATTTAGCAATACTTGTGTTATTTCATAATGATTTCAGTTTTATGCATCAATAATTTGTTTTGTTTTTCAATGTTTTATCATTTATTTCTTTATCCGCAGTCCTTGCTTTAATTTTATGAAAATTATAAACAGTTCATTCTATCTATTTGCATAGTAGATTCAGAATGTAGTGAGGCATTATCATATAGATCTGATGGTAGAAATATTGCTTTTGTCCGCTGTTGGATAGTGTAAAGTGTAAACTCATGTTTAAACTGCCATTTTCATCATGGTGAAATTGTATGTCCTTTATGTCTTTCATATTTTACGCATACGCTGACTGAACTATTTGAATCTTATGTATTAGTGCTGAATGACGTTGAACCAGTGGACCAGATTCTTCCAGATTCACTTGATGACATTAACTTGGTTACTCATAGCGAGAGCAGCAAATTCAGATCAAGGGTGTGGAAGGACTTTATACCATTTAAAGTTGATGGGAAAATCCAGGGTGCTGACTGTGTCCACTGCAACAAGCGGCTCAGTGCAGATAAAGGTAGAAGCCATTTGACCCGACATACGCTGACTTGTCAAGCACGAGGCAGAACAACCCTTAATCAACAGAAGAGTGTGTTTCAGTCCAGTGTACCAAATTTCAAGTCTAGGCTTCAAGATGAGCTTTCACCTGCCTTGACAAATGGTAGGGTTAATATCGCAGAATATGCTAGCAAGTTCCTCAAGGTAAATAACTCTGGTGATACAACCCATGCAGACCGTCACATTCTAGCTTTACCAGCTATGGATAAGAGCAATCCTACGGAACAAAATAACTCACCTGCTCAGGCTCCAGATATAAGGATGAAATTTGACCAAGAATCATCTTATCAACAGCTAACTAGAATGATTATTTTGCATGGCTATCCCTTGTCTATTGTTGAGCATGAAGAAATGAGAAGGTTTGCAAAGAGCCTCAATCCAGCGTGTAACATGGCTTCGAGCATTGATATAGAAGAGTATGCAACCCTTTTGTTTGAGAAAGAAAAGTCTGACCTTAAGGAGGAACTTGCATTTTCATCCCATCGGGTTTCCTTGTCAGCAAGTGTTTGGGTTCCTCAAGGAGCAGATCCCTCAGTTAAGTATCTCTGTTTGTCAGCACATTTTATTGATTCAGATTGGAAACTTCAAAGGAGAATCATCAAGTTCGGAGTGTTTTGGTCATCTCCTACAAGTTTGGAAAGGATGATACATTATAAGAATGCTTGTTTACTAGATTCGGAAAGTGGATCATTCAATGTTATATGGGAAGCTATAAAGGATTGGAATCTTGATCAGAAACATTTCAGCTTGACTTCTGCTAGTGAAGTTAGAAACGATGGGAGTATGTCAAAGCTGATGGACTTGCTCAATCAGCAGAAATGCCTTCCTATTAGATGTGGGCTTTACAATATTGCTTGTTTGAATGATGTGCTTAATAACATTGTTTCAAAAGGACGGCCAGGGCTTCATGTTGTTGGTAATATATTAGAGAAATTTATTCAAGAACAGATGTCATCATCGCTGACTCAGCAGCAACTTCTAGACGTCGTTGCACATATAGGATTGAAGTGCCCCCAGGAAGATGCAAAATGGTGGCACAAAATCTACTTCAGGCTTGAAGTTCTTCTGCATTACAAGAAGGCATTTTCCTCTGAAAAACCATTATCTGCCGAAGATACTGCAATTACTGAATCAGCTTGCAAGATACTGAGGGCTTTCTATCGTGCTGTTGAAGTAATTTCTGGTCCTGTTTGCTCCACTGCAAATATATACTTCAATGAAATATGGAAAGTTAGGGCAGTGCTTCAAGAAGAATCATCTACCAATCACACTGAACTTGCTAGCATGGTCTGGGAGATTCAGCAAGCATTCAATGAGTATTGGCAAAATTCATACGTATGGTTGTCGATACCTGTTGTTCTTGATCCTAGATTCAAAATTACTTTCATTGATTTCCGTCTAAGGCGAGCTTTTGGCACTGATGCACCAAAGTATGTATCTGCGGTAAGTGATGCAATCAGGGAGCTGTTTCAGGAATATTGTGTTCCTGCAGATAAGGCAAGTGTTTACACATCAAACCGTGAAGCTTGTGATGTTGAAATTGATGGATTTGACAGCGATTCGTTGGAGGATTGGGATGAGCATCTTAATTTACAGACAAGGAGCCAACTACTTACAGAACTTGACAACTACCTTGAAGATGGCCTTGTTCCAAGGAAGGATGATTTTGACATTCTGAACTGGTGGAAGAGTAATTCTACAAAATATCCAACCCTCTCAATTATGGCACGTGATGTCCTGGCAATTCCAGCTTCTGCTGTTCATTGTGAGGCAGCATTAAGCAGTGAGGGACCAGTGATTCATAAGCAATGGAGCACATTAAATATCAAAACAATAGAGGCTCTCGTATGCATCCGAGATTGGATTAAATGAAATGGTAAAATATCTATTCTTCTTCTTTTGTCAATTTTACCACTGTTTATTTAGCTTCGATAAGGAAGCATATGTATTCATGTTACTGGGCATGAGCTTAGGTTTCATTTCTTAGTTCTTGATGGGCATGTTCAGAATGTTACCACTTGCACCTGCATTATGACATTTTTTTGGATAAGCAATTTACAACTATTGTCAACCATTTGTTCACGTTAGATAATTGTGAAAATAAATGAATAGGATCAGTTGTCAACACATTCATGCTTACACTGAAAGGCGCACTCTGTAATGTCAAAATTGATACTGATATCTCTTATGACGAGCATGAATTTGTCTCTGCACTTAGTGATATATGAATAATAGTAATGTGGTTGGTGACGTAGGTCAAGCATGAATGATCATAGAACTCATGATGCAAGTACCTGTGATGCCAGTTAACTCATGATATATTTTCTGTTTATCGTTGTGAACTAAAATGTAATCTTTAATTGCTTGTATTGTGTTGAATTGATATCTTTCACAGTTCAATAATCCATGCTCACTAACATTACTTAAGAGCCTGCCGTAATCTTTTTTTGCAGGCCAAATGTCGTACCGGAGTGAAGTACCAACAGTTTTTATGCTTATTATGGGCTCGGTGAGGCTAACTTGCAGTACATACCATGGTGCTCCTAACCTAGGAATCTAGGATAATGTGACAGGTTTCCTTTCTGTTTTTGACAATATGGTGGCTACTGAGTTTCAGATTGTATCGTTGCATTGCATATTATAATTCAGGCCTCTGGTCTCCAGTGGAGATTATATGTACAGTGCGAATCATTGCTCCTGATTTTGACCTGGATAGAAATTATTTGGTGAAGGCTATTGGAAATCATTGATGTTGAATCTTATGTGCTTGGTGTGTCATTCCACTCTGGAATCTTGTGGTGCCTGGTAAAGTGGTAAACCGGTGTTAATAAACCCTTAAAAAAAATTTAATTTGTTGAAGCTGTTCTACTTCTACCAGTTATTTGTTGTTGATGCCTGGGTGGACTAGATATACTACCCCAGTTATTCTTATATTGGTGCTAAAAGAAGGTTATTCTTAAATGGCCCTCCGATGTCAGTGGGACACCGTGAGGCCTGTGGCAATGGCAGCCGACATCTTTTTTGGGGGGAATTACTTTTCCTTTATAATTGACAAGCTGTCGGTCTGATCTTATGCAACCGTGTCTGGTTCCTTTCATTCTTAGTCGATGCTCTCGCGCACGCCAGAAAGAGTTCTTGCTGCGCTATGTTCAGCGGAGCTATTCTATATGCTGTGGACTGCTTCGGCTTGGCTCCCTCCTTTCAATGGTCCAGCGGAGCAGCGCGCCAGGTTATGCCAGCTGATTCGCGTCTCCAGCTCTCCGATCGTCTTCGTTCTCTCCAGTTTCCCGGCACCAGTTAAGGAGGTAGCTGGGGGAGTCGAAATGCTACGGCATCTGTTGTCTGCGCTCATAATGTTTTCGGTAAATACGATTTGACCTTTGTTAGTTGGTAGTATATTAGCAAAACGTCGTCTGGGGTCAAAATTCCTGGTACCTTCACATAGGTGAAATTAGTGGGCGAATGATGTGTTTGATTAAAAAAGGATAGAAAGAAAGAACAGTTACAGAATGCACAGCAGCTCGCCCACAGAAATATTTACTCGTTGCAGCATGCCGACCGAAATAGAACGTCGAAAACATTGGTCTTCTGGTTCTCGTTGTTTCCATGACAAACGGAAGTAGTAGTTGCAAACACCAGCAGCCAAACCCAAATTTGCTGCAGCTGCAGCTGGACACTCAGTTCAGGTTCAGGATACCTAAAGCTCCATAGCATTCAATACTGTCCCGGATAGCTTCCTCAATAGGCCTGAAGCTCCACCCGAGCTTCTGAAGCTTGTCCGTGTTGTACGTGATGTTTTCTTCCACGTCCACAAACCTTAAAGAAACACCATTGCAAGAGACAAGATTTAAGAGTCGTGCCCTGAATTGATTGGAACTGAAACAAACAGAGAACGTGGGCAACCAACACACTCGCTCATTGGTCTATCTTCAAGTCGAACTCTGTAGTCTAGAATAGAATGTCTCAATATGAACATGATACAGGAAACTATAGACAAATTATCAGCAATGTAACTGTTCTTAAGAGGGTACCACATATACCTTTTGGGTTAGCTGTACGTTGGATATGACTTCCTCAGTATGTTCATAATATCCGACAGTCTTATCGGGTTTGAACTGCAGATGTACCGTCCAGACGCCTTTGGATTTTCGTAAGCCAAAAGAAGAGCGTCAGCAACTTCGCGAACGTCCACTAGATTCAGTCTCCAGACCACTTGCAAGGGACCAAAAAAAAAAGTTCTGAGTGTTTATCATGCAAGGGATGATAAAAAACACATGTTACTATAACAAGTGCTAAAAGCTCTTCTCTGCACCTTCGATCGGAAGCAGGAAATATCTAACACTTGCCGGCACTGCAGATTGCGGCAGTAACGGGCAAACACTAACGACGTCCAGCCCGGTTTTGGCTGCGTAAGCAAAAGCCTCTCGCTCTGCCAACGTTTTAGACAGTAGATACCATCCCTGCGAGAATAATAAACGCCCCCAAAAAAGAAAAATCAGAAGACTTTTATTTCCGGTGGTGGTGGTGTGGTGGATGATCCTGACCTGAAGATATATTAAATAAAGGAAGCTAATTTCTGCAGTAGTATAGTATATGATACCTCATTCTTTCTGCAGTACTCCTCGTCTGACCAGCTTTCGTCATCGAATGCCTTGCCCTTGGGCTTTGGCCAGTTGGGGTTACTGTACACAGCACGAAAGCATTCTTGCCGGCATCTACGTACGACTCGAGTTAGTTAAAAAGCATCAGAGGTCGCGATTGATCGAACGGCCAGTAAGCTCGTTCACTATCTGCCCTCGATCTATCATGCATGGAAGAAGTGGAAGCAAGGAGAGGAGGAATGGAAGCGCGCGCGGGGACTATAAGCTACGCTACGCACCGGTGTCGCGCGCGGTGCCGCGGACGGGGTAGCGGCCGCCGGAGGAAAGGAGGAGCTTGACGAGCCACGAGGCCAGGACGCCTCCCGCACACGGTGGCCGTCGTCGTCCTCGCCGGCGCCGCTTCCATGCTCTCTCTCGCAGTCTTTCACTTAGCTTTGCTCCTTTCTTCCCCGTCCCCACCCCAGGTGTAATGAACTGATGATAATGAGGTCAAAGGTGAGTGACGCCGAACGTTTGCTGCTGCGCTGCAGATTTTTCGAGAGGTGGCGTGGTCAGGCATTCGTAGCTGCGGTTTTGGCTGGACTGTTATGAGGTGGCAATCGTTCTTATTACATTATTTCAGGTGAGGTTGGTACATACACTACGTACTAATTTGGATTTATATTGGACTACCAAATATAGAAAGGTCAATTAAATTAGCCCCTCCCTCCTCGAAGAGCAATCAACAAAATCTACGAGGTCTCTGTACGTACTTTGAATTCCTGAGGATTTTTTTTCTGGTGGTCCGGTCGTCGGTTCCAGGCCAGAAAAGGAAAAGTCGTCTTCGTTCAACCGGTCGTTGTGGATCCCTGTTCTGGTTCCGGCACGGACAGCCCTACAGTACAAGTCGTTGTCGGTACGCTAACCATCAAACATACCATCGCAGGGGCTCATCATTATCATCGCGGCTGTCCTTATTAATTCTTCCGGATTTTCCTTCCCTTATCATCATCACCATCGGAACTTAATAAACAGGTGACGTTGGGATGCAATCATCCGGAGTCGTTTTTGGATGCCATTACTATCGAGTATAATAGTTTAGTACCCTGCTATTTATGGTGCTAAATTGAGTATAATAATTGCATTGTGTTGCTGAAATAAAACAGGAGCTCCTAGGATCACCAAAGTATACAGGATCCAAAAAAGAGAGTACCATAAGGTGAGTTGATGGAACATGACCATCATCTCTCTCCAGCCTTATATGAGGGCATGGATAAAAAAACAAGGTGGACACATCGCGTGCAGTGCAGGCGGGCCTCATCGCTGTTGGCAAGAATCCAAGGTGATAAAAGGGGAACTCAGATCATAGGTAAAGGGGGCTCTCTCTCCCTGATACTGGTTCCGGACAACTGTTTTTCTTCCTCCTCTAGCTCATGGGGTTGCGATCTCTTTCCATATACTCTGACATGCGAATATGACATAGAAAGAAAAACATGACGTAGAGATATTAGCCTCTGGACGATCTGAACCTGGGAAAAAAAGACCCTTTACATTTTCTCACTTTTATTCATTTTTTTCAGATGATGATCTGAACCCGGGTAAAAAAAGACCCTTGTGTACATTTTTTTCACTTTTATTAATTTTTTTCAGTTGAGCAGCAGCGTGTTCAGGCCTCCACCAAACTCTCGAATAGCGGTCTATACATACCCCATATTGCGATCTCTTTCCATATATTCTGACATGCGAATATGACATAGAAAGAAAAACATGACGTAGGGATATTAGCCTCTGGACGATCTTAACCTGGGTAAAAAAAGACCCTTGTGTATATTTTCTCACTTTTATTCATTTTTTTTAGATGATGATCTGAACCCGGGTAAAAAAAGACCCTTGTGTACATTTCACTTTTACTAATTTTTTTCAGTTGAACAGCAGTGTGTTCAGGCCTCCACCAAACTCTCAAATAGCGGTCTATACATACCCCATGTTGGTGCAACAACATGCTGCATGCTGTTGTGTTTGTCATTTACGATTGGGGCAGTGACAATAACATGTGTGCGAGCACTTGAGTTGATGTGACACTCGGAATGCTTGGATCCAACCGGAGGACTAACTTATAGTACGATGTTTGTAGGTGCTAATCTGCAACACTAAATATGAACTAATTGTATGATCCATGGTTAACCATAAACCCGTAACGAGTAGCATATTTCGGAATAGAAATTAGTTCCATAATTGCATGCTAATGAGGATGAGTAAACAAACAAGAGCTAATTTCTTTCTAATTTATAAGTAGGATATCTACTAATCCTAATTATTACTACATATTTGTCGAGGACTCAAAAAAAAAAACACTGACCGAGTTCAAATCTATTTTAACATCCCAAAGCATTTCTCGTTGAAACTGGGCCGCGTTTCTCGAGCGTAGCTCGGCCCAGCCAGTTCTCTTAATGGAATAGGTATCTGCGTCCCTCTCCTGGACTGAACGCGGAAGCGGCAGCTGGCCCACTGGCGGGACATCCTCATTGCGTATGACAGGAGATGGGCCACCTTATTAGGGGGTGACTTTTCCGTTTCTGAGCTACAGTACAGTTTCTTTTTATTTATTTATTTTTTTGCGAAGGAAGTACCCTTTTTAACCGTGCTATAAAAATAGAGTTTTTTCAGTTAAAAAAAATGTGTTTGAAGCCGGAGATGGGTCGCGATGTGTGTGTGGGGCTTGCTCGCCAAGCATGCAAGAGATATTACGCTGCGTCTGGGGTTTTGTACGGATGATGCCGGCGATGGCGGATCACTACGTCGCGTTGTAGTAAAAAGGATCAGTGCAATAATCGAGATGAAATCCTCAATTTCGTTGCCGCTATATATCATCTCATCATTATTGGCACGAACGACTGCCCTTGATGGTGGAATTGCTGCGCTGCCCTGCATTTTTTAAGAGAGTTTAAATACTAATTACTTACATATGTAGTACAGTTTAATTGGTGGTACATATTCCAAGTTAATAGTATAACAACAACAACCAATCTTTTATTCTCAAGCAAGTTGTAGTAGGATAGAGATATATAAAACCCAAAGTTTAACTTGAAACACAAACAAAACCAAAACGATAAAAAAAGGAAAAAAGGAGTGGAGCAGAGAATAATAAATAATAAGAGAGAACGAGACGATGAAATAACAAACACAAAAGTCAAGCAAAAAAAGGAGCGGAAAGGGTAGAATAAGGTATGTCGGACAATGCAGGCATGAAATAAGACACGCTATCGTAACTTGGCCTAATTATTAACTAATTAATTACATGGAACGACATTAATGGTGCAATTCTAATGTGTGTTGACCACTGCCAGATTCCACAATAATTTACAATTCAGTGGAAATAAAGCGCTATAATATATCTTTAGTCCTAGCTAGTTGCATATATTATACTGATTTTTGACGGTTTGTTTGTCATCGGCAACAGCTTTCGTCTTTGTTGACCAGAAAGGTGATTTAATTTGATACTCCCCACAGGATAATAAGAAGCTGGCGCGCGGCACACGAGCTGTGTGTGTTGAAGTTTATTGTTCAGAAGAATTCTTTCGCTCGGCACGCACTTAATTCTCAGCGTATGTGTTGTTTCGCGGTTACGGAGGATCGATCTTTTCTGATAAAAGGCATGAAATTAACAAAACTAATTAAATATCATTTGAAAAATCCTAAATCAAGTACATACGCATACTCAAAATGATAATTAAATGAGTATACGTACATATACAAAACTTATTTAAGAAAGTGAGATCAAAAGTAACTACACCCACCGAGATCAAGTAGGCAAAGGGCTTTGTCCTATACATATCTGATTGTTGGTTTAATTTGAACTCATATCTTTTGGCGTTGATATTATACATAAGATCTATATGCTAGCTATGAATATACTAGCTTTTTTTTTATTGCCCATAAGGAAGATAATGTTACCCAAAAAGGAAAAGTAAGTTGTTGGTAGCAAAATAGAGCTATTAGTATTAAATTGCACTCGCAAACAAAAGAAGGCAAACCAAAGCTACTGAAAACAAAGAAAGAAGAAGCCAAGTTGATACATGCGCCAGGTATGTAACGGTGGAGGTCGATCGTGGACACTCCCACGTCAAGCAAAGCTATTGAAAGACGGCGATAATCTATTATTATCTGCGTCGAATTATTATCATAATCCCATGGCGCAAAGATATGTAACCAAAACCGTGCATGATGCATGTGTCTCCATCCAACGCACGGAGGACATGCATGGTGACTACGGAAAGGCCACCCAGCAGCACGATGAACATGGCGAAGGCTGTCACTGGTGTGGCTGCACCGCCGGTGGCGAGCCCGGTCGCGGCAGCACCGGCGAAAGCAAGTCCGGCGACTGCTCGTGGATGTGGAAAGCCACCACGCACGCGTCCGCCAAAGATGCGGCGGTGGCGTCGTTGCCCCGCAGGCCGATCACGGTGGCCGCCGGAGGATCACCCTTGTTGTAGGCTGCGAGAGGGAAGGAGTTGCCAGAGGAGTTGTCGAGCAGACTCGACATTGTGAGCCGCGCGCCGTGAGCCCGTGAGATGATGGTTTTGCATTGAGGGTTCCGCTTAATTAAATAGAGAGAGTATGTAGTACGCTGAAATAGAGAGTATGTAGTACTCCTCGCAAAAAGAGAGAGAGTCCAGAGAGAGAGTCTAGAGAGAGAGAGTCCAGAGAGAGAGAGAGTATGTAGTACGTGTGTACTCTCCTGGACGAAGGTTCCTTGAAGTTTCAGGGGCCGGACGTTTCCAATCTAGCCCTTCACACGGCGCTGGGTGTGGGTGAGGCGCATGCTGAGCTCAGTGTTCAAGCAGGCGAGTTCGGGGGGAGTGTGAAAATTACAATTCCAGGCAGCGAGCGTTTCCCCACCACGTCGGATCGTGGACGTCATCGTGGATCAAACAAACGCAAGAGGCCCCGGGCCTTGTTCGTCTTGCACAACTTTCTTTTGGCTTCATGAATCGAAGCCGTACGTGTAGGAGTTGCTTGAGACCCGTGCAGTGAGGCACCCGGGCGGCGTCAGGTGGATGGAGATGCAATCTGAAGAAAAAGGAACTAGTGCGTGCAATACCGTGGCGACAAATCGAAACTTGGTCGACAAGAGAGTCTCTGCACTTTTCTACGTCTCGAGCAACGTGCCTCACGAGAACGTGGCTCTCAACTCAAGTCTGAACTCTGGACCCATCCAAAACGAAAGATCGACGAAGCTTGTTTGTGAAAGCTACCCTAGTAGTACAAAATTGGCAGTGCGATAAAAATGACCTCTCGTCAGCAAAAGCAAAACGGCCACGCGCGTCGAGCCTCCCGGTGGGATAAACGAATCCTGGTAATATAATCCTCCTGCCAACCGATCGATCGACTCCTTGCTTGGTCTGGCCGGTCTGGCCTCCCGCTAAAAAAACAGTTCTGAATGATGGGTCTAGATCATGGTAGTCCTCCCACAAAATACGAATTAATTCCTTGCAGAAAAAGTACGAGTTATTCGGTATTCTTGGACTTTAGAGTATTGAAAATCTGATCGCTGGGGGGGAGACCGTTTGGCGTGCCGTGAATGAGATGACATGTCAGCCGATCATCCCGTCCGGCCGTCTCTTGACTAGTTGGCTTTGCTTCTTCGTCGAAGTGGAAGGATGATCCGCATATCTTACACACAGCATATTTCTGAATTATACAACCGCTATAATTAATTATACCATGTCAACGCAAAAGCATATGATGGACAGCAACCTTGGCAACTTTGTCAACCTGTGGTCCCCCAATTTCCCTGGTGGAACCTGAGGTAAGTCCGGGCCTACTCCGTGCCTACAAAACCTGCAGGCCCCAATTAATTCCCTGATCTTGGCCATCACAGCTGTTTTGAGTCGCCACTCGCGAGAAATCTAGGCCACTGTTCTCTTCGCTGCTCGCTACTGCTGGTTTCCATCGGTGTTCCTTCTAGCTTGTTGTTGGCGAGCCAAGATGTTGGGACAAGGAGGTGATGAGGCGGCGGCCGGCGCCAAGCAGCTGTTTCCCGAGCTGCTGGGCATGTCTACTGCGGAGGAGCACCCCCGCCCCCGCAGCATGTCCTTCGAACCTGCTGCCCAGGAGCATGGCGTCACCAAGAGGTTCACCGGAAGCGTCCACAACGTCCTCCGCCAGGACAACGCCGGCGGTGAGTTCCACTTGTTGGTCAACTCCACGCCTCAGCCGCGCACGGGCGCTGTACGACGCACCGCCGCCGGCCAGTTCGTTTTCCTGACCCGCCCGGACGCCGGGAACGAGCACCGCTTCCGCGTCGGCCACGAGAACCGCTACGACCCCGGCGTGCTTGCCGACCTCGGCCACGAGAACCGCTACCACGACGGCGACAAGGAAAAGAACCAGGTGATTGTCGACCTTGGCCTCGAGAACCGCTACGACCCCGGCGTGCTTGTCGACGTCGCCCACGAGAACTGCTACCACGCCGGCGACAAGCACAAGCAGGTGGTTGTCGACCTCGGCTCCGAGAACCGCTACAACCCCGGCTTGCTTTTCGACTTGGGCCATGAGAACCGCTACCACACCAGCGACAAGGATAAGCAGGTGGTTGTCGACCTTGGCCTCGAGAACCACTATGACCCCGGCGTGCTTGTCGACGTCGGTCACGAGAACCGCTACATCCCCGGCGACAAGAAGCTGCTTGTTGTCGACGTCGGTGACAAGCAGGCCGTCGTCCACGAGAACCGCTACAACGCCGGCGACAACCACTACTACTTCGACGTCGGGGACGAGCACGCCAACTCCAGCACGCATGCCAAGGAAGGGAGACTCCTCGGGGTCGCGGGAATCATGACCGCCTCTGCAGCAGTTACTGGGCTTGCCGCCGGCACCGCCTCCTCACCGGCCGCCGCCATGGCCTTGTTCGCGCTGCTTTTAGCTGGACTGTCACTGATCCTCATCCACGTGAGGCGCGGTATCTGATGGAACTGATGGTGCGGTGCGGACACAGCTGCGCGTGCATATATACACTAAGGTAAGGGTGGCGTTTGGTTACGCTACTCAAGGTAAGGTGCGAGTTGGGCTTTGGTTATTTGCTGGTAATATTCCGGTCAGTCTGTCGTCTTGTGTGTGTGGATTTGTGCTGTATTACTTCTATAGTGTACTGTTCAGAGTGCGTCCTTGTGATTTGCTGTGGGTAGCGGCCGGTACGGTTTGGATTAAAATAAAAGCTTTTCAGTTTCAAGGTGTCCTAATTATTGTTCGTCTTACTAGTCGCTGTGGCGACCCGTGATGAATCCATCCATGAACACGCATATACAGTCTGTGCCAGGGAGGAAGGAGAGGCTGCCGCGCAGTGGCGGAGCCATGGGAGGACTGGCGCACGAACCTGGCCTCAGTTACTAATTTCTTTGGTTCCTCTCTTACAATACTAGAAATTTTATTTTTTGCCCTCGTATATACTATAGCAATAGCATTGGCTGCGAGAGGAAAACAGCAGCAGAGATCGCCGGATTGGCAGAATTGGCGACCCCCTCCAATTGCAGTGTGGAAGATGCAGCGAGCGTCGCCATGTTCTGTCTTAGAGAGTCTGCCGGAATACGTTGTTGCCTTGGTCGTCAACCAGTTGCTGAGGAATTGTCTTCCCCCAAGCGCTGCAGTTAGTTAGTTAGTTAGTAGCAATATATAAGAGCCACGAGGAAGAAATTAATTTATCGCGCACAACCTTAGCCTCCTTGCTGCTCGTGATCTGTCCATCATTAGGTACGGATCCAAACTAGTATATCAATATTATCCCCACTCTCTATATCGACGTGCTTGTTTCATTTCATTGGACACAGAACCTTGTACTACAATTAGCTACTAGCATGAAGGCGCGACGAACAAGTAAGAGCGGAGATCTGTCGCATAGCTTTCGCGATACAGAAAAAAGAAAAGTGTTGGGAGGGTACTGACGACGTCCTAGTTGCATATATTGTATGCAAAATTGTGTACTAGCTTAGATCGATTTTGATGGTTCGTTTGGTGTCACCCGCGCAACAACTTTTTGTCTTTCTAGATTGACCTAAAACCTCTATATACCATGAACCAACACGTACACGGCTTTCGAGAATTGACTGGTCTCAGTTTAACATTTAATCAGTTTCAGTTGAGCAGCCCCCTCCAAACTTTTGAAGGACGGTCTATACATACCCCCATATGTTCGTGCAACGATACTGCATGACAATTGGGGTAGTGACAATAACACGCGTGTGAGCATTTGAGTTGATGTGACACTCGGGATGTTTGGATTCAACTGGAGGACTAACTCTTAGACCGATATTTGTAGGTTCTAATCTAAAACACTAAGTATGAACTAATTGCATGACCCATGGCTAACCGTTTTGTATAATCCATTCGTCCTACTAAATCCGTAATGAGTAGCATATTCAGGACTAGATATTAGTTCCATTATTGGATAACATTAGGATGACTAAACAAACAAGAGCTAATTTCTGGCTAATCTATAAGTAGAATATCTACTAATCCTAATTATTACATGTTTGTCGAGGATAAACAAACACTGACTGAGTTCACATCTATTTTTAAAATCTCAAAGCATTTCTCGTTGAAACTGAGCCGCATTTCTCGAGCGGGAGCCGGCCCAGCCAGTTTTCTTAATGGAATAGGTATCTGCGTCCCTCTCCTGGACTGAACACGGAAGCGGCAGCTGGCCCATTGGCGGGACATCCTAATTGCGTATGACAGAAGATGGGCCACCTTATTAAGGGGTGATTTTTCCGTTACTGAGCTACAGTACAGTTTCTTTTTTTTTTTGCGAAGGAAGTACTGTTTTTTATCCGTGCTAAAAAAAACTAGAGTTTTTTCCAGTTAAAAAAAATTGTGTTTTTGAAGCCTGCGATGGATCGCGATGTGTGTGTGTGCTTGCTCGCCAAGCATGCAAGAGATGATGCGCTGCATCTGGGGTTTTGTACGGATGATGCCGGCGATGGCGGATCATTACGTTGCGTTGTAGTAAAAAGGATCAGTGCAATAATCGAGATGAAATCCTCAATTTCGTTGCCGCTATATATCATCTCATCATTATTGGCACGAACGATTGCGCTTGATGGTGGAATTGCTGCGCTGCCCTGCATTTTTGAAGAGAGTTTGAATACTAATTACTTACATATAGTAATACAGTCTAACTGGTGGTACATATTCCTAGGCAATACAACAACAACAATCAACCTTTTAATATCAGGCAAGTTGGAATAGGCTAGAAATAAAACCCAATATTCAACTTGAAACACAGACAAAGCCAAAACGGTAAAAGAAGGATAAAAAGAGTGGAACAAAGAACAATAAATCATAAGAGAGAACAAGACGGTGAAATAACAAACACGAAAGTGGAAGAAAAAGGGTAGAATAACGCATGTCAGACAATGCAGGCATGAAATAAGACATGCTATCGCAACTTGGCCTAATTATTAGCTAATTAATTACGCGGAACGACATTACTAGTGCAATTCTAATGTGTGTCGACCATTGCCAGATTCCAAAATAATTTACAATTCAGTGGAACTAAAGCGCTATAATTTCTCTTTAGTCCTAGCTAATTGCATAATGTTATAATGATTTTTGACAGTACGTTGTTTGTCATCGGCAGCAGCTTTCGTCTTTGTTGACCAGAAAGGCGATTAATTTGATACTCCCCACAGGATAATAAGAAGCTGGCACACGGCACACGAACTGTGTGTTGAAGTTTATTGTTGCGAAGAATTCTTTCGCTCGGCATGCACATCTCTTAATTCAGCGTATGTTTGTTTTGCGGTCGGAGGATCGACCTTTTCTGATAAAAGGCACGAAATTAACAAAATTAAACATCATTTTAAAAATCTTAAATTAAGTATATACATCGGGCTAGCTTTACATATCTGACTGAGTGATCGTTCGTTCAAATTTGAACTCTCATATCTGTTGACGCTGATATTACACATATTAAGATCTACAAGCTAGGTATAAATATACTTTTTTTTTTGCCCGTAAGGAAAGATAATATTACCCAAAAAGGAACAAAGCTGGTAAGTAGTTGGTAGCAAAATAGGGCTATTAGTATTATATTGCACTCGCAAATAAAAGAAGGCAAAACAAAGCTACAGTTAAAACAAAGAAAGAAGAAGCAGGTTGATACATGCGCCCGCACGTAACGGTGGAGGTCGTGGACACTCCCACGTCAAGCAAAGCTATATTGGTAGACGGCGATAAACTATTATTATCTGCGTCGAATTATGGTCACAATCCCATGGCAACTATATATAACCATGCATGATGCATGTGTCTCCATCCTACGCACGGAGGACATGCATGGTGACCACGGAAAGGCCACCCAGCAGCACGATGAACATGGCGAAGGCTGTCACTGGTGTGGCTGCACCGCCGGTGGCGAGCCCGGTCGCGGCAGCACCGGCGAAGGCAAGTCCGATGACTGCTTGTGGGAAGCCACCACGCACGCGATCCGCCAGAGTTGCGTCGGCGGCGGCGTCGTTGCCCCGCCGGCCGATCACGGTGGCCGCTGGAGGATCGCCCTTGCTGTTGAGCAGAGTCGACATATGGTCTATATATGGTGTGTGTGTGTGTGTGTGTGTGTGAGCGAGCCGTGAGAGGTGGTTTTTGCGACGAGGGTTCCGTTCCGCTAGTCCGCTTAAATAGAGAGTACTATGTAGTATTATCTTTATTTTTTTATTATTGACAAATTTAATTTTTTTATATCATCTTTGATCACTCGTCTTATTTAAAAAAATTTCAAACATAAAATATTTTTACTGGTGGTTTAAATACCTTTAGTTATAAATCAAATTATAACAAAATATTTGGTATGTACCATAATTTTTTAAATAAGACGAGTAATCAAACATAATGTCTAATGTCTAAACTGTCAATAATTAAAAAAAATATAAGCAGTAGTACACTTAAATAGAGACTTAGAAAGTATGGGTGTGTGTACTCTCCTAGAAGAAGCTTCCTTGAAAGTTTCAGGCGGACGAGTTTCCCATCTAGCCCTTCACGGAGGTGGGTGTGAAGGACGTGCTAAGATGTATGTGACTGAATCTGGTGGTGACAAATGTAATTTGTGTGATGTGTTCAAATGTTGGCATGCCACATCACTGTCTAGAGAAACAACATTGCTAGCTCATGTGTTCAATGTGCCACCGTACCCATCACGACCCGCAGACCCCTGTGCTTTACTATATTTTTTGAAATCACACAAAAAATATTTTAATATTTTTTTATTTTTATAAATTCAACCCCTCTAAGTTTATTTTTAAATATGATCTATTTTTATAATTAAACATTTCCTCTTTTGTGCTCTTAACCTTTTAAGAAAATATTGAAAGTGTAGGTTTGTGTTGACGCCACTCTACTTTTCGAGATTTATAGTTTTTCCCCTTTAAAACACCAATATAATATTTTGTTTCTAGAGAAGCCTTTGAATTTTATTCCTACCTACATTGGTTTGATATACTATTTTTTTAACTCTCAGGGCCATGTATTTGTTTATGAATGTTACCTTAATTTTTTATATGTTTCAGCTTTTGACAATTTTGTTTGTATCTTTATTACTTTTAAATTTATAGGCGTGGTGGAGCACGTGACTGGAACTAAGTAGCAAGGCGAGTTCCCTGCAGGGTTCAAAAAAGGTTGAAAACCGCTCGGTTTTCATGGTTTTCGTCCAAACCGCTCCGGCTCGGTTTACGGTTAGCGGTTTTCTGAATTTGAATTTGATGATTTTTAAAAAATTTGAAAAAAACTGTAAAAAAAATATGTAAAAAACCTAGATAAAAAATGAGAAATTATGATGGAGGAAGAAGTTAAAAAAAACTTGTTTGGTGCGGTTTTTAGTTAAAATCGTGGTTTTTAATCAAACCGGACGGTTTACCATATAAACCGAGCGGTTACCGTCGAAAACCACGGTTTCTGATTCAAATCAAGTTTAAATTTTGGTTTTCAAAATTTAAAGCTTCGGGAGCGGTTACCGCGGTTTTCAGTCAAACCGAGCGATTTTCGCTGCAAACCGAGCGGTTTCGATTCAAATCTGATTCAAAAATTTAATATTTATAATTTGGACGGTTTTCTGAACGGTTACCATGGTTATCACAATAACCGCTGGTGCGACGTCTGGCGGTATCCGCGAAGGAAACGGTAAGTGGAGCCTTGGTTCCCTGCCACCAACAAAACGAGAAAGCGCGCCTTCCTGCCCCCACCATTCCACCAATGAGGCGGTGAGCCTCTCCCGCCACGTCGGGCTATGGACGTCATCGTCGCGGATCAACGAACACAAGTGGCCCGATTCGATGGCGACGCACCTTTGGGCACCTGAAGTCAGTGCCTTGTGGTTCCCTCTCATGTACTTGTGCTGCTGCGGCTGGTGGAATGCATACTTAAGAGGACCAACCATGGTGTGTGAATCAGTGTTTAAAAAGCGGTAAAAAAGCGCGCCTTGATGTTGAGGCACGTCGGTTTTATGAAAGCGACTGCCATTAAACACCTAAGCCTCGATTTTTATCGTTTCCCGCTTTTTTGAAGGCGCTGCTTTTTTGACTGGCCTCTTTTGGAGCGCCCAAACAGAGTGAGAGAGAGAACGAAGTAGCATACGGTACAGAATTTAACGGACACGCGGAACACCACTTGCAGTCCGCTCTGTACCGGTTATTTCCTTCTACAGTAACTTTGTGCAGCTACAGCCAACAGAGGTTGATTCGATCAGAGCCAATGTAAACCTGTTCTACCCTCTTTCCCCTGCAAAAGTAAAAAAAGGTTTGCCCTCTAAAGCAGTCCCTATTAAAGTCCCCGCAAATTTGATCTTTACACCATTGCACGCAAAGCAGTCAATTGTGTCCCTATCAAAATCGAGGGATATCTGATGTGTTTTCTTTTTTTAAGGACATTTAACGTGTTTTGACCATTGCACACGCATTCAATTCTTTCATTCATATAGTACTCCACTAGAACAGGGGCGTTTCTTTCGAGCCGATAATGTGATTTTTTAGGGCAGTCCAACCCAGAAATCATCAAGTAGTTGTACAGAGTCCACGTCAGTCAATAAAGGACGGGAAGAAACTGTGTCCCCCAACACTAGTCTACCACAGCTCGTTTCTCGATAACGGCCCTCACCCACGTGATTGCCCATCCTCAGCTCAAGCGCGTGGTCGAGACGGAGCTCTACCGGTGTTCTCACACACACAACGCATTTACGGTTGCTTCTTTTTTTCCTTGGAGAACATGAAGGAACTATTTCCTACTTGAGACACCGTTTCTTGTAAATTTGTTCTCTCTCCTTCTTAACTCTTAATGACACCTCAGCTATTTTGCTTATGTAACATCCTATTTAATTTTATAGAAACTATCCTCGCTGGAGGGTTAGGAGTGTCCTTAGACCGTGTCACCCACTAGAACTCAACTGTTTTTAGAGTTCAAAAAGAGGCCGAAGCCCCCTCCTACCAATCATTGCATTGCAACCAGTGAAAAAAAATAATTCTTCAGCAAAAAAAAATAAATCACGATAGTATTATCATACTTTGTGGATAAAATGAGCGTAAAGCTAAAAGTAAACAACCAGTATCAACTACTATGTCAAACCATTTAGTTGGGACCACATTTTTCGAGGATAAATAAATGAATGAGGTCAAATCTATTTTAAAATCACAATTCGTACGTGGCTCAAATGAAACCCAATTTAAATAAACTAAATCCGAAAAAATTTCTCATTGGCGCCTGGCAACTGGGTCGCATTTCTCCTCCGTCCCTCTACGACGTAGCCCGGCCCAGCCGCTTGTCTTGTCTCCTTCCCCACTCCTGGTATGAAAGCAGAATAAGGAAGCGGCAGCAGGCCCATTGGCGCAGGAACATCCTCATTGCGGACAACAGAAGATGGGGCACGGGCAAACATCCCCATTGGCACAGGCGCATGCGCCATCGAGATTTTCCTCACGTACGGTCGTCCAAGCTTATGGGCTGACTTAGCAGCCCGTTTGCAATGTTTCCCTCGATCATTTATTTATATTTATATATGTAAGCACCCTTCTACGGTATACCTTCCATACTAGTAGTAAAAAAATACCGCTTAATGTTAAAACTGTCAAATCTTCCGAAACATAGCTAGAGATGAGTTCTCGTATACGCAGATGCACAGTGAAACTCTACACACAGCTTATTACACGGATTGATCCACATGACGCGCTCAGTCCATGGGAAGGATGCAGCGTTTTGTGATTAAAAAGAAAAAGAAAAAAAAAACCCTCTCCATGCGCGCGCGGGAGCAGTCTGTACTGAGATTTCTGTACCTGAAAACACGAGCTCAACACAGAAGATGATCGATGATATGTGGATGGATTCGGGATTCCACTTCTCGTGCACGCGCGCAGGGCGCCATGCACATGCACAGGCCGTTGTTGTTTGGTAGTAGGTAAATCGTAGCGTAGCGATCCGCCACGCACAGGCGTTCCGGGAAATTATTCCTCAGAGAGGTTTAATTAATTTCATGTTGCGTCGTTGCGATTAGTACTAGAGATGTACTAACAACACACCAACCGCTAGCTTTTGTTTGCTGCGGCAACGACGTGACGTGCGGCCGACGACGGTTACCATTTCTCGAGCGGCGTGCATGTTTCTCTGCTGGCGTCTTCTTCTCAGTGTGCTCTGGGTGACCAATCCGTTGCGAACGTCTGGCCTGGGTCTGGCCCGCCCAGGCCTTGTCGTCGCTCTCGTCAGCACGTCTAGTGAGTGACGATCGAGTGAGTGACGACGCCCATATTCCACGCCACGTCAGCACGTCGGTCTCGACCGCCCGACGGCGCCAGCCCGATAATGACGCCACCACTTCCACACCAACGCACCAGTGGTGCTGCTGCTGGTCATGACAGTACAGTATAGCAGTATAATGCAACTTGCAGGGTTAAAATTTGCTTTCATACGACCGCTCCTGCGTCCTGGTGCATTTGGACACATGCAAGCAAAATCTGACGTGGAGAGGTTGAAAAGGTCGGACCGCCACCCGCTCTTCGGGCATTCGTTTGCGCCACGTCTCGGCACATCCATCTCCAACCGCCGTACGACTGCCCCGGTCGGACAATCTGAAGAAAAGGAACAAGGCTCTGCTGCGTCTTTCAGCGTGCGCATAATTTGGGACTGCTTTTGCACCAGGGCCGCCCCAGCTGTGCAAGTACGCAACGAACACTGCCAGTGCCAGCCTCAAAGCAATAATACCAACAAAGACGCTGAGGTCATGACGACCGAGGCCACCCATATCTGCCGGACGGAAAAGCCTTCGATTCGTGGCAGATTTGGGTGGCCGTGACTCTGAAGTTCGCCGATTGAAGGCTCTCCGTCCGACAGATTCTGATTGGGTGGCAGATTGGAAAAAAATTTTGATGCGGCCGGCGTCATCGGTGCGGCGCAGCCACCGACCCTCCGAATTTGGTGCGGCCGTGGTGCGGCCAGCTTCATCGGTGCGGCGCAGCCTCCGACCAAAATGACCTCAGCAAGAGGAAACGGACCACGCGTGGTCAGCTGCTCATGATGTGAGCGCTGTCAGCCCGGTTTTGATCCCCGAGGAACGGACGAATCATAGGCGGCCTCATCCAGCCTCCAATGAAAGCAACCTATATATAGAGTACATGAATTCGCCTGTCGGCAAAATGACCTAAGCAAAGAGGAAAATGTCGATCCTCCCGAGATAAACAAATCTTGTTACTTCCTGCCATAATCCTAAATGGCAAAATGTAACTCTCAATAAAAAAGTATGATGGACAACGACCTTGGCAACTTTGTCAACCCAGCCCAATTTCCTCGTCGATCTTGACGTACGTCTGGGCCTGCTCGCTCCGTGCCTCCGTGCCTATAAAAACCGCACCAACTCCCCTGATCTTGGCAATCACAGCTGCTGTTTTGAGTCACGAGAAATCAAAGGCCACTGTTCTCTGCTCGCTACTTATTTGGTTATTTCCATCGTGTTCACCAACTTGTTGGCCAGATAGTGCTGTAGTGCATAAGAGATGGCGCAAGCGCAAGCAGGTGATGAGGTGGCGGCGGCCGGCGGCGCCAAGCTGTTTCCCGAGCTGCTGGGCATGACTACTACGGGGGAGCACCCCCGCAGCATGTTCGAACCTGGGCAGGAGCATGGCTTCGCCAACAAGCAGTTCACCGGAAACATCGACAACGTCGTCCGCCTGGCGTACGACAGCTCTGGCGGCGAGATCTACTTATTAGTCAACTCCACGCATCAGGCGCGCACGGGCGCTATACGCGCCGCCAGCAAGTTCGCTTTCCTGGCCCACCCGGACGCCGGGGACGAGCACCGCATCCGCGTCTGCCACGAGAACTGCTACAACCCAGGCGTTCTTGTTGACGTCGGCCACGAGAACCGCTACCACGCCGGCGACAAGCACAAGCAGGTGGCTTTCGACCTCGGCCCCGGGAACCGCTACCACCCCGTCGTGCTTGTTGACGTCGGCCACGAGAACCGCTACCACGCCGGCGACAAGCACCACTACTGGAAACAGGTGCTTTGCCGAGGGCTAGAGGCACTCGGCAAAGACTCAAAAACTCTCGGCAAAAATGTTAACGTGCGTAACCGACGGCAAACTCCGCACGGCTTATCGGCTGACGGCAAAGCACGCTTTGCCGAGGGCCAAAACGCGGGCTCTCGGCATATATGTTGCCGAGGGCCAAACCGGCACACGGCAAAGCTTTGGACCCCGCAGACCACCCCGCGCTACGCCCCGCCGACTAACGGCACCTTTGCCGTGAGCCAAACGGAACAGCCCACGGCAAATGTCTCCCTTTTGCCGTGAGCTTTCCTGACGGCCGACGGCAAAGTCGGTAATTTTACCGTGAGTCCTCTCTGCGACCCACGGCAAATAGTGGTCTTTTTGCCGTGGGCTTTCTGGAGCTCTCGGCAAAAGGATGTGTCCAGGTGCACAGTTTAGGGTCACTTTGCCGAGAGCCCCAGAAAGCCCACGGCAAAGTGACCATAATTTTCTGTTTTTTTTTATTTATTTAATTCCAGACATTTACATCATCAAAAATATATCCAGAAAGTACAATATCAACAATTCTCACAATATATCATCAATTCTCATAATATATCACCAATTCTCACAATATATCACCATTTCTCACAATATACCACCATATAACACCAAATATAACCATATAGCACCAAAACTCATCACAAATCACCACAAATCACATATTGTCCATACGAACACCATAACTCATCATAATTCAGCAACACAAGTTCATAAACAAGTGTAAGTACAAGTTCAAGTGGTTTCTATATAAATAAAAGTTCAATTTCAAGTCCAAGTCCTACAACAACAAAAAGAAAGTGACAAAATGCACACAGCACTCACGGAGGCGGAAACTGTGATTCCTGTGAGTCGTGGATCTCTTCATTTGATGCTGCTCCGGAACGTCCAGTCTGCATAGAGAAGAAAAAATATTTGTGAGACATACACAACAGAGGAGGCCAAAAAGAAGAAGAAAATGAAGTAAAAGCACTCATACCCCAGGAGGTGTATGAGGAGGTGGAGGTGGAGGTGGCTGGAACATCGGGATCTGCAGCGGCGGTGCACCACCCATCTGGCTCAGCATCTGCATGTAGCGCATCATGTGCTCCATCTGGTGCTGCTGGGCTGCCATCGTCGCCGCCATCTCCTCCCTCTGCCTCCTCTCTTGTTCGAGCTGGGCCTACAACATGTCACTCAAATATTACAATGCAAAGATACGAATTTAAGAGTCATGTAGCGATAAATGAAACACAACTAACCTTGAGTGCATCCACCTGGTGCTGCGTCGTGGTCGGCCGTGGACGTACGGCTGGGGTCGAGCTCGTACTCCTCGCTCGAAGCTGCGAGAGAGTAGGAGTGCTTGACGTGTCAAGCGTGCCGTGGCCCATCATGTAGCGTCCGTGCTTCTTGCCACCTCCCGCCAGCATGACAACCTCTCCATCAAGGTCCTGAGTGCTAGGGTCGTACTCAGGACCATGGATCTTCTTTGCCACGTCGGTGTACTGACTTATGCGGCTGTGGACGCTCGCGTTGCTGTAGGCCTCAGGTGGGTCCTCCGGGTTGTAGTCGATGTCGGCGGTGGCCTTACCCTTGTGGGACAGAACCCAAGCCTTGAACTGTCCACATGGTTGGCCACCGTGCGACGCCGACTGCGCAAAAACAGCAAGATGGTTAGAAAGATGCATAATTGAGCACTACAATACAGAAATTAAGTCACGTACCCATCTTTCCCCGTACTCCTCAAGGCTAAGGTTGCCTTGATGGTGTGGTGCACCTGTCATCAGCAAACGTCGGTCTCGAGCGGCGTTGTGCGCCTCCAACCACTCGGGGGAACACCATTTGTCCACCATCACTTCCCAGCACCGGACATGCGCGGCGCACCAGCTCGGAACTACCTACACGTCATTAAGAATATATACTTATAAGAAGATCAAATTTAATGCGCATACTATTAGAGTACATACATCATTATTAACGTTTTGCATGTACCTGCAGGTATTGCTGCCGAGTGAGCGTCATCTGTCGAGCTTGCTTTTTCGTGACCTTCTCACCAAGGTACGAACCGTGGAAGGTCACGATCGCCTGGATCCGCGCCTCGTGGTGCATGTCCGTGACCAGCTTCGGGCAGGCGGCGTTGGCCACAACAGCTGCCCTATCCTCGTAACCCTCCTGGCATCTGAAGAAATCCTATACACATTGACAACATGTATGCAGTCATTAATCAAAAAAAGACTAGTAAAGCGATGTATTGACCCTTGTAGGGAGAGGAACACTTACCCACAGCTCGCCGGTGACCCGCGCCGCCTTGTTAGCGAACACCCTGCCATCCCGATCTGCTCGATCAGGGACGACCTTGTAGTGCTCCCAAGTGTAGGCCGGTTCCGTCACTCCGGCATGCGTCACCAAGCCAGGAAAGTGGGCCTTCAACAGAAGGCCCAATATGCCGTTCACCTTGCGCGCGTGACAACCTGGCGCCACTTTCCTCCAATACCTGCCCAAGTGAATCAGAAAGATTATTAGTTTCGAGTCCGATTCTTAAAATAGAAAATGAAGTGGAAACATTTAAAGTTAGTTACCTATCTCCAGAGGGTCGAATCATCGGTCGTCTCTCAGGAGGGATCGGACGATCCGGTAGTCTGGAAGGACCTCGCAGCCACACCGGCGGAACAGAGTTACTGCAACTCCCTATCGCCTGCTCTCCCTCCTCCTCCTCGTCCTCCTCCTCCCCCTCCTCGTGCTCCTCGTGCTCCTCCTCCCCCCCTCCCCCTGCTCGCCCTCCTCTGAGGACTGCTGCTCCTCCGCCTCCTGCTCCTCCTCGTACTCTGGATCAGGCGACGGCTCTCGAAAAGAAGGACGGCTCTTCCTGCTCATCCCTCGGCTCGTGCTCCCCTCCGACTGATCAGCTCGCTGTCCCCTTATCTTTTGGTACAACGAGCGCACGTTCCTCATGCCGCCCACCATCTTTGAACAATTACCTGCAATACAATTCAACAAAAAAATAAGCATGAGGTAAACAAAATAATAAGCATGATGTATATAATCTGAGAAAAACAAAGTAAACAAAACATAATATATTTGCATTATGTAGCATTACATGTTTCAGAAGTAGTCATCATAATCGGGTTTGGCAGGATCATAAGTGTCATCATCACTATCAGCCATGTCCATATATTCCTCGATATGATTCGAAGGAGCACTGCCGTCATCATCATCAATCCCTAACTGTAATCGCTCAAGTAATTGCAAGTCCATCATATTTTCTACTTCATCTCCAGCGTCCTCATCAATGTCTACTTGCATTGCGATCGCTTCGTTTAAGTTTATCTCAAACTTCCCTTGTAGCCCCTCTTCTTGAAAGAACTCTACGTCATTTGTGTTTGGGTTGTTGTAGTCTTCATCGTTTGGAAGAGGTAGCCTACCTTTCAGTAATACCTTGTACACAACATCCCAACCCTTTAGCCGGGCGTCCGTTTGACACGGGTATGACAGATAGTAAACTTGGGTGGCCTGTTGAGCCACGATATAGACATCGTCTCCTGGGTAGACGGATGACTGTCGAATTTCGACTAGACCGACATTATGAGTGTGTCTGGTTTGTGCGGGATCAAACCACCGGCATTTGAATATGATAGGCTTCAGAGGTTTGCAACCATAAAAAATGAGTTCGTATATCTCTTCAACTCTTCCATAATAATCGACGCCATCTTCGCCGGGTGTGCACACCCCGGAATTAGTGGTTCTACGATTCGGGCGACTGTGCTCATGTCTTGTTGTATGAAAGCGATATCCATTCACGTCATAGACATTAAATGACATGACTCTATATGCACAGCCATTGGCAACCTGTCTCAACTCGGGACTCATAGACGCATCAGTTTGACCCTGCAAAGCTCAAGGACGAAAGATCGTTACATCAGAGACGCACGACCAATTTGCTTTGTCAAACAACGTACAACATTCATTGCATAATACCTTTTGTTTGAACCAAGAAATGAAATCAGGCTTTCCATCCCCCGCACCCTGTCTAAGAAGGGTCTCAGCTTGTTGCGGGGTAGCTTTCCTTGAAGAACACCAGAATCGGCGATGAAATTCTCTGTCAGAACGACAATCAAAAGGGATTACATGAGAAATTATGATGTTTTAGTTAACAAGTTTTTAAGGACTTACTGCATGTACGGCTCCACTTCGGAGAGGTTGGTCAGCACATAGTACATGATAGAGCGCCACTCCTCATTATTCAAGTTTTTGGGGCTCGCATTACTTGCACTTCCTAGTTGTCCTTGAAAAAGGCTGAGGCTGGTACCATTTTCGCCAGAATTGTAACGAGGGGGTGGATTATGCACGCTAGGAAGTTTGTCACCATAGTAAGTTGTCGTGGTGTTTGATACCTCCTCGAGAACATATGCCTCTGCAATGGAAGCTTCAATTTTGCATTTATTTCTACATTTACTTCGAAGAACCTTTTGACATCTCTCGATTGGATAGCACCAACGGGCCTGCACAGGCCCCCCCATTCGTGCCTCATATGGAAGGTGCAAAAGCAAATGCTGCATTGGATTGAAGAAGCCCGAGGGAAAGATCTTCTCCAACTTACAGAGCAACACAGGTGCCAATCTTTCCATGTCAGGGACCACGGTTCGAGATAGCTCTTTAGCACAAAGCTGACGGAAGAAGTAGCTCAACTCTGCCAACACTTCCCATACATGATTGGGGACGTAGCCTCGTACCATCACCGGAAGCAGTCGCTCAATCCATATGTGGAAGTCATGACTCTTCATCCCATTGATTCGCATAGTAGATAAGTTCACTCCCCTTCTCAGATTCGCTGCATACCCATCAGGGAACATCAACAATTGAAACCATTCTAGCACTTGCCTCCTTTGAGGCCTGTCCAAGACGAATTCAGCCTTAGGCTTTCTCCAATTCTTGCCGCCTGCAGGAGGCTGCATAACTTGCTTTGGTCTATCACACAACGTTGCCAGATCCACTCTAGCCTTCACGTTGTCTTTTGTCTTCTCAGGAATGTCCATAATTGTTCCCCAAAGTGCCTCGGCGATATTCTTCTCGGTATGCATTACATCGATGTTATGTGGAAGAAGAAGGTCATCATAATAGGGGAGCCGCTCTAATCCGGACTTATGAGTCCACATATGTAGCTGACTATATCCCACAAAACCACCTTCTTCTGCATCGACCTGGAGAGAATCTATTTGAGCTCGAACCGTGGCACTTGTCATAGTCTGCGGGGGCGGGTCTGTAACTACCACGCCTTTCGTAAAGTTCTTGATGTCTCGTCTAAATGCGTGATCAAGACACAGGAATTGTCGATGTTTGTCGAACGCAGAATACTTGCGACCCTTCTGCAAGTAAATGAACTGCAGAGCTGCCTTGCATACTGGACAAGGGTACTTTCCGTGAACACACCATCTGCAGAATATCCCATATGCCGGCAAGTCATGCAAAGAGTAGTGGTACCAAACATGCATTTTGAAGTTTGTCTTTGTAGCTTGATCATACGTCCATACCCCTTCCTCCCAAGCGCGGACCAATTCATCAATCAAAGGCTTCATGAACACACCCATTACTTCCAGGGTGTTCAGGAATGATCAAGGACAAGAATATGTTCTGTCGTTGAAAGAGGACGCCGGGAGGGAGGTTGAGGGGGACAACGAAAACGGGCCAACAAGTGTATGCAGCAGCACCCATTCCATAAGGATTGAAACCATCTGTTGCCAGGGCAACACGTACATTGCGAGCCTCTAAAGCTTTCTCACGATGAATATCATCGAAATGGTTCCATGCTTCACCATCCGCTGGATGGACCATCTTGTCAGGATTGTATCGTTTGCCATTTTTGTGCCATGTCATCTGTTTCGCGGATTCTTCGGTCATAAAGAGCCGTTGGATCCTCGATATAAACGGAAGGTGCCGCATGATCTTCACGGGGATCGCAAGCTGCCTCTTCTGACCTTCATCTGTGTCTACCTCCAGGTACCTAGAGGCACCACAGTTTGGACAATAATTTGCTTTCGCGTGCTCTTCCGTAAATAAGAGGCACTTATTGAGACAGTAGTGTATCTGGTCATATGGCATCTTAAGTGCTCGTAGGAGTTTCTGTGACTCGTACAGGCTCTTTGGCATAATGTGATTTTCCGGAAGGAAGCTTCCAACGACCGTCATTAGAACATCATAGCATTCTCGACTCAGACTAAACTGAGACTTCACGGCCATTATGCGTCCAATGGCATCTAGCTGAGAAACCTTTGTGTGGACGTGGAGAGGTTTCTGTGCCGCGGACAACATGTCGTAGAACGCCTTTGCGGATGCCTCTGGCTCCTCTTCCATACGTGCTTCATCAAAGTCATTTAACATGTCTGCTACGCCGCCATCGTCATCAACTTCCTCGAGGCGTTGTCTGACGACCTCGTCTCTCGTACGGTCGGCTTCACCATGGTATATCCACCGATAATAGTTCGTGGTGTATCCATTCCTGCCCAGATGTTTACCCATCTCCTCCTTGGTTTTCAGACGCGTGTTTCCACATTTGCTACAGGGGCACCAAGTCGTGCGCGCTCCTTTCGCCTTAGCAAATGCCAATTCCAAGAAAGCTTCGGTCTTCTCGATCCATTCATCCGTGAACGAACCGGGGCTTGGACGACCCGTGTACATCCACTCACGGTCATCCATCCTCTTAACATATATATCAACAAGTGATGTAACCATTCAACTGAATATACACGATGTTCCTACTACCTAATAGGTAAGGATAGGTCCTAATCCCACCCAAAGACGCGTAGATGAGGTCAGTTTTCCATGGCTACCCCTATCCGAGATAGAATTTCGACAGCACCTCCCCGCTGTTCTCCAAATACACGTCCACAAAGAGAGAGTGTGTATCCGGAGAACAACGGGAAGATGGTGCCGAAACTCTGTCTCAGATCGGGGTAGACCATGAAAACTGACCTCATCTACGAGTCCTCGGGCTGTCCATAACGTGGACAATTCGAAATAGATACAGTTATAGATATGCAAACATGTGCATATCTTCAACCCTATCTCTTTCGAACGGGAGACGCCTAACTCGGTTTCGTGATCTACGAACATTAAAAGACACGAGGTTCTTTATGACTCACCTAGCTCTCAGGCGAAGTGAAGCGTCGACGATGGTGCACGCGGCCGCTCCTGTCAATAACAGGACCAAAATAATGTCAATTGTAATTTTTAATATAACCAGGTGAATAGGTTTTAAAAAACCTGTTTACGTGAACCACTAATTATGGCAAAATGAGAAACATGCGAATCCACCTGAAACTAAGATGAAAAATGCAATTCCTTGAAAAACCAAAAAGGCATTGTTACTAAGATGAAGTCATAGCAATCCCATAGGCTAGCAGAGTTTTTTTTGTCCTCAGGAAAAGCTCAAGAAACAGCAGTTCTCTGGCAACCACTGAGCTTGGGGGCGCTCAGCCGCGGGGGGCGGTGGGGGGGGGGGGGGGTTTGGCTGTCTCCTGCCGCGGGGGTGGGGGGCACGGCGGGGGCTCGGCCGGCCGGGAGGGGCGCGGGGGGGCCCGGGGGGGGGGGGGGGCGGGGGCTCTGCCGGGAGGGGCGTCGCGGGCGGGCCCGTTTGGGGGGTTGGGGGGGGGCTCGGCCGGCCGGGAGGGGCGACCGCGCGGGGGGGGGGGGGGGGGCTCGGCCGCCCGTCGGGAGGAGGGGGGGCGGCGCGGGGGCTCGGCCGCTCCGGGGCGGGGGCGCGGCGGGGGCTCGGCCGGCCGGGAGGGCCGCGGGCCGGGGGGGGGCGCCCGGGGGGGGGGGGGGGGGCGCGGCGGTGGCTCGGCCGGCCGGGAGGGGCGCCGCGGGGGGGGGGGGGGGGGGTGGGCGGCGGCGGGGGCTCGGCCGGCCGGGAGGGGCGCGCGGGAGGGGAGGCCGGCGGAGCTACCTCGCGGGGATGGGCGCGTCGGACGGAAGTTGGCTAAGACTGTTGAGCGTGCGGGCGCTTGGAGATTTATATATAGCAACTTTGCCGTGTGCAAGAAAAACTCTCGGCAAATTAGATCTAGCTCTCGGCAAAGGCCGTTTGCCGTGAGCCCAGAACACTCTCGGCAAACGTCAATCTAGCACTCGGCAAACAACTTCCGATTTAAACTAAACACGTTACGACGTTTGCCGAGAGTCTGACGGAGGCTCACGGCAAAAAGGAGATATTTGCCGTGAGCTTTACCTAAAAGCACACGGCAAATAAATTTTCCAGTAAATATGATAAATGCTGTATAACTTTTAAAATTACCAAAAATATCATAAAAATTTTCAAAAATTCACATGATACACTATTTCATGTCTATTGCCCATTAAAAATATTTGAAGTCAAACTCCACATGCGGTGTCGCTTTGACTCCCAATTCTCATGCATTACTCTCAACTCTCCTCTACTTCTTCGGAAATTTTTCGTTTTCTAAGCGTCGTACATAGCCATTTCCTCCAAACTGCTTTAATTTTTTACCATAACCTCAGTGTTTGCTATCATGATGTCTCGACAAATTTCATGATTTTTTAACTTCATTTCCTTTTATTAGAATTTTAACACTTTTGAACAACGTGTTATCGGACATGTTTCGTGCATAATATGTTCAAATTTTTCTTTCATAGCCTGGATTAAAACATTATTGGATTAACAAATCATGATTATTATTTTTTCATTCATTTTCATTATTGTCACAAAGACTTGTAGTTCAAATTTGACTCTTGTCCAAAAAATCAGTTAAATGAAATTAATGCACTAAATATAGCAAACAGCATATAAAATAAAAACAATTTTAACATGACATACAAAATAACATATCACTACACAAGAAAAAATCTTGAGTGGAGAAAAGGAAAAAGTATAAACCTATTTTGCCGACGGTCAGCACAAAACACACGGTAAAAACCCTTTTTGCCGTGAGTCTTCCACAGACCCTCGGCAAACGGGACCTTTTGCCGAGAGCCCGGCAGAGGACTCTCGGCAAAGGTGTAACGTCGTTACCCAACCCGACGGCGGTCGGTGCACGGGGCCAGGGATGGGCACTTTGCCGAGAGCCGGCCGTGGACGCTCGGCATACATGTATCTTTGCTGTGCGTTTTTTATTATGCTCTCGGCAAATTGTTAATATACCGAGTGTTTTTTTGTGCCGTGAGTTTTCTTTTGTGCTCACGGTAAAGGCGTCCCTATGCCGAGTGGCCTTGGTTTTGCCCTCGGCATAGTTGCGGCGCTCGGCATATGACGCGTTTCCGGTAGTGCACAAGCAGGTGGTTGTCGACCTCGGCCCTGGGAACCGCTACCACCCCGGCGTGCTTGTCGACGTTGGCCACGAAAACCGCCGCGAGAACCGCTACCACGCCGACGACAAGCACAAGCAGGCGGTTGTCGACCTCGGTCCCGAGAACCGCTACCACCCCGGCGTGCTTGTCAACGTCGGCCACGAGAACCGCTACCACGCCGGCGACAAGCACAAGCAGGTGGCTTTCGACCTCGGCCCCGGGAACCGCTACCACCCCGTCGTGCTTGTTGACGTCGGCCACGAGAACCGCTACCACGCCGGCGACAAGCACAAGCAGGTGGTTGTCGACCTCGGCCCCGAGAACCGTTACGACCCCGGCGTGCTTGTCAACGTCGGCCACGAGAACCGCTACCACGCCGGCGACAAGCACAAGCAGGTGGCTTTCGACCTCGGCCCCGGGAACCGCTACCACCCCGTCGTGCTTGTTGACGTCGGCCACGAGAACCGCTACCACGCCGGCGACAAGCACAAGCAGGTGGTTGTCGACCTCGGCCCCGAGAACCGTTACGACCCTGGCGTGCTTGTCGACGTCGGCCAAGAGAACCGCTACATCCCCAGTGACAAGAAGCTGCTTGTTGTCGATGTCGGTGACAAGCAGGCCGTCGTCCACGAGAACCGCTACAACGACGACCCCGTGGACAAGCACGTGCTTGTCGACTTTGGCCAGGAGAACCGCTACAACGCCGGCAACAACAACTACTACTTGGAGGTCGGGGACGAGCACGCCAACTCCAGCAGTACGCATGCCAAGGAAGGGAGACCCCTCTGGGTCGCGGGAATCATGACCGCCTCTGCAGCAGTTACTGGTCTCACTGCCGGCGGCACTGCCTCACCGGCGGCCGGCATGGGCTTGTTCGCGCTGCTGTTAGCTGGCTTGTCACTGATCCTCATCCACGTGAAGCGCGGTATCTGATCGATCTGATGAGGCGGGGGGCGGAACACACAGCTGTGTCGTCCTCTCGCCGTGCGATGCGTGGATACACTATAGGTAAATAATTTGGAGTTGGGCTTTGGTTATTTGTAATATTCCGGTCAGTCTATGATGAGTCTATCATCTTGTGAGTGGTTTTGTTCTGTTTTACTACTATAGTATACTATTCAGAGTGCGTCCGTATTGCATTGTGATTTGCTGTGGCTAGCGGTACGGTTTGGATTAAAATAAAAGCTTCCTACCAACTTGTTATACTTTTCAGTTTCATCAAAGTACTAATTATTTTTCGCCTTACTAAGCTAGCCGCTGTGGCGACCCGTGATGAATCCATCCATGAACACGCATATACAGTCTGTGCCAGGGAGGAAGGAGAGGCTGCCGCGCAGTGGCGGAGCCATGGGAGGACTGGCGCACGAACCTGGCCTCAGTTACTAATTTCTTTGGTTCCTCTCTTACAATACTAGAAATTTTATTTTTTGCCCTCGTATATACTATAGCAATAGCATTGGCTGCGAGAGGAAAACAGCAGCAGAGATCGCCGGATTGGCAGAATTGGCGACCCTCCAAGTGCAGTGTGGGAGATGCAGGGAGCGTCGCCATGTTCTGTCTTAGAGTCTGCCGGATACGTTGTTGCCTTAGTCGTCACCCAATTGCTGTGGACTTGTCTTCCCCCAAGCGTTGCAGTTAGCTAGTACTCCATCCGGTTTTTTTTTTTTGTCGTCGTTGATTTTCGAATAATAATTTTGATCATTCGTCTTTTTTAAAAAAAAATACGAGATATATTAAATATTTTGTTATAATTTAATTTATTACAGAAGTTTTTTATCCTAAATTTTAATTTTACACATTTAAACTAATTTTTTGAATAAGACAAGCGGATAAAGTTTTTGAACAAAGTCAATAACGACAAGTAAGAGCGGAGATCTGTCGCGTAGTTTATCAAGATTATCCTGACTCTCTAATTTATCCTTACCGGCGTACGTCTTTTATTTCATTAATTGGACACAGAACCTTCTACTACAATTAATTAGTAGCATGAAGGCGCGACGAACAAGTAAGAGCAAAGATCTGTCGCGTAGCTTTCACGATAAAAAAAAAAGTGTTGGAGGGTACCGACGACGTCCTAGTTGCATGCATATTGTATGCAAAATTGTGTGCTAGCTGAGACTTTTGATAGTTCGTTTGTTATCACCTGCAACAACTTTTTGTCTTTCTAGATTGACCTGAATAATTCTATATACCATGAACCAACACGTACGCGGCTTTCAAAAATTGAGTGGTCTCTGTTTAACATTTAATGTCGCTTTTAATATCTCTAAGAAAACATCTTCGTAAGATTAACACTGGTACGTGACGGTGGAGAGAGTACTGCTCTATCATACATACATAGACCGAAAATTTCATGTCGTCTGAAACAAAGAAGAAATGAAATTTTGACCAAACGAAAATTGACCGATCTAACTTTGATCTATTTTTCTTTTCTTTTTTCTAAATCCCTAACAATTCATATGGATTATTACATATAGTGTAATTTCTTCTATAATCTAGACAAGTCCTGTGTGTGTGTGTGTCGTCCCTTGGCACGGAGGACATATGCACGGTGGTGTGGTGGTGTGGTGGTGTGACCGTGAATATCTGCCCGGCCACCCCTCAGCATCAGAAACGTGCAAGGTGAAGCCTGCCTGCCGTCCCTACTGCGTGCGCATCGGTGGGGATCCAGCCCATTTGCTTTGCTGCCGCGCCGGCGCCGCTGTGTTAGCAAGTCAACTCCAACGACAGGAATGGAAGCCCAGCACGTACGCATAAAATTAAACTGGGCCGCCAAAAAAGAAAGTGGGCCGCATTTCTGCTCCCCCCGTCTCTTCCGCGTAGCCCCAACCGCTTCTCTTATCTCCATCATCCCTGTCCTGGACTGAAAGCAAGAAACACGGAAGCAGGCCCATCATTATATTGGCTCAGGAACATCCATGCTCATTGCTGCGTGCTACGAGAAAAAAGATGGGCTAATAAGCTCAGCGCTTGCTGCTTCATCGAGATAATTATTTGACCCTTAATTAAGTCGGTGAACCCTGCGTCGCAAACGTTTTGGTCCCAGGGCCTTGTGACCGGTCCCCCGTTGGATATCAAAACGATCCCCGTAACGTACCGCCGTAGCAGTAGCACACCACGTCGATCACGTCGGGACTCTCTAAACGTATATGTCCTTTTTGTGCCGGCCGTGTCGAGTAGATCTCTCGGCTCGCGGGCGGGCGGGCGGGCGGGCGCACGATGTGACACGATGCCTGTTTTTTGCGCCACGTCGTCGGCAAGTACGTCGTCGGTCTCGACTCGCCAACAGCCCCGGTCGGCGGGACGATGCGTGCGTCGATGCCCTTTTTGCGCCACGTCGTCGTCGGTATCGCTATTGTCAAGACGCCGCCGAAACAGCCCTCCCCGCGCCTGGATGATGATGCCACTTCCAGTCCAGACCAACGCACGGCGACACCGTGTCCCGGGCTGCTAGCTAGTGGTGCTGCATGCACTGCTGCTTGCTGGTCATGACGGTATTATAGTATAATAATGCGACTGCTTGCAGGTTAAACAAATCTGGTCATGACAGTATGCTACAGTATAAATTTGCTTTCAGACGACCGCTCATTTGGACGCATGTAAGCAATAAAATCTGACGTAAGGAAAGAGTATGAAAATTAAAGGTCGGACCGCCGCTTGGTCGCTCGGCCCACGTACGCACGCCCCGGCCGGGCGTTCGTTTGCGCCACCTCGGCACATGGATGATCTCTCCGAACCGCCGACGGCCCCGGTCGGACAGTGTGAGACGATGTCCTTTTTGCGCCACGACGTCAGTCTGGACTCGCCAACAGCCCCGGCCGGACGATGTGACCGTGCTGCCCTTTTGCGCCACACATCGGTCTCGAATCGCCCGACAAGTACGTACGTAAGCAAAGTCTGATGTGGAGAGGAGCTAGGAAAGGTCGGAACCGCGTTCGGCTAGCAAATCCCACGTATATATGCTCGAATTATTTATTGTTCAGCTACTACTCCGGGTTTTCTTTTGAACCACGAGTTCGGATAGCATCCGGCAAATCAACTTTAGTGCGTTTTACTGGTCGGGAACGACACACATTCCCAGACAAAAGAGTAATAAACAAATACTTTCTCTGGATTTTTTTTTCTTGACGCTTAAGACCACTTTGATAAAAATTAAGGATTGAGCAAATTGATAATTTTATACCCTCTGGTTATGCCTATCTCTCATTTCCTCATATGACTTGCTTCCGAAGAACGGCAGAACATCTGCGCGTCACATGCTTGGACAGATATAGAAGAAGACAACGCGGGACAAGTTCAGAATAGTGATGCGCGTGTGGACTATCGACGCTAACAAATTGCACACACTTTCCACTTTGAACTGAGAGTCTGAGACGTTAAGACAAAAAAAAAAATCTGGAGGGCGTACTAGTACAAGAGATGCAACACCGCTTTACAACGACGGATACGATCTCTAGCGTGCGCGTCTTCTCGGTGGTCTGGCTGACCAGTCCGTTGTGAATGTCTGGGCCCTGGCCTTGAGACCGGTTCCATTCCAAACGCCGGTCCGGCCGTACCGTCGTCGGTCGGTCGTGTTGAGAATCAGTTAGATGATCAAAGCCGACATCTGAGCTAAGGGCCATTAGTTCTTTAGATCCATGTTTATTCCACCTTACTCGTCTCTCAAATTTCCTACCAAGCGTCATAACCCTTCATGCATGTACTATATATGTGTAACATCAAATTAATGAAAGCATACGCTTGAGTCATTTGACTCTCTTCCTCACTTTCTACTTGCAACGGCTCCGAGCGTGCGGATGTGGTGACGTCACTTTCCGGCGGAGGGCGTGACGGCTATGCCGGACTGGCATGCAGTGGTGCTGCATTGATGCGCTCCAAGTCGTAACAATAGAGTACTATCTAGCGTGAGTTTGTTATAAATTCTAAATTACTTCTGCTTCAGTTTTTTTAAAAAATTTGTCAAAACATTTTTAGAGAAGCACTTCGACGCCTCCATCTCAAGAATCACCTCTCTAATTTGTACTAGGAGTTAAAAAAACACTAAAAATATAGCTTCTCGTGACTTTTTCATTCAAATTTCTATTAGGAGCTAAAAGAGAAGTTGTTTTGCCAAACATTTTTATAATAGAAGCTGTTTTTTTAGAATGAGCTACTTTTTAAGAAGGAGCTATTTTTAGAGAAATTGTTTGCTAAAGAATCTATATCAAACACACTCGTATATGTATGATGCAACTTGCGGATTCTCAGAAAGATGACGATCGAATAGAGACGAAAGTTTGGACTTTATTAAAATTGTAACTTTGTTTTCAGACTCGATCGAGGCTTGCCATAGCCGGTAGGCTACCTTCCATGCATGCAGTCGATCGGTCGATCTGTCGCCATCCATCGCTCGCAATCCATCAGTCGACGCGAGCACACCACTGACTGAGCCCCGCGCGCGCGATCGATCGTCACGCGAGCGCCACCGAGCACGAACAGATATGGGGGCCATCTATCGGTCCACCTCTTGCAGCTGGCACACAAGTCGTGCGACCGGCTAGCGTGGTCGTACGACTCACTCCATAGTCATAAGCGACTGGGCAGACAAGCTCGCCCGTGTGTCCGACCGACGACGTGTCGTCAAATTTCAGAATGAAGCCGACCAACGACACGCCCGTGTCGTCGAATTTCAGAAGCCAACCACGGCTCGTCACCTATAAATTACCCATCCTCGTCACATCGTCTTCCACGTACTACAGCATACTACCATACCACTCGTTGCACGGGGAGGTCGTCGTCTACGCCGGCGGCATCGTCAGCATCGTCGTCGTACGTAACCGTGCTCAACATCTTCTTGCTGCTCCGATCCGATCGACTAATTAATTTACAGGGAACGTCGACGTACGTACGTACGTCGTCTCGCCAACGGACAGGAGAAGATGAGCAACGACGGTGCAGGAAGCAGAGTTACGGCCGCCGGGCTCGCCGTCATGTTGCTGGCGGTCACCGCCGGCGTCAGCTCGTCCGGCGACCCCGCCGCCGGCCTACTCCTTGGCCTTGTTATGGTTGTGGGAGTTCTCGTCGGCGCCAGCCTCGTCTTCCTCGGCGTCCACCACCAGATGGCCGCCGGCCCGACGACGACGACCACGCCGATCATCATCGCCGCTGCTACGGACGCGGTCACGGCGTTCCTGCGCCGCAACCTCGGCGTCGTAGGGCTAATCATGGCTTCTTTTGCAGTCACGGTTGTTGTCGCTGGCGAGGCTGAACAACAGGGAACCTGCTGCGCCATGCTCGCTCTGCTCCTGCTCGGACTGTGCTGCATCAATATTCGAGTTCGCGGATACTACTAGCACCTACTAGGTAGTACGTACTAGTTGGCTGCTGGCTCAACTCCTTTCTGACAGTACTACCATGCACGACTGATTCGTGGAGGAGGGATACTGTTACGGTGTTACCTGGCCTCGATCTGAATTCTTACTGTCGTGTTGCCGTAGCCGCAGTCCGCCGGAGATTTGGTTCACTGAAGATCGTCAGTTCAACGTACAGTAAGAACGACCATACCATATGGCTTTTCCAGTTCAATATTCTTGCCAGCTGGTCACATCACATGGCAGCTTTTGTCGAGTTGTGAACGACTATTTTACTAGCACTAAGCTTGGTTTGAATGTTATTGTTACTAGTATGTTTGTAAGTATACTGTGTGTGCTCCATTCTAATTATCGTTCAGGTCCTGTTAAACAAATACTATAATTATTATAACAAAAAATAATTACTGTAACAGTCTATATGTTTCTGTTTCATGCGTGAATTTGTACTCTAAATCGATCCTTGCTGGCTTACTGGAGTATGCTCCAAATATTATTTCACAGTCACACGGTAAACGGTGCGATCAGATATTTCTCACAGTAATCAACTACTAATTGGTTAATAAGAAATCAAAAGGTGTCAAGGTGTATGTGGAACTTGAAATGAACAGGTGTATTTCACCACTTACTAGCAGTGTCGAGTACGACCAGGATCAGGCTGTTGGGCCCCGGCGTTCTCTCTCTTTGTGTCCACGCCGATAAACGGGGCCACGCCCCGGTCTTGGCCCGTCGGCGCGAGCGGTGCCAGGTTAAGAAAGGACGAACGTTATCCAGCCCATCGAGTTGTTTAAAAGCATCATGTTTCAGTTCAACAGTAGAAGGTAACGCCGAGCTTAACGATCTTGCGTTGCAGCGTAAAAAATACTCGGAGAATAAAAAAAGGTTAACTGTATGCATGAATGGTTTCGGGGTAATCTGGCCCTGAATTCAGAGACGGAGGTAACAAAGTTTCAGTTCAGCAGAGGAAGCAATGTGATGTGAGAAGCAGCAGCAACAAACCATGGTGTGCTGTGGAATCCTCTTCACAGTCACAGGCCGCCAGGCCGGCCACAACTTTAACTAACGGGCTGGACTGCGCCCCCGCCCCGCCCCACCGCCCACCCCCCCCCTAATGGGCTGGACCGACACACAACCAACTCGGCTCAAGGCTTACGGTCAAAAACGAAACACGGAGTCTTAATAAAGAAAAGCAAAAATAGAAAAAAAAAACAGAGGAAGCTGCGTGTGGCAATGGATGTTTCGTTCCTTTGTTTTCTTCACAACTCAAGTCACTGGTATGCAGCGGTCGATCACGAACGCGCGTAGCTCAATAACATCCCTGCTCTCCACCGCTCTCCCTCCGGTGATATGTTCAATTCATCCATCCATGCGTGGGTTAAACGGGGATCGCGCTCTTCCTGACGCGACTGCTAGTACTAGTAGGTATTGCGTAAAATAAAAAGCGATGCGTGACATTGTAAATTGCAGAGAAACGAAACTGAATAATTCACCTATCTATTTGTGTGCCAAAGATCAAATTCTCCGAATTATCACTGTTGACAATCAATATAGAATTGGACGACACGATCAAATTCTCCGAATTATCACTGTTAACGATCAATATAGAATTGGACGACCCGTCTCTTAATTAGTTTCAGTAAGCCTTGTGTGATGTTCTGATGCAAAACTAAGTGATTCTTCAGTATGTTTCATCAGCCAAAGAAAGAATCAAAGGAGGAACAGTTTCGAACTGAAGTTCTAGAGGCACATCAAACAATTTACAGTGGCAAAGACATCTTCCGACGATCCCTTAAATAAACGGAATCAAAACATCTTTCCGAAGGTCGAGTCGAGGCTCTGTTTCTAAACACGACACGTGATCACCACTTTGGAGCTGCTAAGTAAACCCTCTAGTCCAGATTACATATCCCTAGATCGAGGTCATCATCAAACCGTTAGCACATAGTCGAAGCCCTCCCAGGTAAGGAAGTTCTGCGGTCCAGTAGTGGCTGCCGAGCTGCTCTCCACGTGTGGCGGCGCGACGTCCTGAGAGACCACCCTCTGCTGCTCCGTCGTCGTCGTCGTGCTCGCGCCATCAATGGTCTGGCCCGTCACTTCTGTCGTATCATCCCAGAAAAACGAGGGATCTGTAAAATAGTGCGCCGCTGCCGTGGTGCAGCCAGAAGACGCGGCGGACTCGGCGGCGGCGGGGGTGATGATGAGGCTCGTCGTCGCGAACTCGCCGCCGTCGGCGTGGAAGTGGTCGTAGTCCACGTCGTGCGGCACCACAAGGTCCTGATCGACCGTCGTCTGCTGCTGCGTCGTCGTTCTCGCTCCATCAGTCGGCACCGTGAATAATGGCGCTTCTTCTTCGGATCCCAAGTCGGGCAGGGAATGCAGCAGGTCCATCGCTAATGCCATGACCTCATCAGAGATATTCAGCAGCGAGGGATCTAGGTCATCATCTGCAGAAGCTTGCGTTGCCGCGGTGGTGGTGTTGCACCCAGAACCAGAACCGGCGGACTCCTCAGCAGCAGCAGGATCGAGATGACGCGGGCGCTTGGTCGCTGGTTCGATGCCGCCATCGGCGTCAGGATCACGCGTCCGCATCTTGCCGTGGCCGGTGAAGGAGATGCGGAGGATCTTGTGCTCCGGGCTCGAAGCGATCGAGTACTCGTGCATGACCCACCCGAGGCTGCCCTTTCCCTCGTCGTAGTTGAACATGTGTCGATTCCACTTGACGTTCTCGCCGTCGACGACCAGTACGTGGCTGGGGTTCCTCTGGCTCTTCCACGTCCCTGCTCCGGCGCCGAGGCATTTGCGCGCCTTGCCCTTTTTGTAGGCGTAGAAGAACGCCACGGGGGCCTTCCCCTCCAAGGACACTCCGTGGCTGCGGAAGAGGTCCCATGGCTTGGTGATGGGCGCCGCGTTGTCCTCGATGATGAGGCCAGGAAACAGCTGCGGCTCGCCGCGGATGCGAGGAAGGAGGTAGTGCTTGATGATCTCTTCGTCGGTGGGGTGGAAGTTGACGCCGTAGGTGCCCACCGCCGGCGACGACATCGCCATGTTCACGATCTCGATCTGAGTTGTGAGGATGGTATGGCAGGGAGAGGCGAAGAACTGTCGTACGTGGATGGCGATAGAAAGGGTGGCGGCGCCTTTATAGAGAGGCAAGGGAACTCTAGATAAAGCCCTCAGTTTCAGGTACGCACCTGAAGCCCGCCAATCTGCCCCTGGCGGCGCGTTTGAATCTTTTTCTTTTCCCTCCCTTTTTTCCTGCTCGTGTGGTGTGGTATGCGTGTTGGAGATCGACCGAAACCTTCCCAAAACAGGGGAGACGAGACCCAGCTCGGATTGAGCCAGCAAAGCAGGCAGAAACCTTCCATAAACTTACGCGCAAATCCGAGGTGATCCCCCGCCAACATCTCGCTCCAGCAACCTCCACGGATATGTAGCATCGCTCGGATTCCTTCCGCACGACCACGCTCACCAAGCGCCGCCGCCATTTCCTCTCGCTGCTGGCCGCCGTCCAGGAGCTGAGCTCCCCGCAAGGCGAGACTGCCTGTACTGTACTTTCTGCAAGGCCCGGAGCAGCCTATCATAGGAACCCTAAACCCGCTGCATGCCACCCACGCGTGCCCGCGTTCTAGCGACGCGCACTGCCGCCGTCCCCGACTCCGGCGAGCCGTAGCCATCAGTTCGGTCAGCTAATCTCGACAAGGACCACCACGTCAATTGACGTAGAGCTCCGGCCCCTAGACCTTGACGAGCCCTGACCTTGACTTCCGCCGCCGGCGAGGATTCCGGCGAGGCCCCGCCGCGGCAGAGCCCCTTCAGGCGGCCACGTTGACCGGAGTCAGCGGGTCTGGCGTGACAAACATGCCGACCATGTGCCCTGCCACATCAGCGACGCGGGTCCCAAATCAGTAACCCTGCTCTTCCTGTGCCGTGCACCAAGTTGCCGTGAACCACTGTCACAGAGCCTTTTCGGTCCATGATGTCATAGACTAGGGCTCGGGCCACAACACAGCACCTCGTCAGCTCGGCTATAGCTTCCTAGTCTTGTCCATTTTTTTTTGAGACACCTAATCTTGTACATTTTGTTTTATTAATCACGTTTATTAGACATTTAATTATTTCATTTGAACTAGTGTACTATTGCTACTACTGTTGTTTCATTTGAACTAAAGTATTATCTCGCTAGTGTTATTTCATTTCAACTAGAGTATCATTGCTAGTGTTATTCTAGTTGAACAAGAGTACCATTGCTATAGCATTATTTCATTTGAACTAGAGAATTATTGTTAGTGTCATTTCGTTTCAACAAAGTCGTATTATTCCATCGTTCGTGTACCCCTGTGATGCTGGACACGTTTAAGAGCAACAAAACGAACTTATATACGCTTGTCTTGAAGTTGTAGTAAGTTCATACGTGCTGCTACTATAGCAGTATACTCCTACGTATACTAGTTAGTAGATATAAAGTGTCTGGTTCAGTACTATTCCACCAACCACACCCAAGACAACACAGAGATCGAACAACACAGGAGTAGGGGTGTGATCAGGACGGTTATTGACCAAGAAAAGAGCCGAGGCCGAAACTAGTTCGTTTGGAACGTGACGGGCTCCACCGGCTCGAACGAGCGTCTCATCATCTTGGTCGATCGATGCACACGTACGGCCGGTGCGGTGCGTCGAACCAAAAAATCTTCCACTGCTCAGCTCGCCGGCAGCTCCGTGTGGAAGCCGAGGGCAGCACACAGCAGCTTCACTCCAAATACCTCCCCTTCAACCCCGGCGTTCCCCTCACCCCCGGCCAATGCACCTAGCTCGTCGCCAGGAGTCCATCCCTCTTGCGGAGTTCGGCGCTTCAGGGGTGTGCTCGTAGAGTACGAGGCCCCACGCTTGAGCTTCAACTTGCGACGGCTAGACAATGGCTGACCTGCAGCGCGGCTTCTCCGCCCGTTGCTCACGACATACCAACGACGAGGCGAAGCGGTGTCTCCTTATACAGGGTGTGTTTGGTTGAGCATAACGAGCCAGCGAGAATAAACTCGTGACGGAGTAATGGTTGAATAATTAATCATATTTGTTGATATATGATGATAGATCATTGATAAATTATGCATATTTATTTGTTAATTAATTATAAATATGTATATATAAAATTTGATGGAGTTGACATAAATAATTTGTACAATTACATCTAAACATTTTTTTTTGTCCGGCTCGCGAGCCAAACACGCCGGTTCGAGCTTTTTACCAAACCAAGACAAGCTCATTTTCTGTCTCGTTAGCTATACGAGCCAGATCGAGTCAAGTCGAGTAAAGCCAAACCGAGCTGGCTTGTTATCCAGGCCTAGTTGAGCGTCAAAGAAAGATGGTACAGAATCATTCCTAGATAGGAGTGAAAGAGTCATTCGTTTATAACGTTTCGTTGAAAGGATTTATGTTAGAAATAGACTCATCCTCTATGATGTTTGGTTGTATGGATGAAGAAATACAATATGATATGGTCAGCTTTGATAAGTTACTCATTTTATATGAATAGTCGACACAAGATTATAACAATTGATAAGTAATTATAATTTAACATTGTTATCACGTAAATATTTATCGATTTTGATCGTCACACATATATATAATTACACATTTTATGATCAGCCTCGACCAGCCGCAGCCTCTCGCCGGCGCCTTGGAGCGCCAGGAGATGAGCGTTCTTGCCGGCACCTAACGTACGACTCCAGTTAGTTAAAAAGCATCAGAGGTCGTCGCGATTGATCGAACGGCCAGCAAGCCGCTCCTTCTCTGTCCCCGATCTAGCTTGCATGGAATGGAACCATGGAAGTGGAAGCACGGGGGAGGAATAATGGAATGGAAGCGCGGGGATTAATTAGTATAAGCTACGTACGCACCGGTGTCGCGCGCGGCGTCGCGGACGGCGTAGCGGCGGCCGCCGGAGAAGAGCAGCTTGACGAGCCACGAGGCCAGGAAGCCTCCCGCGCCGGTCACGCACACGGTGGCCGTCGTCGTCCTAGCCGGCGCCGCCTCCATGCTCTCTCTCGCAGTCTTTCACTTCGCTTTGCTCCTTTCTTCCCCGTCCCCACCCCAGGTGATGATGAACTGATGATAATGAGGTCAAAGGTGAGTGACGCCGAACGTTTGCGCTGGCAGCGCTGCGGATTTTTCGAGGTGGCGTGGTCAGGCATTCATAGCTGCGGTTTTGGTGGGTTGTGACGTGGGAACCGCTCCTACATTTCACTTTTCAGGTCAGGTTGGTGCAGGGGACTCCATACATGCTACTACTATTTGGATTTATAGTATACTACCAAACATAGAAACAGTGGCGGACCCAAGATTGTATTTCTCAGGTAGGTCTACATATTAATTGTATTAATTTTAGGCTTTAAAATTGATAAGAATTTACAACTATTAATTGTGCTTGCTTTGCAATCCATTAGAAAATAGTAGAAGGATCATAACCTAGGGTAGTCTTGGGGCTATTAGGTCCGCCTATGCATAGAAAGGGCAATTAAAGATTTAAATTAGCCCCTCCTCAAAGAACAATCTGAGTACTCTGTGTCAGTGAAATAAAATAAGGATTACTAAGATCATTATCGAATAGAGAATCCAAATAAAAGAATTACATAATGACTTGATGGGACATGACCATCATCTCTCTCCACCCTTACGGGAGAGCATGGAAGAAAAAGCAAGGCGGGCTGCCTTGAGCGGTGCGCACGTGGCGTGTACTGACCACGGGAAGGCCACCGAGCAGCATGAGGAACATGGCGAAGGCTGTCACTGGTGTGGCCGAGGCGGCGCCGCCGGTGGCGAGCCCGGTCGCGGTAGCACTGGCGACGGCAAGTCCGACTCCGGCGACTGCTTGTGGAAAGGCCCCACGCACGCCCGCGTTCCGCCGGAGATGCGGCGGCGTCGTCGTTACCTCGCCGGCCAATCACGGTGGCCGGAGGATCGCCCTTGCTGTGGGTGAGCAGAGTCGACATGACCTATATGATATGCATATAGAGTTTTGTTACAGTACTTAAAAATACTCCTAGATACCTTTTAATTTAAATTAATCTTAATCATTAATATTAAAATTAATATTAAATTTATTTATTTTAATATCAATTTATAACTTTAAGTATTTTTAATAGGTACTTATTATTTTTAACAATTAGATTTGATCAAATAAACAAAATTGCCATTAATTTCAAACATCCTAACAAATCTTCATATAAGTAAAGTCAATGTTTCTAAAAGGGCTAAGTATTCCTTTTTTTGTTTTGTTGCAGCCTAGAAAGTGGGCCGCATTTGTCCGCCCTCCACGCTTCCGCGTAGCCCGGCCCAGTCGCTTCTCTTATCTCCATCCCTCTCCTGGACGTAGTGAAAGCAGAAGCGCAAGCAGGCCCATTGGCGGGGAACTTCCTAATTGCGTACTACTCCCTCTGTCTCCCATTCACATACGCGCAAGAAAATTAAAAAATGCACAATTGACATACGCCTTAGGTTGTTGCACGCCTTGTGCAATTAACTGCATGACGTTCCGTCTCTCTGGGAGTAGTAAAGTAATGGCTGTTTTGGAAGGAAAATGCATGTATGCATGCAACCTGCGCGCATGCAAGCTGGCGCATGCCGCTCATGCAGGAGATGTCCGATAATTTGGTGGCCGTGGCGCAGGATGTGAAGCGGCATGCAGTTAATAGCGCGGCAGAATTAGTATTAATCATTACGGTGTTAACGGATCCACCGCTGCTTCCTTGGTCTTTGCGTATGGAGCTTGTGCGCATGTGAAAAGGAGACGGAGGGAGTACTGGCATTTGCGTACTACGGCCGGCAGACGATGGGTTAAAGCTCAAGCGTTTGCTTCATCGAGATTATATCTCGCAACGCGCGCTGCCAAATACTGTAGCAGCAGCCGTTAGGTAAAGACCGGGGCAATCGAGCTCTACTGTTGGATCTTCATTATTCTAGAAATCCACCTATTTCCTGTGTTCTCCAAATAATGCTCCACGCCATTAGGATTATATATAATGTCCATGAAGAAGGAGCTTTTTTTTTTTTTTTGTCTCTTTCACCGTGTCACGTTATTAAAAGATACTCTTTTTATTTATTTTTTACTTGTCATCATTGACTATAACTAATATTTTAAAAAATTAGTTTAAATATGTAAAATTAAAATTTAAAATAAAAAATTATTAGTAATAAATTAAATATTTAATATTTTTTATATTTTTTTAAATAAAATAAATGCTCAAAATTATTAGTTGAATGAACAACGATAAAAAGAAAAACGAAGAGAATACATATATACTATTAATAACTACTATGTCCTGCTGTCATCGGTTCGGTGTTCAACGCAGCCACTGCCTGCCAGCCAGCCAGCCTCCACGCAATCCCAACAAAGACGGCACGCGCGCGCGGCGTGAGGTCATGAAGACCAAGCAGACCGCCGGCCGAGCCCTGCCGGCTGGAAAAGCCTTCGTTCGTCAGGTGACGAGCCACGTACTACTTGCATTGGCTCCCGAGACCGCGACAAGTCTCAAACTCATCCAAACGAAAGCTCCACGAAGCTCGTCTGCAAAAGCTATTTGCCTACTTATATAAACTGGCGGCGATAAAAAAGAATGACCTCAGCAAGAGGAAACGGACAAAACATGATATATATAAAGCGATTAGATTTTCAATATTTTCAGCCCAATACCACCAAGTTTTGTCCGTTTCCTCTCTCTCTCTCTATATGTATATAACCAGCATGACGAAGCGGAGAATTGCGTTCGAGTCAACTCTTCTACTATTACTTTTAGTTTGCGGTGTGACAGCCAGCATGCGGCGCGGAGCCAGTGAAACCTTTGGTGGATAAAAACAACAAATTGATAGCGATCCCTTTAGGCATTTTCTCGACTTTTTGAGAATCCGTCGGCGCCGTTAATCACAAAATGCGCCATTCAACGTAACAGCACGCTAGCGTTTGTTTAGGTTAGGGGAAAACTAAAGAAAAGAAAACAAAAAGGTCAATGCGACCTTTTTTATCCCTGCATGCAGGATGGGCCGGGGCCACCCAATATATATATTATTGTTACCAGCATATCTTTGGGTTGCAATAATTCTTCGGTCATGTAGAGGTGTATATTCTCATTCGGCCTAGATTCCGCATATTATTGTCAGATCATATCGACTACGATCGACCTCTCTTTGCGTGTACCGCAGGGATGCTTTAATGGCACCCTTGCCAACTCGGGAGTTTCTCCCCTCCGCCTGTTTCATCAAAAAGAGAGAGAGAGAGATCAATTAGAAACCAGGAATATTTGTTGTGTATTCATATATATTTAGATATAGACAGAGATTTCGTAATTGGTAGTGTTAGGTGTGTTTGGTTCAACTTTTTAACTTGCTGTAGCTTTTGCAAAAGTAACTTTCTAACCAAAGATCAAAACTTTTGAGGACAGCTGTGAGCCAAAGCAGCTTCTACCGAGTGAAAAACCTGCAGCAGCCTCGGATCTGCTTTTGCCTGCTGCGTACGCTATAAATTAAAAAAAAAATTAAACAATGTCACTAATTACACAAATGTACCCTTCTTTTCTATTCTTTCCCATGCGTCTCGCCACAGCAGATTTTTCTACAGCCACAGCTCACAGCAGCTTTTTTCACAGCTACAGCTCAACTAAACACATCCTTAATAGAACTTTGTCCCTAACGGTAAAAGACTTAGTCTACTCCACTTCTCTTCCCCTTTTCATTCTTTTGTTTTTGATGACTTATCGAGTTCAGCCGGGCCGGGGGAAATGGACGGTTCAAAAGGATCTAAAGCATCTATGAGAATATCCCTTCCTTCGTCTCTTAATTTGATATATACTTACCTGCAGTGCGAAAGTGCAATCACAACACAACCACCATATATCTCTTTGATTTGAAGGGACCAACATCTGAAATTGTAATTAGACCTTGGTCCTTCTATAAAAATGGCAACACGTACGTACGTGAAATAAAAAAGTAAAAAGTAGTATGAATATTAGGATCATTTTGTTGCTCTTGACGTCTCCAATACAATAATGGAACAGATTGATCGACAACAAGTTAGAAATCGTACATTACAGTAGTTCGCTTAGACAGCGGCCGTCGTAAGTTACAAGTGCCCTGTGAGAAGTTTCCCGGATTATACAACTGCTAATAATAATAATAATGTCAGGGGAGAGGAAACTATACATGCCATGTCAAATACGCAAAGCATGAACCACCCAAAGCATGTTGAAACCCTACGAAACTTATGTCAACCTGCTGGCGTACGTGCTGCACAAATATCCGGCCGAGTTGATCTCCGGGCTGGGCGTCCAGGTCATGGGATGTCGTTTTCAGTCTTACTCATCCGGTTGCATTAATTTGATTGTCTTGATGTTTGTACTCTGTTTGAGACAAGTTATAAGGTAGAGGTTGGAACCCGTTTCATTATTATCTTAAAAAAAAAAAACTCATCCCGTTGATGTGGGGCCTGCTCCATGCCTATAAAACAAGGGACCGAACGCACCCAACTCATATCATCTTTTGCCCGTATCGTCCCCTTCTTGTTGTTTCGAATCCCAAGAAGAAGAAATCAACTCCACTGTTCTGCTCTCGCTACCTGTGCTCTCTCGCGTTCGCCACAGCCCACAGGCAGGCCGGAGAGCTAGCTAGTGCCAAAGAGATGGCGCAACATGCAAGTGAGGCGGCGAGACCTAATAAGGCGGCGGCAGGTGCCAACAAGGCGCACCCTTTGCTCAAGATGCTGGGCATGCATGACGACTGGCGCATCCCGGAGAGGGTCGAGCTCCACCGCATCAACCCGGCGGCCATGTTCGGGCAGGTGCATCGTCCCGTGGACAACGTCTTCCGCTTGGGCAATAACTCCACGCATCATCAGCCGCGCACGGGGAATTTCGCCATCCAGGACGCCGGGGACGAGCACCACCGCTTCCACGTCGGCCACGAGAACCGCTACAACGCCGGCGACAAGAAGCACTATTTGGATGTCGTCGGGGACGAGCACGCCGCCTCCAGCACGCATGATGCCAGGGGGAGAGGAAGACCTCTCTGGGTTGTGGGAATCATGGCTGCCTCGGCAGCTGTTACTGGGCCTATTGCCGCCGGAACCGCCGCCGCCTGCGCCTCACCGGCTGCGGCCTTGAGCTCTTTCGCTCTCCTTTTAGGTGGCCTGTCACTGATCGTCGTCCACGTCAGGCGCGCGGCGCGGATTGATTGATGGATGAGGGGGACAGACACAGAGCTGCGCGTCCTCGCGCGCAGTGTGCGATGGGTCGGTGCAGCAAAAACAATCTGGAGTTGGACTTTGTTTTGCTAGTAGTAATAATGTTCCGGTCCGTACGTTTGTTTTGTCGTCGATCGTCTTGTGGGTTTTCTTTTTCTGTTTTACTAGCTAGCTAAGTACTACCAGTAGTACTATTCAGAGAGTCCGTGTGATTTCCTGGTCGGTCGTGCGCGGTACGATGTGGTTCAAAATAATTAATTCGCATCACTTGTTACGCTTTGTCAGTTAATAATTTGAAGCTAATACTAATTGTACGTCTTACAAAGTCACTCGTCGCCAGATGAAGAGAGAGAGAGAGAGCAACAAGCCAGGTAAGATGCCAAGAGGCCCTTGCGACTTTGACGTCTTTAGCGCTACCGCAGCCTCCCTAGCCCCGCGGCCCAGGGTCAACGACGTCTGTTCCGGACCAGCGCTGCCCGCGAAACTTCCAGAAGCTCACTCAACAAGCTGCGTCCGCTTGCCTCGCCAAAAGCCACTTGCTGCACACTTGCCTGCCTCTGAGTAACGGGGCGAACGCGTGCGTACTTTGCGGCCCGTACATCGACATCGAGAGCACGGGGATTATAGGAAGTACTTTGCTTGTGCGGTTCCGTATGTACGAACCGGACGTGTGGCAGGGCAGAGGTGCGGTCTCACTTTGGATTTTGCGACAATTACAAGGACTCCAACCTCAATCTTGTTCTGGTCGTAGAAAATCTCAACCGGTCAAAGCGATTCAATAAATCTGATAAAAGAAAAAAAAACAATTCAGTAATCCATCCAACGAGTACGGAGTTGTGGTAGCAGTAGTCTGCAGCAGCACAACGCCATGGCGTGGTGCCGTGTTCCCATTTCCCAATAAGATATACGAGTACCCTCTTATCTTGTTGGGTGCCATACAACAAGTGAAGTGAGATGAAATGTCGTCTAACATGTATGGCGCATGGAATTCTACTGATCTGCACCTTGTTCATCCTTTTTTTTCTTTTTTTCTTTTTTTAAAAAAACTGCTCGTGGTCCTCTGGTCGCCATATTCCGCGCGCTCCGCTCCACTCCAAGCCAAGTTACCACTCGAGCTGTCTCACGCGCTGGCGGACGTCACGACGACTCGTCTGTATTACGGCCCGTGGATGAACAAACGTTTGTCTTGCTGTTCCTGCAACGCATAACTCATTTTTTATTGTCGTGTGTTAGTACTAAGTGTTTTTGGCGCATATGACGTGATATGAGGGTGTAAGCTAAACAATGAGTCTTTTAACAGTGTAGCTCTCTCAACATTGTCATTTTTAAGTCCCTCGAGAATTTCAATCAATTTATTACGTGCCATACCTGGCGCCTTTTCTGAGAAACACCAAACTCCATTTTCATTTACCTTGCAGATTCTGTACACTAATTTTATTTGGACTCCTACACTTTTTATAATTTCCTTTCAGATCAAAACCTTTCTCTTTGTGCATGTGCATGTGCATCTGACGTACTTGAATTTTCAGGTCATGGGTTGGGTGAAAGGCGACTCGGCGTCCCTATCGATCTTGTAACGGACCACCTCTGAAACAGGGAAGGTGCTCCTCCCGGGATATATTCTGGAGATACTCGTCGAAGCGAGTGCTCATAGGATATAACACAGGCAGAAAATATAACGATTTACAGATAAGATAAAATATTACATGAGTAGTTATTACAGAGAATTCAGTTACACAAACCAAGTTCTGGATACAACTGCGGAAGATAGCATCATCTTCAAACGAAAGCAAAAGATAAGATTACAGACTCCGACTCCACGAAACTAAGCAAAAGCAAGTGCCTTGCCCATCGGCACACTGCTACTAGCCACACACAAGTCATGGCTACTCGATCTGTTCCCATTTGAAACTACCCCATCCGGGGGCTGACTCCTCCCACTGGAAGCCATCGCTACCGTCGACGAATTCTGAACCACCTATAAATCACAATCGCAAAGCGTGAGCTTCTAAGAAGCTCGGCAAGACTGACCCGTCAACGTAGCTGTCTACAGCCGACTCCTAGATATGCAAGGCTGACTCAGGGTGGGATAGTTGCAAAAAGAACACGCTCTAATTAGTAGCTTTCTACTTTCAAGTTTTAACTCAAATTAAGTTCGAAAAAATAAACTTTAATAAGCACTGTGAATAAACAACCATGTTTGACGAACAATGATCATAATAATCATCACAACCTTAATCATCATTCTTTTTCTTGTTTACTTCTTAACATATACGACAGAGAGGTCAAGCAAACTCTAGAATAAGAGTGTCAGCGGTTCGAAACGATTTACACTTGCAGGGTTAACTTGGTCACACGACACGTGCGCGTCCCGGATCGCACGTGACAACCATTCGCACCAGATCTGGCAAATCTAATTCCCTCTTATGCCACCTCAACAGTGCTGCATCGCACCAGATCACCCGTCTCGGATGGTATCTGTGGAGTTCTCAGACTGTTCAACCCAAACCGCCTCCAGTCAGACACCGTAAGGTAGGTTCAGCTTTGCCGTCACTAGGCTACCTAGGTTTACTGAGTCCTATAGCTCCAGCATGTGAATACTACATTCAATACTTAACCAACTGTGCCGCATGGATCAAACAGAGCTACCGCACACAGACCCCTGTCTGTTGCCTTCCTATCATTCTCTGTCTGACCCCAGTTTCTTTCCATGAAAACATGAACTTGCCACAAGTCCTTTAGGAGGTAGAAGTTTCAAACAACTCCTATCCTTTCGCGATCAGTGTCCGATCTGCTGGACTTCTACCGTATGATAGTACTAAGCATAGCATCTACTTTGAGCTACCTGTACCAATATTTCATATTAGGTACCACTAGAAACATATGCATCTAGGGTTTCATCCCACTCCTGTTAATCTAATTCACATCACATGACTCACATACACTATTATAAAGAAAAACTTTTAAAAACGGTAGTGCACCGAGGCTTGCCTTGTGACACTCTTCCTAATCTACAGCGGCGGGTTCTTCTGAAAACTCATGCTCAACCTCGACGGCTACCTCGTTCACGTCAATGCAAGTAAAGAGGTGAAAGCATTAATTAACAACTCCTCAATGAATTAAAGTGGTCGATAACAATTTAAATAATTAAAGTGGTCGAGGAATAATTTTTAACCTAATAGCATGCTAAACAATCTAAATAGCAACTAACAACCCTAATTGCCATTTCATGCACTTCTTAACTCAACGGTGCACTCTGGGATTTTATACAAAATTTCTAGATTTTAATAATTGGAATTCAATTAATTAGATTTTTGACCACTTATTATTAATTAAATAAAGTCCCAAAATTATTAAACCCTACCCATGAAGTTTTATATTTTTCATAAAAACTACACTTTTCACTGGTTCCAGAACAGTTGGACTTTTATTTTTCTGAGTCAAATTTGATTTTATATAATTTATTTAATGCCCAGCCAAATTAATGAGAATTTTGAAAATCCGGAAAAAGGAAACCCTAGTAGGGCTTTTGCCCTAGCGTCGGCCGGCGACGGCGCCAGCGCTACTGGCGACAGCGGACCGCGCGAAGGGTACAGGCGGCACGAGCGTCGCGCGCTGAGTCGATTGGACTAGCTCTCGAACAGCGGCAAGCTTCGGAGCGGTGGTGACGACGAGCGGCGGCGTGGCCACGGCGTCGGCCATGGCGTGGCGGAGCTACGGCGCACGGCGGCGCGCTAGACCTTGCCCAACAGTCTCTCCGTGATGCAAGGAAGCTAGCGAGGGGGGATAATGGCCGGGGTCCTCACCGGAGGGCGGTCGGCGGCAATGCGCTTCGCGGCGGCCGGCGACGACTCGCGTTCCCGGCGATCCACACTGCACGGCGAAAATGGCGGTGTCAGCGAGCTTCGCAAGGTCCAATGGAGTATAAAACCCACGACGACGAGCTCGGGTGCGAAGGAAAAGGCGAAGCTCACCGGAGCTCCTCTGCTTTGGCGTGAAAATGGCGGTGGCGCTTCCAAAATTCCGGCCAACTCCGGTGAAACGCGGCGGTTGGAGCTCGGGAAGAGGGAGGGGACCCTCTAGTGCTCCGATTTTGCGAAGGGATTGGCGAGCTTGCGATGGAATCAGGCGCAGCGTCGCTGAGTTCTCGGCGGAGGAAAACCGGAGAACGAGAGAGAGAAAGGAAGAACGGCGACGGACGGGCCGAGGCGGCGTTTTATCGCGTCGCGTGCGCGGAGCGGACGACACGTGCGCTCGACATCGCTTTGGCAGGCTGCGCGCGCGGCAGGAGGCGGCCGTTCTCCGCCAAGGCGCGCGTCTGAGAGAGAGAGGAAGAGAGAAGAGAAACAGAGAGAGAGAGAGAGGAGGAAGTGGGTGACCAGTGGGCCCGCTGACCGGTGGATCCCACTGGTGAAAAATTTTTGAGAGGAGTCCAAAGAATTCACCAAAAATTCTGAAATTTCAAAATCTGAAATTTGAATCAGCCCCAAAGTTTGATCTCTGAACTTGGGAAGATTTAAATTCGTGAAATAAAGTGAAATCTGAATTTTGAATTCTAAAGGTTTAGACTAGACCCCAAAAATCTCGCTAGCATTTATGGTAAGTTTACGAAATTCTTTCTGACAACTGATGCAAATATTAGTTGAACAATAAATTGAAAATTTTCTTGAATGATTTATTCTTTAAATTTGTACATTCTTTTAAATGATTTAATTTCTTTTGAGTCCGAAAAAACGGAGCGCTACAGATCTCCCACTTGCAGGGGATCGGTATATATTCTCTCAACAGTCACTTTCAGTATTTCGTTTCTGCCTCGCATCGGCCTCCCTCCTCTTCCCACGCAGCGTCCCCTCCTAATATAAACTAGCTGTTAGACCGCGCGTTGCTGCGGGGCTTATAGAATGTTCTTTTCATTAGCGTTGAAGATGAAAAAAAAAGATAATGTTTGGTTAGCGGTTTTTGCTTTGGAGAAATAGATATGAGTTTTTATATTACAAATTTGAGAGTAAGCCACAATATTTTAATTAATAAAAAGATTAAATATCAAGCATTCCAGTCACTAAAAGAAGGATTGTATTATTAAACCACGAACTAAACAGATATGATTGCCAACAAAATATTTTTGGCTTGGTATATGCAGGGGAAAGGAGGAGGCAAAATGATTATATAGAACATTTTAAGCCTTAAAATTTGACACCAAATGCAGATGGTTACGCCTCTCAATGAATTAAGTTTAGTAACCTGTAATCACATTTTGTAAAGTTGAAATTTTGTAGTCATTAATCAGTACCTTATCTGATTGAGAAGTCCACAGCCAGAATGTCACTATACAAAATAAAACTATTAAAATCCTGATGATACGTACAATGAAGGAAAATGAAAGATAAGGGAGGGAGTCTGTTGACGGCCGGAACAACGTGGAAAATATAGGATACATGATGTTGAACTCTGTCTCCTGCCCCTCGCAAAAAAAGATTGTTGCCTGCTACTGCTATTACCTGTTTGTTGCAGATAGCCACAATAACTGAGGTCATTATATAAAGGTTAGCAAGGGGTTGAGGGAGGAGGAGGATAACACGGAATTGAAAGAGTAAATTTTTGTTTCTTAATTGTAGTGCTGGGCAGTTTTCTCTTGCAAGCAACTAAATGCGCGGACGACCTAGGCCGGTTATAAGCTGCGCCAACGTTATGGCATGGAGAGTGGACAGATAAATTGAGAGGACACTTAGTACTCACTTTAATTCTCATGGTTGGTGTTTTGATTGCATTCCACTCTTGCCGGTTATTTCTCATGGGTGGTGGTGTTTTAATTGCATTTCATTCTTGTCGGTTACTTCTCATGTTGTGGGTGTGGTGATAAATAAAGAACTAGTAAATGCCAATAAAAAAAAAAGATGTGGATGTGTAGGGAACAAGGATGCTGCATCTGCAATATACGTACGTGATGCATTCTAGACTTTAATCCGACGGATGAAACTTTCTGGATAACGTGGATGACGTGGCTCGTTTTGAGAGAAATAGATAATAATAGCACTTAGTGGGTTGTATATATTATAAGTATAAAGATACCGCAGCATACTACCACTCGTTGCACGCGGAGAGAAGAGAACAGAGCCCTCCGCGAACACCGGCCGCAGGTCCAGACGAGGAGGGCGACACCAGGGTCGTGCTTAATTTGGTAATGTTCCTCCCTACCCCTCGATTCCCATACTCCTGTGTTGTGCTGAACATCCTGCTGTGCGTGGTATGCTCGGATCGACTTATACAGACAGGAGAAGAGGGAACGTTGTTTGTGTGCTGCCCCGACGAGAGGATGAGCAACACTGCAGGAAGCAGAGTGACGGCCGCCGGCCTCGCCTTCATGCTGCTTGCGGTCAGCGCCGCCGTCGGCTCCGGCGACTCCGGCCTACTCCTAATCAGCCTCGCGGGAGTCCTCGTCGGCGCCAACCTCGTCTTCCTCGGTGTCCACATGGGCAGCGGCGGCGGCCACACCACGCCGATCGTCACCGCCTTCTTTGCGTCCGCGGCGTTCCTGCGCCGCAACCTCGCCGTCGTCGGGCTAATCATGGCTTCACTTGGAGTCTCGGCTGTCGCCGGCGAGACTGGACCGGCGGTGCTCTGCTACGCGATGCTTGCTCTGCTCCAGCTCGGGCTCTGTCTGATCACCACCGCCGTTCTTGGAGACTGACTACAACTAGTATCTGGCTGCGGAAGAGGTCCCATGGCTTGGTGATGGGCGCCGCGTTGTCCTCGATGATGAGGCCAGGAAACAGCTGCGGCTCGCCGCGGATGCGAGGAAGGAGGTAGTGCTTGATGATCTCTTCGTCGGTGGGGCGGAAGTTGACGCCGTAGGTGCCCACCGCCGGCGACGACATAGCCATGTTCACGATCTCGATCTGAGTTGTGAGGATGGTATGGCAGGGAGAGGCGAAGAACTGTCGTACGTGGATGGCGATAGAAAGGGTGGCGGCGCCTATATAGAGCGGCAAGGGAACTCTAGATAAAGCCCTCAGTTTCGGGTACGCACCTGAAGCCCGCCAATCTGCCCCTGGCGGCGCGTTTGAATCTTTTTCTTTTCCCTCCCTTTTTTCCTGCTCGTGTGGTGTGGTATGCGTGTTGGAGATCGACCGAAACCTTCCCAAAACAGGGGAGACGAGACCCAGCTCGGATTGAGCCAGCAAAGCAGGCAGAAACCTTCCATAAACTTACGCGCAAATCCGAGGTGATCCCCCGCCAACATCTCGCTCCAGCAACCTCCATGGATATGTAGCATCGCTCGGATTCCTTCCGCACGACCACGCTCACCAAGCGCCGCCGCCATTTCCTCTCGCTGCTGGCCGCCGTCCAGGAGCTGAGCTCCCCGCAAGGCGAGACTGCCTGTACTGTACTTTCTGCAAGGCCCGGAGCAGCCTGTCATAGGAACCCTAAACCCGCTGCCACCCAAGCGTGCCGGCGTTCTAGCGATGCGCACTGCCGCCGCCCCGGACTCCACGAGCCGTAGCCATCAGTCCGGTGAGCTAATATCGACAAGGACCACCACGTCAATTGACGTAGAGCTCCGGCCCCTAGACCTCGATGAGCCCTGAACTCGACTTCCGCCGCCGGCGAGGATGCCGGAGAGGCCCCGCAGCGGCAGAGCCCCTTCCGGCGGCCACGTTGACCGCAGTCAGCAGGTCTGGCGTGGCAAACATGCCGACCATGTGCCCCCGTGATGCTGGAAACGTCAAGAGCAACAAAACGAACTTATATACGCTTGCTTGAAGTTGTAGTAAGTTCATATATACGTGCTGCTACGTATACTAGTTATTGACCAACCCAACACAGAGATCGAACAACACAGGAGTAGGGGTACGGTTATTGACCAAGCAAAGAAAGAGAGAGGTGGAAAAAGGAGCCACACGCGGGCGGCATTATATTGACTCCCGAGGGCAAAAATAATCTGGACAGGGAGAGGGAGCCTGAGGAAATGTATTGTTGATGCCGCGCGTGCGTTGCGTATACGTACTATATGGCCCACCTAGTCGGAACCCAATCGAACGAGCGTCTCGTCATCTTGGATCGATCGATGCACACGGCCGGTGCGGTGCGTGGAACCAAAAAATCTTCCACTGCTCAGCTCGCCCGGCAGCACCGTGTGGAAGCCGAGGGCATCACAGCAGCTCCACTCCAATACCTCCCCTTCAAGCCCGGCGTTCCCCTCAACCCCGCCGGCCCATTCACCTAGCTCGTCGCCAGGAGTCCGGCGCTTCGGGGGTGGGCTCGCAGAGTACATGGCCTTCGGCCTCGACGAGGCCCCACGCTTGAGATTCAACTTGCGACGGCTAGACAATCGATTCGGCAACAGGTCCATCCTTCCCTCCAACATCGATTCTGTAACATGCGCAGTAGTTGACCAAGCGTACTTGTTTCGAGCTCGATCTGTGTTGTGCTCAACATCTTCTGTCGTGTCCTGCTCCGATCGACTTACAGTGGGGGAACGTCATACTCATCGTCGCCGCGCCATCGAAGATGAGCAACTATCCACCAGGACCAGGAAGCAGAGTCAGGGCCGCCGGCCTCTCGCCAGCATGTTGCTTGCGGTGAGCGCCGTCGTCGGCTCCGGCGACTCCAGCCTACTCATTATTGGCCTTGTCGGGGTGTCGCCGGCGCCAACCTCGTCTTCCTCGGCGTCCACATGAGCGATGGTGGCCTGACCACAGCACTCTGCTTTTCCCGGGCTGGTTGCTTACTGACATCGGCGACGTGCCGACGTTCCCTGTCACTTGGAGCAACCAACCACCATTACCGTCACGTTATGCAGCAGCTAGCAGGAACCAATAATACTCGAAGCAAATCGAGGCTCAATAATTCAGAAGAGGTTACTGGCACTGCCAGTATGTATTTTGGAGAGGGAAAAAGAGCTCGTATTGTATACCTCTCGGCCGTCTCGTGTTGGATCTGCGGGTTCAGGAGCCGGAATGAATAAGCAGTACAGTACCTGACTTGGCTCATGCCGTTCCCTGCTTAGCTCAAAGCCGGAGAAGGAAAGAAGGAAGAAAAGAAGTCTGGCTCTACTTAAGAGCAGGGAAGGGAAAGAAATGTTCGAACTTTGGTGGGCTGGTTCGTTGGTCCCGCCGTGGGCCGGCCCGGCACTTGCTGACTTGTGTACTAGTACTAGTACTAAGGCACACACGGTGTGTCCCCGGGTCGTTGGTGAGCCGCCGGGTCCATGCTATGATAGACGAGCCCCCAGCTCCGCGACGGGCCTTCCTTCCGTTGACACGCGCTTTCTGACGACTCGCGGTGCATCCATCTATCTATCCATCGTGGCGCGCGGTGCCCCGAGATCGCAGCAGCTTGGTGGGCAACACACGAGACGGAGCACCACCCGCCCGTACCCGTACGGGTGGGCCGTCCGCGACGGCGCCGCCGGTAAGTCGAGCTGGCGCACGCCGTCACGCGTACCGTGCCGCGCACGCATCAGTTTACCGGACGTGCACCACCAGACCGCCGTCTTCTTCTGCGGCCCCCGCTGGATGGTGCGTGGGTGAAAAGCTGGAGTAGTAGTATATTCATAGCACTGCTTCGTACTCTCTTTTTCTTTTCTTACATCAATTTCACCTTTTATTTTATTTTAAAAAAAATTATTCACAAATAGTACTATAAAACTATCAATTATGATTTAAATATCTTTAGTGATAAATAAAAAATAACACAATATACAATATTTATACTAATCATCAAAGTTGATGTAAAAAGCGAGTGATGGAAGTTTAGATAGTTTGATTATTTCTTCCGCCATCTAAACACTACTTTTTTTTGTCAAGTCCGTAAAGTTAGTAGCTAGTATACTTATTTTTAATGATTTTGGCTATCGACCGTGAGTATACTCTGATGTCTCCCACCGATGGTTACCCGATTTATGTTATGACTCTGTTATGGTCTTCTGTTTCTTTTATTAAAAATTTAGGTGTTAAAACGTCGTGCAATTAATTGGGCCGTTGCATAGTCCCTATCAAATATCCTCATATCGATTTGGGATTTTCTATAATACTGTTCTTGCATTAGCGATCGCTGACATATGAAACCGACTCTACGTTAATGTATGAGCACTGCTGTAGAGAATCTGATCGGTGCCCATGTAGGGGGGGGGGGGGGGGGGTTGTTCCGGTTCGAAACGCTTCCCGTTCATCCAACAGGGACATTTCCGTTCAAATTTCCCTCCTTCCCCTGGCTATAAATAAAATAAAGAGCCATTGAAATCCCTTCGTCCTCATGCTCCTCCCCTTTTCTCAGATCTGCAGTCCGGCGGCATAAACTTCGTGGGCGTCTATATGGTAATGTTCCTTCCCTTAACCGTCTTTTGAATTGGACCACGGTGTCGGTGGCCCGTTGTGTATTGATCACCGCAGATATGCTTTCGTTCTTGTTTCCATTCTGATTCCGTATCGCGCGTCATGATAATCATGGTGCTGCTAATGGCAGGGAACGTCACCGAAGAAGATGAGCAACCATTCGGGACGCAGTGTAACGGCTGCCGGCGGCATTGCCGTCATGTTTCTTGCGGTCGGAGCCGGCGTCGGCTCCAGCTACCTGGGCCTACTCCTCGGCCTCGTGGGAGTCCTGGTTGGAGCCAACCTCGTCTTCGTCGACGACGTCCAGACCACGCGCACCACCGCCTCATTCTTTGCGTCCGCCGCGCTCACAGTGGCATTCCTGCGCCGCAACCTCGCCCTCGTATGCCTAACCATGGCTTCTTCCGCTGTCACTGCCGTTGCTGGCGAGGCTGAGCCCGGTATCTGCTGCGGCTGCGCCATGCTTGCTCTGCTCCTCCTCGGTCTCTGCTTCGTAAACATTCGTGTTCATGGAGAGTAGTAGTACTACCTGGCCCAACTCGTTGCTGCTTTTTTGACGCACTCATGCTCCGGCGGCTGATTCTTCAAAGGGTACTACTGTTCCTCTGAGTCTGACTCTGACATCCGTCGCAACTCCCAAATCTTCTACAGTACTTACCAGTAATTAATCTCTCTATTTTTTAAAAAATTTTATTATTATTATTAAATCATTCTTTAGTCATTCTTAAAATAAAATTCTTAAAATAAAGAAGAGTCTGCTCAGACTTTCAAAGATAGGGTCCTCCAAGAGGGTCCTTGGCATGTTGAAGATGATGCTAACAACATGTGGTTGAAGATGACCAAATGCATTAAAAAAGTGGCTGCGGAAGAATTTGGAGTGACTAAAGGAGCAAAGCGCGAAGCTAAAGACACGTGGTGGTGGAATGAGGAGGTCCAAAAGGCTATCAAAGAGAAGAAGGAGTGTTTTCGGCGCCTACACCTAGATAGGAGTGCGGAGAATATAGAACAATACAAGGTGGCAAAGAAGTCTGCGAAGCGAGCGGTGAGCGAGGCACGGGGCCGGATGTATGATAGCTTATACCAGCGATTGGGCACGAAGGAGGGAGAAAAGGACATCTATAAGATAGCTAAAAGCCGAGAGAGGAAGACACGCGACCTAGGTCAAGTCAAATACATTAAGGACGAGTCAGAGCAGCTGTTAGTCACAGATGGAGAGATCAAAAGAGATGGCGGGAGTATTTTGACAAACTCTTTAACGAAGACAGCGGGAACTCTTTTATGGAGTTGGAAGCCTCTCCCGATGACTCCAATGTGCACTTTGTGAGGAGGATTCAAGAAGCGGAGGTCAAAGAAGCTTTGAAAAAGATGAAAGGAGGCAAGACGGGGTCCAGATGGTATACCCATTGAAGTTTGGAGAGGTCTTGGTGACATAGCGATAGTTTGGCTCACTAGATTGTTCAACCTTATCTTCCGATCAAACAAAATGCCCGAGGAGTGGAGACAGAGCACTTTAGTACCAATCTTCAAGAACAAAGGAGATGTTCAGAGTTGTACTAACTATCGGGGGATCAAGCTAATGAGCCATACAATGAAACTTTGAGAGAGGGTTATTGAACATCGCTTGAGGAGGTTGACAAATATCACCAATAACCAATTTGGCTTCATGCCTGGAAGGTCAACTATGGAGGCGATTTTCTTGATAAGGCAACTCATGGAAAGATATAGGGAACAAAAGAAAAACCTGCATATGATCTTCATCGACCTTGAGAAGGCATATGATAAAGTGCCTAGAAACGTTTTGTGGTGGGCCTTGGATAGGCATAAAGTCTCAACAAAGTACATTAACCTCATCAAGGATATGTATAATAATGTTGTGACAAGTGTCCGAACAAGCGGTGGAGACACGGATGCCTTCCCCATTACTATAGGGTTGCACCAGGGGTCTGCTTTGAGCCCTTATCTTTTTGCCCTAGTGATGGATGAGATCACAAGGAACATCCAAGGAGAGGTCCCTTGGTGTATGCTTTTTGCAGATGATGTTGTGCTAGTGGATGAGACTAGGGCGGGAGTTAACCAGAAGTTAGAACTATGGAGGAAGACTTTGGAAGTAAAAGATTTTAGGCTTAGTAGATCTAAGACAGAGTACATAAAGTGTGACTTCAGTGCCACTGCACACGAAGAAGGGGAAGGGGATGTCAGACTCGACGGTCAGGTGGTCCCCATGAAGGACACCTTTCGATATCTGGGATCAATATTGTAGAAGGATGGAGATATTGATGGAGATGTCAGTCATAGAATTAAAGCCGGATGGTTGAAGTGGCGTCAAGCCTCTGGTGTCCTATGTGACAACAGAGTTCCACAAAAGCTCAAAGGCAAATTCTATAGGACTGTGATTCGACCGGCTATGCTATATGGAGCTGAGTGTTGGCCTACTAAAAGGAAACATGTCCAGCAGCTAAGCGTGGTAGAGATGCGTATGTTACGGTGGATTTGTGGTCACACAAGAAGAGACCGTGTCAGGAATGAAGACATATGAGAGCGATTAGGAGTAGCACCAGTTGCGGAGAAGCTCACGCAACACCGCTTGAGATGGTTTGGACATATCCAACGGAGACCTGAAGACGCACCGGTCCGCAGTGGCATCATTAGGCGCCCGGTTAATCTAAAGAGAGGAAGAGGAAGACCAAATTTGATTTGGGAGGAGTCGGTTAAGAGGGACATGAAGGAGTGGGATATCGGTAGGGAGTTAGCCTTAGATAGGAGTTTGTAGAGACTGGCAATCCATGTGCCAGAACCTTGATTTGCCTCCCTCTTTTTTTCCTTTTTTCTGACTTTTTCGTTTGCTGTTTCACCTTCCGTTCCCTTGGTTCTGGCTTTTTGATCTTTTCTCAGCTTCCTTTTTCTTTCTTTTTCGGTTTGGTCCTTTTCTGAGTTTCTTGTTGGTACTTAGGGTTTCATCTCTAGACTATCCCGACTTACTTGGGATTAAAAGGCTGGTTGTTGTTTGTTTGTTTGTTTGTTTGCTTGTCTTAGTAGTAGTATCTTAAAATAAAATGACTAGTCATTCTATACACTCTCTGTACTATACTACTATAGTACTGTATTGTGTATAGCTAGAAAATATCCGTACTGTCTGTGTCTTGCTGTCTGGTTGACCGAGATTGCAGAATGAATTCGCGTTTGATTTATGTGCAAGTGTTTTGCAGTCACCAATTCGGCCATTTACGATGTTCATACTTTTGTCCAGAACAGCGCTGCACTGCCTTCTCTATTCGTTGAGTGTGTCGAATCTTCAGTTCTTTCTTGCCTGGGCACATGCATATCAGCTTTGTCGAGTTACGAACGTAGGTATACTAGTATTAAAATACGTAACAAAGCTTGGTTTCAATTCTATACTGTTCGTGCGTAGTATGCTCCAAAATATACAGTTATAGCAACAACAATCTAAAGTTTTTTGGTGGCTTACTACACCTGAGCGCTGATGTACGTACTGCAATCCTTGTGTTACCCCGTCCGTGGCACGTGTAAGTGGAGGAAGCAGCAGAATTCATACCCTCGTGCTTACTACACCTAAGTGGACGTCGTCACCGTCTCCGCGCCGCCTAAGATGAGCAGGAGCAACTGTCCGAGAAGCAGAGTGACGGCCGCCGGCATCGCTGTCATGTTGCTTGCGGTCAGCGCCGGCGTCGGCTCCGGCGACTTGGGCCCACTACTAATCAGCCTCGTCGGGGTTCTGTTCGGCAGCAACCTCGTCTTCGTCGGCGTCCAGATGGGCGACGGCTAGACCACGCCGCCAATCGTCGTCGCGTTCGCGTCCGCCTCTCTGCAGGCGTTCACGCGGTTCCTGCACGGCAACCTCGCCGTAGTAGGGCTAATTATGGCTTCTTCCGCAGTCACCGTTGTCGCTGTGGAGCCTGAACCTGTGCTCTGCTTCGCAATGCTTGCTCTGCTCCTGCTCGGGCTCTGTCTGATCACCACCGTCGCCTTTCTCGGAGACTGACGAGCTGGGCCGGCGCTCGCTCGCTTCATTCTTGGAACAATCATCGTGAACCCCGGAGCCCTGAGGTCTCGCACTGTCAGTCTCAGTTGATCAACCGTGTTTTTGTAGTATTGTAATCACAGCATTGAATAATATATCCTCTTATTGTGCTAGTAGTAAGTTACACTACTGGTTTGCTTCTAGTAATTAATAATATCTCAACTACATATACACCTGGTAACAATATTACTTTCAATTGACATGCTCGCATGGTCCAAATGCTTCAAATGTTCGCGTGATTAACGATTGATGTGACGTGTTTGAGCACCTCCGTTAGAAATGTCCTAGAAAAAAAAAAAGATAAATCGTGAAATGTATACTTCCTCGAACAAAAATCCGTGAAATTTGGTGAGCTGAACGTTCTACTATGAAATACTTGTGCGACACGATAGTTTCTTTCTCTTACTAATGTTTTTACTAAGGGACAATTACATATTCGGACTTGTTCTAACTATACCTCTTTTTTCAACTTTACAAAAATGAACATTTTTTCAAAAAAATATATAAAAGAAAAAGAAAATGCTTATGAAAATGATAAAAGACCACTCGCTGCTCCCGATAAACTAGGGTTGCTCTTCTGGTGCGGGCGGCGCGGCGGGGTGAAAGTGAGGCTCGTGACGGGGGAGGCCGCGGTGCGCGCGGCGGACGCAAGCGGCTGCGGCGCGTGCTTCGTTGTGGCTGCTGCAGGCGCTACGGCGGACGCAAGCGGCTGCGGCGCGTGCACTGTCAGTCCGGTACTCCGCCGGCTGCAGCGCGCAGAGGGGCCATGGGCATTTTGCTCCCCTAAACGAGACCACCCGGCCCCGGCATAAACAGTTCGCGGCGCATCCGTTATCCAGCGACCATCGTGGCGACTGGCGTGGTGCCCAGAGAGAACACAAACGTTCGGTTGCAGCAACTTGGTGGGCAACATCAAGCCCGTCGTGGAACTGGAATGTACCGACGCGCGCGGTGCTAGGTTACGAAAGGACAAACATTATCCAGCCCATCAAGTTGTTAAAAGGCCACCGTATTTTCTTCGATTCTTAAAATACAACATTTCTCCTATATAACTTCACATCTTCCAACAATGTATAGTACTCTCACGAACCTGAAGATAAAATTGTAATTCGTGTACCTCTGATGCTGCAAGAGCAACAGAACATTACTGCTGTTTAAAACGAAAAGTTCTAGTGAAATTCACTAGACTGCCTTTATTATCAATCTAGAAACAATATTCAAACATTAGCTACAAAATTATAAATTTTTTTATATAATCTCAAACTAACATGGTTAACATCAAAACTAATGAAAGATCATATAATACCTGCAACTGCTGAGAAACAGGTACCGGCATAATCTTTGAACGGACCCCATATGTTTTTATAGAATTTAGGGGCATGGCGCGGGAGCACACAACACCAGCTCGCTAGTTAGTTATGCATATTGAGCAAAACAATTTTTTTTTGATAAACGAATATTGAGAAATATTGATCTTTCTCTCGGGACCCACAATCCACTAAAGTTGAACTGCAGCGGTTCCGACAGTAAAAAAATAATTTTCGGGTCATTGGTTGGGTTGAAGAAGCTTCGGCGTCCCTATCGATCTTCCCGCTTACAGTTGCAGGGGAAGGGGATCGATAGGTATTCTATTTTGTTTCCATTCGCAGTGGCCTTACCTCCTCTCCCCCCAAGGCGTTCCCCTCCTAATATAAATACCCCCACCCTCGAATTCCTCCTCCATCTCAATTCCCTCCCGTCTCCCACAGCATACTACCGCTCGTTGCGCGCGGAGAGAAGAGAACAGAGCCCTCTGCGAACACCGGCCGCAGGTCCAGACGGGGAGGGCGACACCAGCGTCGTGCTTAATTTGGTAATGTTCCTCCCTCCCCTTCGATTCCTATACTCCTGCTGTAGTGCTGTGTTGTGCTGAACATCTTCTTGCTGTGCGTGTATGCTCCAATCGACTTATACTGTTATACAGACAAGGGAACATCGTGTGCTGCGCCGGCGAGAGGATGAGCAACACTGCGGGAAGCAGAGTGACGGCCGTCGGCCTCGCCTTCATGCTGCTTGCGGTCAGCGCCGCCGTCGGCTCCGGCAACTCCAACATACTCCTAATCAGCCTCGTGGGAGTCCTCGTCGGCGCCAACCTCGTCCTCCTCGGCGTCCACATGGGCAGCGGCGGCAGCCAGACCACGCCGATCGTCGCCGCCTTCTTTGCGTCCGCGGCGTTCCTGCGCCGCAACCTCGCCGTCGTCGGGCTAATCATGGCTTCACTTGCAGTCTCGGCTGTCGCCGGCGAGACTGGACCGGCGGTGCTCTGCTACGCGATGCTTGCTCTGCTCCAGCTCGGGCTCTGTCTGGTCACCGCCGCCGTTCTTGGAGACTGACTACTACTACTAGTATCTGGGCTGGGCCGGACGCGTGCTCGTGAACCAGATGAAGCCCTGAGCTGAGAGGTCTTGTACGTACTGTCAGTTTGACAGTTAATCAACCGTCCTTTTGTAGTATTCCTTTTTTGCGTGCGAGGGCGTGTTTGTACTGTAATCACAGTGTGTATTGAGTTGAATAAAGATCCTGTACTGTACTACTACTGGTTCGCTTTTGGTACGGGAACAATAGTAGTATCATGTTCGCATGCTGTAAACGTTTTCTATCCGTACTACCCAAATCATTTCTTATTTCATATTTTTCGCTAGGGCAGATTATAGAGCATGTATGTAGTGCTATCGAAGCCAACGGAATGAGCGAAGCAACCCGGGAAAAAAAAATTCCCTGGTGACGCGCTCCAGAATGCGCACCGTGGAGCACCTTCCACCTAGCTGCCGCGTGTCCCGAAACCTGCGCGGTTGCTGCAGTTTGCATCGGCTGGCTCCTGTCGCAGTTTGAAGGAGCCAACGCGAGCCGCAAAGCCTGGCGATACACCCAACCAACGGCGGCCTTGATGTGCTCTATTGTGTACAGTTACAAACTGTTGGGCCCAACGTTCGTTTTTTGTGTCTAGGCCAACGAACCGGGCCAGCTCTAGTCTAGGCCCGTCGTAGAGTGTGTCGACACGCGCGGCTGGTTGGAATGGACGAACATGATCCAGCCCATCAAGTTGTATAAAGGCCCCCACAGTATTTTTTCTTCGATTCTTTAATTAAATTACACAATACTACAATATAGACAATTACAACGTGCACACACTCACCTCAATGAATCTGTACATGTAAGCCATACTCCTTTGAGCACCTCTGAAGACCAAACCAGTAAATTTTGATGTCAACATTTCTCCTTTATAACCTTACATCTCGAAACAACTAATATGTCACGAACTGTTGATAATTTTTTTTTTTTGTGATTCTTAGCACCCTGTGATGCTGGACATGTCAGGAGCATCAACAAGGCGCACTCAGGTATCACGGAAATGCTTGTTCGTATCACGAACTAAAGATTATGGTTTCTACTAGCCGAAACATTATTTTGTCTGAGAGTACTAAGACGTAGGGACGAAAATGATCAAGAAGAAAGAGACCCAAATCATTTTTTTTATTTCATCTTTTTCTGGTCGAGCAAAAAGATGAACAGGTAGAACCCCAGCGGAAACGGTCTTGACCCACACGAGCACGGCTGCGGGGACCGGTGTGAGCGAACACGCGGAGCGCGTAGAAAAGGGACGCACAAGTATGGCGATCGATCGAGACCAGAGACTATTTAAACAATGATCTAATTACATATGGCTGCACTCTAATTACATATGGCTGCACTCTAATTACATATGGCTGCACTCTAATTTTTGGGGCTTATGTTTGCACGTTTGAACCATTGAGCTCTTCTGCTCCTATCGCCTGCCTATAAAAACAGCATACCGCTCCGCTCGTTGCACGGGCAGAGAACAGAAGACAAACGGAGCGCTCTGCCTCTGCGAAACAGGTCCGATCCTGCTTCCCTCCAACATCTCGATTCTGTAATCTGTGTAGTGGGCCTTCTCGTTGGCCGAGCGCCGTATCCTTCGAGCTGATCTGTTGTGCTGAACATCGTCGTGTCGTGTCGTGTCCAGCTCCGATCGACTTTCAGGGGGGGGACATCGTCGTCGCCGCGCCGTCGAAGATGATGAGTAACTATCCACCAGGAAGAAGAGTGAGGGCCGTCGGCCTCACCGTTTTGTTGTTCGCGGTCAGCGCCGCCGTCGGCTCCGGGGGAGACTCCAACATACTCCTTATCGGCCTCGTCGGGGTTGTCGTCGGCGCCAACCTCGTCTTCCACGGCGTCCAGATGATGGGCGACGGCGGCCTGACCACGCCAACCGCGGCCTTTGCGCCCGCCGCTTTGGACGCGCTCACGGCGTTGCTGCGCCGCAACGGCAGCCGCAACGGCAGCCGCAACCTCGCCCTCATCGGGCTAACCATGTCTTCTTCCGCAGTCACCGTTGCCGCTGGTGAGGCTGATGAGTCTGTGCTCCGCTGCGCCATGCTGCTTGCTCTGTTCTTGCTCGGGCTCTGTCTGATCACCGTCGCAACCTTCTTGGGGACCGATTAGCTAGCTGGGCCTGGGCTCGTTTCGATTCTTTGGAACACCAATCGCGAACCCCTCAAGTACTGCACTGTATATTGAATAATTATCCGCTTCACCTCTTGTGCTACTAGTACTTTAGTAGTACTCTTGTACTAATAAGTTTTACTACTGTTTTGGTGCAACTTTAGCATCTCAAAATATACTACTAGTACTCTATTCTTTTTTATCCGGTCCCGTTGTTGATTTTAATCATTCGTTAAAATTTAAAAACTAGTTTGGATATGTAAAATTAAAAGTAATGTTTTAAAATCATCAATGATAAATCAAATTATAACGAAACATATGATATTGCTCGTATATTTTTTTAAATAAGATAAATAATTAAAATTTTTGATCAAAAGTTAATAATGATAAATAAAAAATAAATGGAGGAAATACTTTTTTTTTCGGAACGAAATGAAGGGAGTACTTGTTTGCTTGTGCGGGAACAATATTATTGACAGTTGACATGTCCCCATGCTTGTAAAAAGTTTTCTATCTCTGCGTACTGATCATTGATGTGACGTGGCTTTGCACCTGCGCGCGTTTGAAATGTCCTAGAAAACAAAATCATGAAATATATATACTGTTTGTCAACAAAATAATTATGAAATATGCTGCTGTATAGCCGGCCCCGGCGCTGACCGCAAGCAACATGATGGCGAGGCGGGCGGCCGTCACTCTTCTTTTCCGGTGGAGAATAGGCGATGTGGTGATCTCGTGTCGTGTTTAGAAACAGAGCAATCACCTCTCCTTTGCTTACTGACATCGGGTGACGTGCCGACGCTCCCTGTCATTTGGAGCAACCAAACCAACTACCAGCACCATTATGCAGCAGCTAGCAGGAAGAAATAGTAGCACTACTAGAGTACCTGACTTCGCTCAAAGCCGGACAAGTCTGGGGCCTGGGTAAAGGGAAGGGAAAGAAAAGTTTCAACTCTTATTGGGTTGGGTTGGTTCGTTGGTGGCGCCGTGGCGGTACATACTGACTTGTGTACTAGTATGGCACGCACGGTGTGTCGTCCGCGGTCGTTGGTGAGCCGCGTCCGTGCTAAACGACCCCCAGCTCCGCGACGGACGGGCCTTCCTTCCGTTGACGCGCGCTTTCTAAAACAAAAAAGAAAAAATGGGGTGGCGCTCATGACGAGCCCGATGCGGCCTTAAGCAGAACGGTCCGTGTTTTTTTTTTAATAACGGAACGAGGTTCCCGCCGAACGGTCCGTGTTTTATAAATTTATATTAAAAAATATCAACAATTAAAATACGAAAATAGTAGAAGCAGGCAACAGTCAAACAGACTTCGTCCGCCCGCGTCAATACAGAATACCACCGTCTCAAGGCGACGGAGGAGGCCTCGAGCCCTCCGATTCACGCTCTCGTTTGATGGCGGCATGGCTGGCGTTGCCCCATCCCGACTGCCGACGCAGTCGCCAGACGTTGTGATCACACACGTCCGTCCACAAGCTCGCGCGCTGGAACGGAGGCCATAAGCCATGGCGGTGAAGTGAATGCTGATTCTGTTTCCAGTAGCACCGCCCATGGGAGAAGAACAAAGAACGAAGCATTGGCTCCGGCGGCCTGCAGGCCAGGCCCGCGACCTAATTGCCACGCTCACTCGCCCACTTCCGATCGCACACCGGCGAGATTGGTCGGCGCCCTTTCGGTCCACGGCCTTGGCGAGGCTGCGGAATGGGCTGCGAAAGCTGTTCGGTGTTCACGGCCCTTGATCCGTATTCGGACGTACAGGATGTCATCCTACAGACCAAACCGAGAGGTCAACCTTCAGAGCTTCAAAAGTTCATATTATTTCTTCCTTCTTTTCAGAATTCACAAGGTCAGAGCTAATTAAAGAGAGCTTCAGAAGGCATGCCAATTTATGGAATAAAAAAGAAGATCGTAACAGATCCATTTGGAGTGCATTCACTCAAAAAAAGCTGCCGTAGATATTCAATTAAAAATCTTTAAAATTGGCTACATAGTTGACTCGTTCGAGATTTAAAGACTGAGCCACGTTGTTATTTAGATATGGACTTATTTCATCGTCATAGTTGGCACACGATTATTGTTAATCAGGTGAACGATTAGGACGGACGGCGGGACAGCACGCAAGAACCCACCGCCGTGCTCACGGGCCGGACCAGCCAACATGTGCAAAAAGAATAGTACTACTACTATACTACTCCTGCTACTAAAAAATGGGACATGGGAAACATTTTGGTAGGTCCCCCATCCAAGCGCAGGAGATGACGTGGATCCAAAGTTAGCGACGACTAAGCAGCGATGCTTTCTTCCATTAGATTCGGCGATCTTCTTTTTAGATCGTGGCTTGGAGAATTTGAGGTAAGACGACAAACTAAGTAATGTTTTATTGCCATTTTCGCTTTCTCATGCGATTGTGATTTTCACATTATCACATTTTCGAAACAGTTTTCTCTGATGAATGAAATCTTGCTGTCGGCGTTCGTTGTGGCCGACGAGTAATTAGTATCGTGGAGTGCGTGTTTTGGTTCGGATGGTTCGCGAGAGGACACAAGGATTTATACTGGTTCGGGCAACGTGCCCTACGTCCAGTTCGATGAGGCTGCTCGTGTTACTCGCGACAGTTTGTAGTAGGGGGTTACAAACAGGCGAGAGAGGGATGAGCTCCCAAGTCTTTGTGAGGTGTTCGGCGTGGGGTGAGATATCGTGTGTGTTGCACTAGTCTTTTTTTCCGTCGTTCTCCCGCCTCCCCCCTTTTATACTGCAAGGAGGGAGGTGGGCGTACAAAGAGTTGGCGCAAAGGTGTGGGCGGCGGCATGGCCGGGTGTCCTGTAGGCCGCGCTGTTGATGCTTCAGACTCCGTGCCGGTCGCTGTGGATGACGTCGCAGGCATGGCGGTGCTTCTTCGGTCGATGGCGCCACAGGGATGGCCGTCAACGAGGGACGTCCCTTCGGTATGGTCGGTCACCCTCCGACGAGGGGTCGGAGGAGAGGAGGACTGGTCATCGTTAGCTCCGTACCCGGTCAAAATGTCGATCGTAGCCGTCCCGTCTTGTCAGAAGGGATGGGCTTTGACGGGGGTCGTTCGCATAGTGACGGCCTCGCTGTCACTGTGCGACGTGGGCGGTAAACGCCCACTTGCGCGGGGGGCTTTGGTAGCCACGAGAGTAGTTGAGCTTTTATTACTCAACTACTCAGTACCAACCGCCTTCATCGCGCTAGGTGGCGCTCCCGACCCCTGAGGGTCGGGAGGGAGCGATTCGCCCGACCCCTGGGGTCGGGCGAGGCGGACTTTGGCACGAGCTCCCGACCCCGTCTGGTGAGGTCGGGAGCCTGAGTCGAGCGGCGGGTGATCCGACCCCGGTCGAGGGGGTCGGGCGAGGCGGACCTGTCTGTGGGCCCGAGCCACTGTACGCGCGTCGCGGCATAGAGGTCGGGCGAGACGGAGGTCGCTTATTGCTTTATACGTAAAGCAGTCGGAGGACCGCTAATACCGGTCATCACCGGTATCGGCCCTCAACAGTAGCCCCCGAGTGAGGTCCGACCCCCCACATAAGAGGGGTCGGGCGTCGCTCTAATCGGAGGTGGCTTGTAGAAGCGTTTCTACCGGTAAGGGGCGCGCGCGAGCGCGCACCTTACAGGTGTAGCCCCCGAGCGAGGTCTGATCCCTTCTTGGGATCGGGCGTCGCTTAAGTCGGGAGGAAGAGCGATCGTGGTGATCCCTTATTTGTGCTGTAAGGGGCGCGCGCGAGCGCGCACCTTGCAGGTGTAGCCCCGAGCGAGGTCTGGCCCCCTCGGGGGCCGGGCGTCGCTCAGGTCGGGAGAAGGAATTTTCGTTCGCGAGAACGAACTCATCCTTGGGACTTAAGGTTCTGCGACCCCGCGTTGGATCTCTTTTTGCGATTCCGTCCCCGAGTCCTCTGCTCGTCGCAGTGACCGGTCGGGGGTTCGGTTCGTCTTTGTATCGTGCCTCCAGCGCGTCCGTCCGCCGGACGAGGAGGTTGAGCCGAGCCACGCCTTACCTCGATGGCCGAGGCGTGACGCTCATCGAGCTGCTAACGGGTAAGTTCAAGTGGAGCCCCGGGATCCCTTCGGGGGATCCCAGCCGAACCGGCTGGCGGTTGGCCCCAATATTCCTAGTCGCCGTCCCACGTGGTTCTCAGATGCCGTTCGATAGGCTTCTGAGGGCTCGTTGCCTCTCTGCGGGGAGATACCCGTGGGTCGGATCGGACCGGGACTCGAACGCGAATCGTGATGCCCCTGGGCGGTCGACCGCCTGGGGGTACTGGCCGCTAGCGGACCCATCACTTTTCACCCCTCACTCCGTTTATGCCCTGAGCGGCTGTCGAACCCATCCGCTGGGCCAGCCTTCGAACTCTTTGGGCCGTCGGGGCATGTTTCAGCCCATGTGTTTTTCTTACCTGGGCGGGCCTGACCCGATAAGTCGAACCGTCGTTCGGTATCACGGAGTTACCTGAGCTGGCCCGGCCCGATAAGTCGAAGCGTCGCTCGGCGGCGTGCGGTGGCGCTCGATCCGGCGGAGCCTGCAGGCGTGAGCAATAAAACGTGACGAGACGTTTACCTGCCTCACCTGGCGCGGGCGTGAATGGGGCGCGCTGCTCGAGGGGGCGCGCCGCGGGCGTCGTCGTCTCGGCCGAGCCTATATAAACGGACCCGCGGGCTTCGTCCGTTGCACTTACGCTTTCTGCCTCCTCGAGCTTCCGCTGTCTTGCGCATTCTGCTCCCAAGCCCTTTCGCCTTCCTTCGTCCTCGCCACTCCCGAGTCCCCACAGCCACTTACTTCGCTCATCTTCGATGGCGTCTTGGGGGAAGTCCGACGTGCGGAGCGTCCGCCTAGAGGGCCTGGTGAGGCGCGGCCTCCTCCGCGCGCGCACGGGGGCGGCGGAGTGGCTGGTGCCGGGCGACGAGACGCTGCCATCCCCGCCGGATGGCTACATCGTTTCGTTCGCGCCGTTCCACGAGCGCGGGTTCGGCGTCCCCGCGCACCGGTTCTTCCGGGGGCTGCTACACTACTACAACATTGAGCTGCAGCATCTCAACCCCAACGGGATCCAGCACGTCGCCCTCTTCGTGGCGTTGTGTGAAGGATTCTTGGGGATCGAGCCCCATTTCGACCTCTGGCGGTATTTCTTCGCCGTCAGCTTGCTGAAGGCGGAGCGTGGGCCGGCGCCGATCGGGTGCGCCGGCATCCACCTTCGCAGCAACCGCTCCGCCGACTACATTTCGGTGAAGCTGAGGACTTCCCACAGGGGCTGGCACGGCCAATGGTTCTATCTCAAGAACGACACCGCCGGTCCCCTGCGGGAGTTCACGGGGCGGGTCTTCCCGGTGGCGCCCGAGTCCTGGCGATGGGGTCCTCCGAAGAGGGAGCAGACGATGCTGGATGGCCTTCTTGCGGCCATCGCGCAGCTGAAGGAGGCGGGCGTGCGCGGTGCTGGGGTCATCGCGGAGTACCACGCCCGCCGCGTCCTTCCGCTGGTGGCCCGCCCGCTTCGTCTGGACCAGATGGGGCCCGGCGTGGACGCGGAGGGGTCGGTGATGGCGGGAGCTCCCCCTCCGAGTCGGAGCTCAAGCAACGCCTGAAGGAGACCCTCCTCCCGGAGGAGGCCGACGTCGACTTGGACGACCATCCTCGGGCCCTTCCGTGGCCCGGGAGCGTCCAAATTGTAAGTTCTCCCCATCCTTAGCTTGTAGACCGTCTTTTTTCTTTTCTAGAGTCGATATTGACTATTTGATGTGCGCCAGGAGGGCCTGGTCCTCCGCCGGTCCCTCGTCCCCGTCCCGGAGGACGCCGCGACCAGGGAGGCGAACCGCCTCGCCGCCGAGGAGCAGAAGCGGCGGAAGGACGCCGCGAAGGCGAAGAAGGCGGCGAAGCTCCAGAGGCGCGGTCGCCGCCAGGGGTCGGAGGAGGAGGAGAGCGATGACGACGATGACGACGACGAGGAGGAAGAGGAGGAGGAGGAGGAGGAGGAGGTCGGCCCCCGTCAAGGGGGTAAGGGGCCGAGCGGGTCGCGCCCGCCGGCCCAAGTGCTGACATTGGAGCCCCCGAGGTTGAAACCTCAGGGGTCGAGCGGGTCGCGCCCGCTGGTGGAAGAGAGGAGGCCCGAAGCTCGGAGGCCGGAGGCCTCGGGGTCGGGCCCCCGGGGTCCGGCTGCGACGCGCCCACAGGAGGAGCCACCGAGGTCTGAGCCTCGGAGGTCGGAGGCGACGCCGAGTCGCGCCCCGGCCGTGCCCGCCGCGGGGTCCGCGACAGCGGGAGCGGCGCCAAGGACGCCGACGCCGGCGGGGCCGTCGGCCGACACGCCCCCGAGCGGGAGGGCGGCGCCCACGGCTGCCCCGGGGGAGCCGGCGGCAGCGCGGGCGAGCGAGAAGCGCCCCCGCCCTTCGGAGGGGCAGTCGGATCCGACCCCCAAGCGTCGTCGGGGAATGGCCACAGGGTAAGTAGTTTTGATTCTTTCTTTCTTTTCTTTAAGTGTCCTGCTCACCGCCGCTCGCTCGTTGTGCAGGGTCGGAGGGATGGTCCTGGCGTTGGCCACGGCGCCCAAGAAGGCGCTTGCGCGGCGCCCGTCCGCCGGTGCGCCAAGGGCCGGTGACGCGGAGTCATCGGCGGCCGGTGAGGCCAGGGCGATGGAGCCCCCGCGCGCGGTGGCGACGGCCGTCGAGGCGGCGCGGCCCGCGGAGCGGGAGGTGGCGGCGGCGGAGCCGGTGTGGGCGGAGGCGATGGTGGTGGCGCCGCGGGAGGCGCCAGAGGGCGCGGGCACCAGCGGGCCTGCGGCCGCCGTGGTGCCAACGGCCCCCGTGGCCGAGGGGTCGGCGTCGGGGGGCGCCGCGGTGGGGTCCGTAGATCAGGCCCTCCAAGAGGAGCTTTCGGAGATGGTCGCGTTGGACAACATCGCGGCGTCACTCCGACATCGCCTCTCGGGGGGTCTCAGGAGGCGCCAGGCACTCGAGCGGCAGCTTATCGCTGCTCGCGGCGCGGCGGCCGATGCCCAGACCCGGGAGGAGTCCGCGGTCAGCCGACTCCGGGGGGCGGAGGAGGAGGCCCGCGTTTTGAGGGAGGAGCTGGAGTCCGCCCACCAGGCTCGCAACGCCGTCACCGTGGTGGCGGTGGAGAGGAGCCAGCAGGTGGGCGAGCTTCGGGCGGTGCTCCGGAAGGAGAGGGAGGCGAGGATGGAGGCCGAGGGCGTGGCCGCCGGCCTGGGAGCGGAGCTGTCCGACGCCCGGACAGCGGTGAAGAAGCTTCGAGAGGCGGTGGCGGGTATGTGGTACCCTTTCTCCTTTGCTCTTTTTAGCTTTCTTTTCCTTAGGCAGCGTGGTCTGACCGTCGGACGATGTGTGCAGCGCTCACGGAGCAGGTGGAGGAGCGCGCACGGGAGGCGTCAAGGGAGGCACTCCGCCGAGGCGTGCACCGGGCGTTCGCTATCGCCCGGTCTCATTATTCCAGCATCGCGCTGGACTTAATGAGTCAGGGGTTCGCGCCCGGGTACACCGACGCGGAGCTGGACGAGATTGAAGATGAAGTCGCCCCCTTGGCGCACGCTCTGGCGGCGAGGATAGAGGAGGAGGATCGCCCCCCGACCCCGGAGCATGAGAGGCCCCCGGCTCCAGAGCAGGAGCGGACCCCCGCCCCCGAAGAGTAGGAGTAGATGTTAGTATGTATTTAGGGTGTCCGAGGCCGAAGCGCCCGGACAACTTGTAAAAACAAGTTTTTGTATTACAAGTGATTTTGACCTCGACGGCCTGTTTCCTTATCACTTGCGTGAAAAAGCGCTCTGTCCCTCACTCGTCCGTTTATGTGTCCCCAAAGAATCGTAGGTTGTAGACCGGATCGACACTTAGTTTTTGCCGGTGAGCGACGTTGCCGTAGCCTTTCGCAGGCGGTAGGCGTTTCGCAGTCCGACCGACTCGACTTCGTGTTTCTCCTATCCACGACCTATCTTCTCTGAGTCTTAAACGTTAGGTGGGGGGCCGAGGCTCGGTGCAAAACGTAAGTCGCGGATAGGATCGATCGTTAGCTTGACTGGTGAGTGTTGTGGCTATAGCCCCCGTGGGCTCGTTAGCACTTTCGCGGTCCGACCAGTTCGATCTCAAGCTTTCCTATCTTTGACTTACATGTTTTTGCGTGAGTTTTTTGAAAACATGCGAGGGTCGGGCCGCGCACGTATTGCACATGGAATACGTGCGCACACCTTACAGGTGTTGAGCCCCCGAGCGTGGTTGGACCCTGTGTAGCAGGGGTCGGACGCTGCTCGGGGGGTGCGGAAAATAGACAAGCTACGAGTTTTAGGGATAGAAACGACGTAGCTGTTCGATGTTCCAGGCGTTGGTGAACTCTTGTCCGTCCGCGGTCTGTAGCTTGTAGGTGCCGGGTCGGAGAACCTTGGCGACGATGTAAGGCCCCTCCCATGGTGGCGACAGCTTGTGTCGACCTTGGCTGCTGGTGACGCGACGAAGAACGAGGTCGCCGACGTTGAACGCTCGCTCCCGCACGTTCCTTCCATGGTACCGGCGTAGTGCTTGCTGGTACTTGGCGGATCGGAGGAGCGCCACGTCTCGAGCCTCGTCGAGCTGATCCATCGCGTCTTCGAGGGACGTCTGGTTCCCTTGATCATCGTACGCCTTCACCCTCGGAGCACCGTAGTCGAGGTCGGTTGGTAGGACAGCTTCGGAGCCGTATACCATGAAGAAGGGGGTAAACCCCGTGGCCCGACTAGGGGTCGTCCGCAGGCTCCAGAGCACGGCAGGGAGTTCGGCTGCCCACCGACCGCTGAACTGCTTCAGGCGGTTGTGGATCCGAGGCTTCAATCCCTGCAAGATCATGCCGTTTGCGCGTTCGACCTGCCCGTTCGTCCGGGGGTGCGCTACGGCTGCCCAGTCGACGCGGATATGGTAGTCGTCGCAGAATTTAAGGAATCGCTTTCCTGTGAACTGCGTACCGTTATCCGTGATGATGGAGTTGGGCACTCCAAAGCGGTGAATGATGTCGAGGAAGAATTCCACCGCTTCTTCCGGTCGGATCCTTGCCACCGGTCGGGCTTCGATCCATTTGGTGAACTTGTCGACGGCCACCAAGAGATGGGTGTAGCCCCCGGGTGCTTTTTTGAGCGGTCCGACCAGGTCGAGTCCCCAGACCGCGAACGGCCATGTGACGGGGATGTTCTGCAGCGCTTGCGCCGGCAGATGGGTCTGCCGGGCGTAGAACTGGCAGCCTTCGCAAGTGCGCACGATATGCGCAGCGTCGTTGACAGCTGTTGGCCAGTAGAATCCTTGTCGGAAGGCGTTCCGACCAAGGTCTTGTGCGCCGCGTGGTGTCCGCAGATCCCACCGTGGATGTCTTGCAGCAGCAGCTTTCCCTGCTCGGTTGGGATGCAGCGCTGCAAAATCTTGGTGAGGCTTCTTTTGTAGAGTTCCCCATCGATAAGGACAAAGGCTTGGCCCGACGCGCGATGCGTCGGGCTTCCGCCTTGTCCGTGGGGAGTTCCCCTCGGATGAGGCAGTCGAGGTATGGGGTCCTCCAATCGTTTGGAGGGCCCGACCCCGACGTGGATGCTCATCGACTTCCATGACGTCGGGTCCTGGAGGCGCGGGAGTCGACCCGACCCCTTCCCCTGGGGTCGACTCGTTGTCGGCCCCTTTTGGGTCTTTGGGTCGGATCGACGGCTGGCTTAGGTCGTGGGAGAAGACCCCTGGTGGGATCTGGTCCCGACCCGCCGCCATCTTCGCGAGGGAGTCGGCTTCTTCGTTCTGTCGCCTCGGGACATGCTTGAGCTCAAGACCGAAAAACTTGTGTTCGAGCTTGCGTACCTCTTGGCAGTACGCGTCCATGACATCGCTGTGGCAGCTTGACTCCTTCATGACTTGGTCGACGACGAGTTGGGAATCGCCTCGGACCTCGAGACGTCGGATCCCCAACTCGTCGGCGATCTTGAGCCCGTTGATGAGCGCTTCGTATTCCGCCATGTTGTTGGAGGCGGGAAACTGGAGTCGGATTGCGTACCTCATGCGTACTCCCATGGGGGAGACGAAGACGAGTCCGATCCCTGCTCCTGCGCGCATCAACGAGCCGTCGAAGTAGAGGACCCAGTACTCTTGGTCGACGGGGGCAGTGGGGAGCTGGATTTCGGTCCACTCCGCCACGAAGTCGGCCAAGGCCTGGGACTTGATCGCTGTACGAGGGGCGTACGTGATTCCCTCGCCCATGAGCTCGAGAGCCCATTTCGCGGCCTTCCCCGTTGCGTCGCGGTTTTCGACGACCTCACGCAAGGGGGAAGAGGTGACCACCGTTACCGGGTGCGACTCGAAGTAGTGTCTGAGTTTCTCTTGGCGAGGACGACGCCATAAAGAATTTTCAGTATCTGGAGATACCGAGTCTTCGTGTCGGACAAGACTTCGCTCACAAAGTAGACGGGGCGTTGAACTTGAGGGCGTGGCCCTCCTCCCTTCGTTCTACGACCAAAGCAGCGCTGACGACCTGAGTCGTCGCGGCGAGGTAGAGTAGGAGTGGCTCCTTCGGGGTCGGAGGCACCAGGACCGGTGGCTTGGATAGGATAACTTTTATCCTATCGAGAGCCTCCTGTGCCTCGGGAGTCCATTGAAATCGGTCGGATTTCTTCAGGAGCTGGTAAAGCGGGTGAACGCGCTCTCCGAGGCGTGAGATAAAGCGGCTTAGCGCCGCCAAGCACCCGGTCACGCGTTGCACTCCCTTCAAGCTCTGGATCGGACCCATCCGGTTGATGGCTTCGATCTTCTCCGGGTTGGCTTCGATGCCACGCTCGGAGACGATGAATCCGAGCAGCATCCCCCTCGGGACCCCGAAAACACATTTTTCGGGGTTTAGTTTGATGCCGTTTGCTCGGAGCTTGGTGAAGACTCGCTCCAGGTCGTCGACGAGCTGGTCGGTCTTCTTGGACTTGACTACGATGTCGTCCACGTAGGCCTCGACAATGTCTCCGATGAGTTCGTCGAAGGTTCTGATCATGCAGCGCTGATATGTAGCGCCTGCATTCTTCAGTCCGAACGGCATCGTGACGTAGCAGTACGAGCCGAACGGAGTGATGAAGGACGTCGCGAGCTGGTCGGACTCCTTCATCGGGATTTGATGGTACCCGGAGTACGCATCAAGGAAGCATAGGGTTTCGCACCCCGCGGTTGAGTCGACTATCTGATCGATTCGTGGCAAAGGAAACGGATCCTTTGGACACGCTTTGTTGAGACTGGTATAGTCAACGCACATTCTCCATTTCCCGCTCTTTTTTCGTACAAGGACGGGGTTGGCTAACCAGTCGGGGTGATACACTTCCTTGATGAAACCGGCTACCAGGAGTTTGGCGATCTCTTCCCCGATCGCTCTGCGCTTCTCCTCGTCGAAGCGGCGCAGACGTTGCTTGACCGGGCGAGAGCCCGGCTTGATGTGCAGGGCGTGCTCGGCGACTTCTCTCGGAATGCCTGGCATGTCCGAGGGTTTCCACGCGAAGATGTCGATGTTCGCGCGGAGGAAGTCGACGAGCACGCTTTCCTATTTGGGGGAGAGAGCAGTCCCGATCTTCGCCGTCTTGCCGTCGGCGGTGTCGGGGTAGAGCCGGATCTCTTTGACGCCCTCCGCGGGTTCGAAGGATCCAGTGCTGCGGTTGGAGTCGGGCGCGTCCTCGGTGACTTGCTGGCGGATGACAGCGAGTTCCTCCGTCGCCACGGTTGCGGAGGCGAGCTCGCCAGTCTCCGCCTCGCATTGGTAGGCGTGCTGGAAGGACGTCCCGACGGTGATCACCCCCTTCGGCCCAGGTATTTTGAGCTTTAGGTAGGTGTAATTGGGCACGGCCATGAACTTGGCGTAGCATGGCCGTCCCAATATGGCGTGGTAGGATCCGTGGAATCCTACCACCTCGAAGGTGAGAGTCTCCGTCCTGAAATTGGACGGAGTCCCGAAGGTGACGGGCAAATCGATTTGCCCGAGGGGAACAGCTTGTTTCCCAGGAATGACGCCGTGGAAGGGTGCGCCGGTCGGGCGAATGCGCGCCCGGTCGATGCCCATGGCGTCGAGGGTCTCGACGTAGAGGATGTTGAGGCCGCTGCCTCCATCCATAAGCACCTTGGAGAGGCGCTTAGTGCCGACGATCGGGTCTACCACCAACGGGTACTTGCCTGGTTGCGGTACGTGGCTGGGGTGGTCTGACCGGTCGAACGTGATCGGAGACTCCGACCACTTGAGGAACGACGGGACGGCGGGCTCAACTGCGAACACCTCACGGCGCTCCAGCTTGGCCCGACGTCGGCCACCGTGTGGCGCCGGCCCAGAGACGATCATAAGGCAGCCGTCCGTCTCCGGGAAGTTGTCGTCGCCGTCGGCGGCGTCGACGTCGTTGCTGGCGTCATCGGGAGCCTGTCTGGATTTGCCTTTCGGCTTGCCCTTCTTGGCCTCCTCGGCCAGGAACTTCTTCATCAGCGAACACTCTTTGTATAAGTGTTTCACTGGGAAGGCGTGGTTGGGGCACGGCCCGTTCCACTTCTTTTCGAAGTGGTCCGGGATGTCCTCCGTGGGTGCCTTGGCACCCTTGCGATCCGCGGCAGCGACCATCCGTTCTCCGGACGGACGCGGCCGGTTCTCTTCTTCTTCTTGCTCGGAGGGTCGGAGGAGCCTCCGCCGGCTGTCTCAACCCGCTTACCTTTGGCGTCTTGGGCGCGATCGAAGATCGCACCCACCGCCTCCTCGCCAGAGGCGAAGCTGGTCGCGATGTCCAGCAACTCTCTGGCGGTCCGGGGACTCTTGCGCCCTAGTTCGTGAACTAGGGAGCGACAGGTCGTCCCGGACAAGAATGCGCCGATGACATCGGCGTCACCGACGTGCGGCAGTTCGTTGCACTGCCGGGAGAAGCGCCGGATGTAATCCCGGAGCGACTCTCCAGGTTTCTGCCGGCAGTTCTTGAGGTCCCAGGGGTTACCTGGGCGGTTGTAAGTCCCCTGGAAGTTTCCAACGAAAACCTTCTTAAGGTCAGACCAGCAGGTGATCTGATTGGCGGGGAGATGCTCGAGCCACGTTCTGGCCGAGTCGGCCAGATACAATGGCAGGTTGCGGATGATGAAGTCGTCATCCTCCGCGCCCCCAGCCCGGCACGCGAGGCGATAGTCCTCGAGCCACAGGCCGGGGTTGGTTTCCCCCGCGTACTTCGGTACGTTGGTCGGGGGTCGGAAACGCCGCGGGAATGCTGCGTTCCGAACGTGAGGACCGAAGACCCTCGGTCCCGGGGCGTCCGGGCTAGGGCTTCTATCCTCGTCGTCGTCGTAGCGTCCTCCTCGACGCGGATGACGCGATCGGGAGGTGCCATCGTCGAACTCCAGGCGGCGCCGCCGCGCATCCAGGGTGGCGCGGGCGTCCCTGTTCGTCCCCAGACGACCGCGGACGGAGGCTTTCGCCGTGCCATCCGCTGCTGGGGGAGTCTGGTGGACAGACGTGTTCTGGGCACGTTGTCCACGCAGACGCGACAGCGAGCTCTCAGCTTGCTGCACTGCCGCGTGCTCAAGTAGCGCCTCAACCTCGCTGGGCGCGTCGGGCCTCCGGCGTGACAGGCTCAGGGAGGCCCCTGAGCAATGCCGCCGCCGCGGCCAAGTTCTGGCTCGCCCGTGGGAAGCGCGGGCAGCCATCGTCACGACTTGCGATTCGTAAGTCGCGAACGTCAGTGCGGGTGTGTTCACTGGACTCGCTCTGAGCGAGCTCGTGATCAATCGCCGCACGCTGCTGATCCAGCTGACGCTGGACCTCCAGGAGTTCCTCCCTTCGTGCGCGCAGTCGTTCTGACTGCGCGTCGCGGGGTGGGGTCCCGTCCTGCGGGCCAGACGATTCCGCAGGGCGTTCGCCCTCCGCAGCGGGAAGATGCTCCGCTCGTATCATAAGGCACTCGCGTGAGGGATGATGACTTCCCTCACTGCACTCTGCATCGGAATCTTCGTTTGACGCTCCATCTAGGAGGTCGAAGAGAGACTCGGATGCGCAGCCCACCATGGCCACGAACTCGTTGTTCATGGCGCGTGGAGCTGGGAGCGTCGACGCCCGGACAATGTGCCAGCGAGAGGCGATACACGCCCGGGGTCAAGCGGGGCAACCGGTGGTGCCGCTGCACCGGCCAGTGCCAGAGCGCCATCTGAGATGGCGACGAAGTCGAGGCTCCCGAAACGCACGTGTGCACCGGGAACCCAGGTGTTTGCGCGGCTAGCCATCCGAACAAAGAGAGGGGTTTGACGAAAACACGCACAAAGAACCCCTTCCTGGCGCGCCAACTGTCGGCGTTCGTTGTGGCCGACGAGTAATTAGTATCGTGGAGTGCGTGTTTTGGTTCGGATGGTTCGCGAGAGGACACAAGGATTTATACTGGTTCGGGCAACGTGCCCTACGTCCAGTTCGATGAGGCTGCTCGTGTTACTCGCGACAGTTTGTAGTAGGGGGTTACAAACAGGCGAGAGAGGGATGAGCTCCCAAGTCTCTGTGAGGTGTTCGGCGTGGGGTGAGATATCGTGTGTGTTGCCCTAGTCTTCTTCCCCTCCCGTCGTCCTCCCGCCTCCCCCTTTTATACTGCAAGGGGGAGGCGGGCGTACAGAGGGTTGGCGCTGGGAGTGGGCGGCGGCATGGCCGTATGTCCTGTAGGCTGCGCTGTTGATGCTTCAAACTCCGTGCCGGTCGCTGTGGATGACGTCTTCGGAGTGGCCGTGTTGCTTTTTGTCGACGGAGTGGTCCGAGCTGTCGCTCGATGGAGTCCCATCCGTATGGAGAAGCGCCACTGTAGGAGCCGGCTTGATGACGCCGTGGTGATGGCCGTCGCTCCGGGGCGTCCTATCGTACGAGACGGTGAGTCTCTGACAGGGGACTGTTGGAGCGACGCCCACCCCGTGGACGATGCACGTTGTGCGCATTTACTCTTCCGGGAGCGGTCATCGCCACCGTCCCATCTGGAGTTTGAGCTTATTAACGGCTTGACTTACCCCGGACATCCGTCCCGTCCGGGGTGGTTGGATCGCCCAGTCTCGCCCGTCCCCGGAGGTCGGGCGAGGCGGGACCCTCGTCCGACCCCTCGAGGTCGGGGTCGGGCGAGGCGGAACTTTTGTCCGACCCCGGAGGTCGGGCGAGGCGGAACTTTTGTCCGACCCCGGAGGTCGGGCGACGCGGAACCTTTGTCCGACCCCGGAGGTCGGGCGATGCGGAACCCTCGTCCGACCCTCGAGGTCGGTCGGGCGAGGCGGAACTTTTGTCCGACCTCAGGGGTCGGGCACTTCCCGTCCGGACGTCGGGGTTGGGCGAGACGGAGTAACCTCCCTCGGTGCTTTATACGTAAAGCAGTTGGAGGATCATTAATACCGGTCATCGCCGGTATTGACCCTCAACAGGAGGATATTCCACAGGTGTCGGAGCAGAAAAATGAGGTTCTTACTTTGAATTTCACAAAGGAGGAGGTTAAAAAGGCAATTTTTGAAATGGAGCATAATAAGGCCCCGGGTCCTGATGGATTCCCTGCCGAATTCTATCAAGTCTTTTGGGATTTGGTTAGGAAATGACCTTATGCTCTTTTTCAGAATTCCATAAAGGTAACCTGCCACTCTTTAGTCTTAACTTTGAAATAATTACATTATTGCCAAAGAAAAAGGAGGCTACACGGATCCAACAATTTAGGCCCATTTGTTTGTTGAATGTAAGTTTCAAGATCTTCACTAAGGTGATGACCAATCGAATAGCCCTTGTCGCTCAAAAGGGAATTAAACCGTCACAGACTGCTTTTATGAAAGGCAGGAATATAATGGAAGGGGTTATCATTCTACATGAAACTTTACATGAGATGCATAGAAAGAAGTTAGATGGGGTAATTTTGAAGCTAGACTTCGAGAAAGCGTATGATAAAGTGAAGTGGTCATTTCTTCAACAAACGCTAAGAATGAAAGGTTCTCCCCTGTTTGGTGCAGGTGGATTGATCAAATTGTTAGGGGTGGAAGTGTCGGCATTAAAGTTAATGATGATCTTGGTCATTATTTTCAAACCAAGAAAGGACTGCGGCAGGGTGATCCTTTGTCACCGATTCTTTTCAATCTAGTTGCTGATATGTTGGCAACTTTGATTGATCGGGCCAAGTCTAATGAAAAGTTCAGGGGGGTTGCTCCTCACCTTGTTGATGATGGCCTCTCCATACTCCAATATGCTGACGATACCATTCTCTTTATGGAACATGATGTCCTCCAAGCAAAAGAGCTTAAACTGGTACTTAGTACCTTTGAGCAGTTGTCGGGGCTACAAATTAACTTTCACAAGAGTGAAGTTTTTTGCTATGGAAAAGCCAAAGAGTGTGAAAGGGAGTATGCGCAACTCTTTGGTTGTAATACAGGGACCTTTCCATTCAAATATCTTGGTATTCCTATGAGTCACAAGAAACTTTCAAATAAGGATTGGGTAATGATTGAGGACAAGTTTCAGAGAAAGCTTAGTAGCTGGAAAGGAAGCTTCTTTAGTTGGTGGTAGACTAGTGTTAATTAACTCAGTCTTAACTAGCTTGGCTATGTTTATGCTGTCATTCTTTGAGGTTCCTAGGAGGGTCCTCCAAAAATTGGATTACTACCGATCAAGATTCTTTGGCAGTGTGATGAACATAAGAAGAAGTACAGACTCACTAGGTGAAGTATACTTTGTAAGCCAAAAGATTATGGTGGTCTAGGCATTCTGAACTTAGATATTCAGAACAAATGTCTTTTAAGAAAATGGTTGTTTAAACTTATGAATGAGGATGGGGTATGGCAAAATCTTCTAAGAAGAAAATATTTGTCAAAGAAAACCTTAACTCAAACTCATAGACGACCAGGTGATTCACATTTTTGGTCGGGACTAACAAAAGTAAAAGATAGTTTTTTGGAAGGTGGATTTTTTAAACCTCAAGACGGGACACATATTAGATTTTGGGAGGATACTTGGTTAGGAGATAAACCCCTTAGGGTTGCTTATCCTTATTTATACAGAATTATAAGGAGAAAAGATGATACAGTGGCAAATGTTCTAAGGACCATACCACTTAATGTGTCTTTTAGGCGAGGGTTGGTTGAGGAAAATTTACATGCTTGGTATGATTTGGTGAATAAACTAGTACATGTCAATCTCACAAATGAAAGGGATGTTTTTGTTTGGAGGTTAAATAAAGGTGGTGCTTTTACTGTTAACTCAATGTATATGAATATGATACATGCGGGAGTAGTTTCGGATAAGAGCTCACTGTGGAAGATAAGAGTGCCTTTGAAAATTAAGATTTTCCTTTGGTATTTCTAAAAAGGAGTCATTCTCACTAAAGATAACTTAGCGAAAAGAAATTGGTAAGATAATGTTAAATGTTGTTTTTGTAGCTCTAGGAGACTCTACAACATCTATTTTTCGATTGCCACTTTGCTAAGTTTGTTTGGAATGCTGTTTTTATCACATTTAGAATTCAACCCCCTACCAGCATATCAAATCTGTTTGGCTCTTGGCTTCATGGTGCTCAACCGAAGCTTAGGAAACAAATATTAGTAGGTGCAACAGCTCTTTATTGGGCTATATGGTTGAATAGAAATGACGTGGTTTTTAACCAAGCTAAAACTAATACCTTTTTATAGGTGATTTTCAGGGTGACATACTGGATTCGGTAATGGTCCATGTTGCATAAGGTAGAAGACAGACCGAGTTCAAGAATGGTTGTCGACTTTTGGAATCTATTACTATGGAGGTTTTCTCAAAGTTTGGGTGGAGCTTTCGGAATAGAATTAAAGCCTAGTGTTCGTTCTTTCCGTAGAGTGATCTGTTTATTTTGGATATGACTTTGGGTCTTCTTTTTTATGTTGGGTTGATTATATGTTTGTTATCCTCTCTAGTGAGAGATTGTGGAGCTTCATGGCTCGTTGGTTGTATGGACGCTGTGTATTGTTTTTAAAATAATAGAGGCGGGAACATGGTTCCATTATAAAAAAAAAACTGAAGAAGGAATATAATGGCACACTGACTTATATCGAAGAAGGATCGATTAATGGAATTGCCTTTTTCTTTTGTGCAAATATATCGGAGAATAATTAGGATCTCGTGTAGTTTAGTCTTGTAGCGTCTAAAAAGCATTCACACACCCTGATGTTACATGTGTATCACACTGACAGTCGCTGCAAGAACAGGTGTAGCTACGTACGACTTATTGGAGGGTGCGTAATTGGCTTGTGTTCATCGCTCGATTTGATTTCGGAAACGATATAACTTAAGAGGAACCAATAAAAATTAGATTGTGTTGTGCTAAGCTATACTCGATCGAGTACTGTATTATATCATGAATGTTCTTGCATGTGTTGGCATAGCTTGCTGGAAGAATATCCTCCAACGACCAATCCAATCCAATCCAAAACAAACCGGCCATTGGGAAAAGCATAAGAGTACAAGAGATGCAGTGTCATGACAATACATGGGGTGGTGGGGTACGGCTTGCTGAGGGAGCGGTGGCGCCTGGAAGCTGCATGGAGGATGAAGCCCTATGACCGGGAAGGAGAGCGACATTAGAGATTTTTTTATGTAATTATATATATACTTCTTCATCGATAGAATTTTCTTTATTTTGCATGTGCACTCCAGCTAGGCTGCAACTAAACTCTAGTTAGTTTGCTGATGTAATTACACCTATCATGACGCCAAAGCAAACTATTTGTCATTTTGTGTAGATCAACGAGATGAATTGGACAATTAGAAATAACACACTGCAAAATATAATACATTTGTGTTGTTACGAAATTCTTACGGTGAAATTGATTAGCACTGCTCATTGGTTGCAGCTGCTAGTGCGTTTGTTCACTATAAATGCTACTAGATGGCTCAAGATCATAGAGGAAATTATGGCTGTTATCATCAGGATACGCAATGGTGGCCCTCCAATCTTCAAGCAAGCAACACAATGAAACTATCTACTAGTATAACTGGGCTTAACCATGGTCATAATCCAGTGGACGGGATTGAGAGTTAACGCCCATCCGTTAGCGACTATCTCCTCGTTTCGCACGCCGTTCCGGCCCATAACTCCTTGAAAGTGGCCCATAACTCGGCGCGGGCGCGGCGCACCCATCATCGTCCCCGTCCGGGAGAACCAACCAAGCGTGCACGCTTCCTCCCGCAACCCAACGAACAACCAACTCCTCCTTCCCTTGTCCGATCTCCGATTCCCCGTTGCCGTCTCGCTCAGTCACCTCACCTCCTCCCTCCATCGATCGGTCCCCTTCTCACAGGCTCCAACAACTCTGCGGCAGCTTCTTCTTTCAGCCATGGAGCAGCACCACGCGGCGGCGACAGCGGCTGCAAGGCGGATGGCCACGCTTGCCTCCCACCTCAGCCCGCACTCCACATCTCAGGTCACAAGATTCCATCTTCTGTTTACTCGGTCTAGTTAGGACCAGCCTAGGGCTGTTTAGTATCCTTGGACCTGCCGCTTCCCCCTAGTGTTTGCCAAGCTCATCGATTCGAGCCGCTGTTGGGGTGACAGGGATCACCAAACTCCCACCTCCGTTCAAGGGTACTCTGCCGTAGAGACGGCGGGCGAAAGCTGACACCTTGGCGACAAAGGAGGCTCCTTCTGTTCTTCTAGTACTACCGGTTTCTAGGATCGAGGTCACCCGGCTGCATACCGACTGCTCCTATGCTAATTTCTGAAGAAATTGGGACATATAGCCTGTTCTCCAGTAGTAGAATTCATCGCTCGGGTAACTGATTGAATTGATGTCCCCAATATAGATGCACACCGCCAATCTTACAGCCTGCAAAATGGAGCATTGCTCTCACACGCCTACTGATTCTGCAGATTAATGTTTTCTATGTGCCAAAAAGATGCCATAATGCTCACAAGTAGTATCGTGCCTTAATTTGGGTCTTGTAGCGAATGCCATCAGGAATCGTGCCAAATTTTCATGTCCTTTTTTTTTTCCGAAAAATGTGCCGGAGCACGCGTTTCATTAAGAGGATGCAGCAAAGTACATAGGACAATCACTACGCTAGCATACAGCTTAGTCAGATTGGGGCATTACAGAAGCAACACCAGCACAACCTAAACAGGAAAAAGTTCCTGTCCCTTTTCTCACCTTTTTCAGCCATTACTGACGAACGGCTCAAGGAGATTGAGAATTGCACTAAAATCTTTTCTAGTGATAAATCTACCCAATGCTTTCACATTCTGCTAAATCTCCATCTTTTGATTTTATTTTTTGAAGGTGGAGGAGGTATCCGTCCTGAGGGGATCTAATTGTCGTGCGAAAGGTGCAGCGCCAGGATTCAAGGTTGCAATCCTCGGTGCATCCGGTGGATCGGGCAGCCACTCGCGCTGCTAATGAAGATGAACCCCCTGGTTTCGGTGCTCCATCTCTATGATGTTGTCAACACACCTGGTGTCACAGCTGACATTAGCCACATGAACACTGGTGCTGTGGTATGTTGCTCCTGCACGTGCGTTTTTTGTTACTCATCTTTATCTGAGATAACCTTTTTTAGTATTTGATTTTAATAAGTAGGTTGCCGTTATTAATCACTTGATAACTGAACCATAAATTGTTTTGACTACTGGATGTAATTATTCTGAATCGGAAAATCCTGTAGGTCCGTGGCTTTGTGGGCCAACCACAGCTGGAAGATGCTCTTACTGGAATGGATCTTGTGATAATTCCTGCTGGGTCCCTAGGAAACCTGGCATGACAAGAGATGACCTTTTCAATATCAATGCTGGAATTGTGCGAACTCTCTGCCAGGGTATTGCAAAATGCTGCCCCAAGGCAATTGTAAATATAATCAGTAATCCTGTCAATTCTACTGTTCCCATTGCTGCCGAAGTTTTCAAGAAATCTGGGACATATGACCCCAAACGTCTTCTGGGTGTGACGACACTTGATGTAGTGAGAGCAAATACTTTCGTGGTATGTAATTCAACAGATTTTGCCACGCTAAAATATCTACATAAAGTTTTTAAATGTTCCTCTTCACTTCTCTGTTTACAGGGAGAGGTTCTTGGACTTGACCCAAGAGATATCAATGTTCCTGTCATTGGGGGGCATGCAGGAGTGACGATATTACCACTGCTTTCTCAAGTTAGGATTATTTTCAACTACTATGGAACTCTAGCCCATATACTATTGCTGATATAAAACAAAGATTCAGTTTAATCTATTTCATTTTATTCTTTGCTATTTACATAGGTGACTCCTCCTTGCTCGTTCACTTCGGAAGAAGTTAGCTACCTCACTTCTCGCATACAGAACGGTGGTACAGAAGTAGTTGAGGTATCCTTCAGTTATTTAGCTCCTTGATTAACAAAACTGAAAAAGAAGATGTGCTTAACTTGTGAAACAATGAGTAGTACACTGGATTTATGAATTTATGGATAAATACATATGTTTTGTAAAATACAAATTGGATTCATGCATGCATATCGATACTATATCTTCATATTAGCAAAATAGGTTTATCAAGTGCAAGCCAAGTCTAATCAAACATCCTTGCATATGATTTAACCATTCCGTTTATTTTTGTTTCAGTTAGATGAAGATCTTGCAGTTGTTCCCTCTCTGAAAAAATAAAATTGAAACCTAAAACTGGTCTTGACTGATTTGCTACTACTATTGTCTTATTTGATTTTTGCTATCTAACGTGTTTCAGGCTAAAGCTGGCGCAGGATCAGCAACTCTGTCAATGGTTGGTCTGCATCACTTTTATGCTCATCAGTGTCCTCGCTTTACAGTTTTCAACGCTGGCTAACACTAAGCATATTCTTTAGGCATATGCAGCTGCTAAATTTGCAGACTCTTGCTTGAGAGGACTGGCGTGGTGATGCTGGCATAGTGGAGTGCTCTTATGTAGCTTCTGAGGTTTCTTTTTTCTTCCTGCATACTGATTTCAATCATCATTTATTCTTTCTTACAATATTTCTTATTTATGTATTCATGCTTTTTTTTGTGTTGTGGTTAAAGGTGACCGAGCTTCCTTTCTTTGCATCCAAAGTGCGATTAGGGCGTTTTGGAATTCAGGAGATCTTACCACTTGGGCCCTTGAATGAGTTTGAAAGGTTTGAAGCTCATCATATCCTATTATGTTCTTGGCATGCATTCAAGTTAGATGCTCTCTATAAGCAGCTGCACTGTTGCTTTCCACTTAAATTTACAACATAATATTTTACTTTGCTTAGTTTTGTTTTTGCGTGAATCTCCTGTGGGTTTTGTCCACCTGAATTTTTCATTGCAAGTAAACAAAAGTTGAACAAGCACATACACCCATGAATGGGAGGCTGCGATAATAAACAAGGGAGATGACAGAAAACTAGCTAAGTACATCAACAATGAATACAACAGTTAGTGGTGTTCATTTACACCTAATGCGAGGTACATTCCAACCACAGATGAAGGTATTCACACTTCACAGATTGATCTAGGTGTAGATGGCACTATGACAGGGATATGTCATTGTGATAGAGAACTTCCCCTGTTCTGTTGTGCTGTTTCTAGATGAACTGCAGTAGAAGATGCAGCGCCTTGCTTTAGAGTACGGGTGCCCAGTTTTAGAACATGTCTATGGCTGCATGGCACAGGTGCTCCAGAGTGTCAAAGAGAGCAATGATGCCAGGGATGAAGCCCTTTGAGATGACCCTGACTGTCAGACAGCACAAATAGATGATCAGTTGTTTCTGCAACTGTTGGGCAGAATGTGCAGTCTGGAGAAAATCAAAGCTTCTAGAACACCACTGAGTAGGCATACATTGTCGTTTATTTTACCAAGCTTCTAGAACACCACTGAGTAGGCATACATTGCTCGTTTATTTTACCCTTCATGATTGGTCTGCCTGATTATAGTGCAACCAAGACATTGACAATAAATCGATCTCAATTCTCTTTGGTTGGCATGGACCTATCACCCACAACAAGTAGTTCATAGCCAAGATATATCCACAGAAGCATCATATGTAGCATGTACTTCGCTATAGAGAGACCCTCCAGGAACAGAGGTGATGCCACTGAAACTGTAGACTTCACAACAGGAAGGAAATTCATGTTCAGAATCAGTCCTCAAAATAGAAGGAAAACATTATCACATTATTATTCAGGTCCTATTTATTAGTGCTCTGTAGGGCATCAGGATGATGCACAGGGTCTTGCAGAGCCGGCCTGGAGAAGGCAACAATTGTTTCATACAATTACCTATGCTATATAATCCTTTATGTGGACCACAACAATTGTGATTGATATCCTCAAGCTCTGCTGACCTGCATTGCTTAATTTTCTTAACACATCACTATCTTGCAGAGCTGGCCTGGAGAAGGCAAAGAAAGAGCTTGCCGAGAGCATCCAGAAGGGCATTTCGTTCGTCAACAAGTGAGGCCATCTTGCAAAGTCGAAGGCTCCAACCCATCGTCATCGAAATGGATGCGCTGTGCTTTGGATTCCTGGACCGCAAACTGAGGTCATCTTGGTAGTCCTGTAAAACTGTGTATATGTTACAGAAAATCCACACACAGGGTACGAAATAAAATGTCTGGTAGTAATAAAGTTTCTTATAAAGAAATGGAGCTCTACACTGTCTGCATGTGGTCTTCAGTATAGTTATCACTTATTGCATAATATGAACGACCTGATAATCTTGTTGAGACTTGTATCAACACAAGACAGATTGAATTTTGCATATCTAGTATGAGAACTAAAAATAGTAATTTGTACTGGATACATGGCAGCATGGCTTGTACATCTGGAATCAGTAGATCATTGATGCGTATCAGATCATGTGACCACTGACGAGAGAGCTTGACATGTTCGACAGTGCTGCTGCTTTCATGACGCAGGAAAGAGAAAACAATGTTATCCTGGGCAAAGATACTACTTTGGGGCTGGAGAACACTGCTTCCAGATCAACATACTAACACATTGAAGGTACCATAACAGTTACAACTAGTACTAACCTTTTTAATGGCCAGAGCAATAAACAAATCCGTGAGAGAGGGATGGCATCAAAATTGGGAACAAATGCAAGTGGATCAGTTCAGTCAATCACCAGACAAAAATAAATTAGGCACATCAAATCAATCATGTTTTTTTGTGCTTGATGGACCCACTTGTGCTGTTGCAAATATTTCTTATCCAGGAGACTATAGAATTTGGCTCGCTCGGTTGCTGGTGGGGTTCAAGATGAGGCGAACTGCCGGGTAGTTCATGTGTTGACCAGTCAACGAACCGAGTACGCTTCACAGCTATATGCACCCTTTCAAATTGAAAATCATGCAAACTTTAGGAGATTTTCAAGCATCTATACTACTATTTTCCGAGATTTTTGCTCTGGAGAAGGGAGGATATGTTCTCAACTTGCATCCATCAGTAGTTGAAATTCAATCATCCGTGGATGAAAGCTCGAGACTAAATCCATGCTCCAGGAATGAAATAACGTGCCATTAAACCTGGCACTACTAAATTTAATCTTATAGGAATGCTCGATCCATATATATGTTCTAATTTGAGAGGAGAGAAATTAAACGCCCTCGTGTTCACGTGATCTCTATGCGGTGCAATTATGTGCATCCACCTCTCTCTCTCTCTCTCTCTCAACAACACACGCGTACTGTACTAACTAAATTAAGGGCGTGTTGGTTGGTTCCGACAGATTCGGTCGATGATCGAGGAGGAAGCAACAGATTAAACTAGGTAGGAGTACTAACGCATCAAACATCCAGGAACGGAGAACTGAAAATTTTAAAATTAAGTTGCTTCTCTGCAGACTGTCCACTCCAAGTCTCAAAAGTAACCTTTGGTTTGGCAATTAAGTACTTATAAATACTCCGAGTTGGGCTAGAACGACTAAATAATCGACCAATTATTGAAACTTTCCAGCCATGCATCTACATGTGTCCAATTGCTTACGGATAAAACCTAATATTTTAACGTGTCTTCAACAAAACTAAAGTTTACCTCATATAAATAATAGTTTCCGAGATATGATGAACTTCTGGCTGATCTCGAATCAAATTCTTTTATAGTTCATGCTCTACTAATTTTTTTTGAAAAGGGGTATAATTATTAAAAATTTATAATAATAATAATAATAAAGAGCTGGCATTAGTATGCAACCGTGCATGCAGACTACAGAGTACAAAATAGTACAGTATATAGTAGTTGGGTAGTACCTGCTGATACTGAGATCTTTGATCATGGCACATGCCATGCCAACAAAAGACATATGCTACATTTTATGCAAACAACAATGTGCCAACTTTGTACTGCATATCTCAACAACTTTCTCTGTATCGATCCCCCGTATAGGAATATAGAACAGCTCGAAATCTTTTTCTTTCAGACAGGAGCTTCGATGATATCTTCTTAGGGATGTGCAGATCATGCGGTATCTCTTAAACAAAGAGGACTATTATTTTAAGATATTCAGAATGTCCAACAGAAACCATACTTTTTTTTACTTGTTTCTTCAAGGATGGACGATAATAACCTTTATTCAATAGAGAACATACATTGTTTGCGCATGCATGACTCACACATGACTCGGTGAAGATATATACCTGTCGGAATACAAGGCAGCTAGCTGTTTATTGCATTCTTTTATTTTTTTAAAAAAAAAAAAGTTTCATGAGTTTTCATAAGCCAGAATGGGCTTCATTATTTTGATGAGATGAATATAAATCAGCGTATCATTTTTTGTTTGGAGTTTAGTCTGATCCGTCATAAATCTTCTAGAAAAAATGTCCTTTGGAGACCAAGCTCTTACAGAAGCATAAAAGGTTTTCTTTGATGCTGACATTATTGCAACTTGCAGAAGCAATAATTATTTCTCCTTTTGAAGAAAATATCAAAGCATATTATTAGGGAAAAATTATATTTGGGTTTTCAAACTCACCAGTGATTTGGATTGAGCAACAAAACTCTCTTAAAAATGTAACTTATTATGCGCTATGGTTGAGAGAAATTCTCGTCGTCAACATAGCCATGAGTTGCCATCACTTCATCAATGTATGTGCACGGGGGGCTTGAAAGTGATGTATTAAGCATACATGAATGCTTGACGAGAATTTTCTCACCTCAACTCTTTGAACGGCAGTCTTTTGAGAGATCCTCTAAATGAAGAGTTTTGCAGATCAGATGCCCTTCACTTGCATATGGAGACATGCAAGAGTTTACTTTCTTCAAGCTAGTTTCTTCTTTTCAGCAAATAAGATATAGCCAAGCTACATCTTCTGTGTTTCCTAATTAAGTGCTGCTGCTGTAGTGTTGGTGCAGCACAGAGTTAATCCTCCTTACGATCTCGTCCACTGTGGTGTTGAATCCCTCCTCCATCTGAAAAATATTGTATCCAAAAGAACATTGATAAAAAAAAATGATGTGCTAATTACATAATGTTGTTATTGAGTCTTCGTACATGCAGATATATTAGATATGCCTTGAGCTGGCTGCCCGGCCAGAACGGCACTTTATTTCAAGTCTTCCAATTTATGACAACCTTTCATACATAATAAACTTTAGGGAATTTTTCTTTGTGAACAAATAAAAGGGATATTAACATTGAGTGAAAAGGATCCCAATTTCTTGGCGACTGAAGAATTAGCATATCCCATAACTTAAAATTGTTCTCTTGCACACCTTTCTTTTGAGAAAATTTCTTATATTTTACCAAAGCCTTTATTAATTAAATATTACTAAGGAAAAAGTAAAAGAAAGTCATATGAGTAAATCTATGTTGGTTCAACTAAGTCCTCTAGCCATTTGTCTGACTAAAACACCCATGCAAGAGTGCTTGGTTTTGTAGACGGGATCCTTCTGCAATGCGTCGCTAAAATTGTCCTCAAAATTCTGCAGATTATCGATTAGTTCTTCTAGGCATAAGCCATGAAAAAGTCTGACTTTCCTCGAAAAAAAAAAGTCAGACTTTGGATCCTGGTGATCTCACCTGTTGCACACCCCAAGCTTTAAGCTGATGGGAAAAAAAGTGGGCTGCAACTAATTAACCCCATATGTATGGATAAACGTAGTGGTTATTTTTTGAATGGAAACGTAGTGGTTATCAGTTGCACACCCCAAGTTTTGCCAATATATATATATATATATATATATATATATATATATATATATATAGCACAATACAATGTTAAGCAGCTAGAGTAGATGGCTCGCCTTTGCTGTGATGGTGATGATGGCGGTGGGGGCGGGGAAGGGCATGACGTTAGTATGGGTGATGGCAAGGCTCATCTTCTCCACCTCCGTCAGCACATTGACAAGCAGCCCCCTCGCGTTGTCGCAGTGGATCCGCAACAGGACGCTGCTATCTGACAGCCGGGCCTCGATCTCCGGCAGCTGCTGTAGGCCACCACTGGTCGCCGCCCCTCATCGTCAGGCATGGGACATGGCTTCTTGACGAGCACCGTAGACTGGATGGTGGTGCCGCCGGCGGCGTGATGGACGCCGTCCTTCTCGAGGGTCTTCACCTTATCTTGCAGCTCCCTCACGTAGTTAACCGCGTCCCCAAGGATGGTGGCCTTGTCCATCTGCAGGCAAAAGTAACAAACTCACCGTCAGTGTATGTAACTCATCGATCATCTCATCTCAGTATGAAATTTTTCGTTATATATCTACATTTTGGTACCGCCGCAAGAACCTCATCACAATTCACAAAATGATAGTAATTTTAGTGTCGACGATATGTACGCTTCATCCTAGTTACATTTCGTGAGGTATTTGGTATGATCTCTAATTATATCCAATTTAAGTTTGTGGAAGACACAACTTATTAATAATTTCTTATCAGAATCCTCAACCCAACATAGGGACTGCAAAAGTTGCACCATTTATGGGGTACTGTAACCTGTTTCTGTAGCTCCATTTTTGCCTGCCGTAAATGATAGGTGAAGAACCAAAGAATATATGCTGCAAGAGCTTTGCACTTTCCCTAAGTTGCTACTAATAGCTACTATCTACGTGCTAGCATAATTGCTCAACAGTGAAAAATTGTTGAGGTGATATAGCACATATACAATCTTGGTAAATCATCTTTCCTGCAATTATCATACACCGTTAGTCAACACATGATTTGCAGAGAGATCGAGCTTTCGTTCGTTGATGAGCAGGTTAAAAAAATAAAACCAAACATGAAATTTAAGTGAATAAAGCGAAGGATTTGAAGAGTGTAGGGAAAAAGAGAGAAGACTTTCTCACAATTATGGTCATGGAAGATCCCTACTAATACCTTCTTGAGTCCGGGGATGACGGCGGAGAGCTCGATGAACCTCTGATTGATCTTCTCCCCCTCCGCCGCGCTCCGCGATGATGTGGTCCTGAACAGGCCCCGGTGACGACGACGCTGCAGCGGTGGGGCCCGACGAGCTTCCACCTCTCCTCCCCGTCGACCCATGAGGCGCCTCGCCACAGTCGCGCCAGCGTCCGGCAGCGCGACGACATCGCAACCGCGGCCGGTCTCGTCTGTTGGCCGCGCCGCCGCGGCGCTGAAGTTCCAGCTCACTGGCCTGCTGCTGCTGCCGCCGCCTAGAAGACCGGTAGTCCTGCTGCCGCGAGCAGTCTGGGGAGAGTGCGACCAACCGGCGGCCGCGTCGTAGTCCATAGCAGCGCCGCCGGGGCTGTCGCCGGAGCTCCAGCTGTTGCTGTTGGTTAGATGGTCCACCTGCACCTTCAGGTCTCGGGCTCGCACCGCCGCTGCGGCCCCGGCGGTCTGCGTCTGCTGGGACTGGCCGGAGGCGTAGCGCAGCGCTTGGAGCGACGGGAAGGCGGTAGCTTCCCGATCTCCGGCGCCACCGCTGCCGCCACCACCGTCCGGATACGCAGGAACTCCGCCAGCTGCGTCGGCGGCAGCGGCGGGGTTCTGCTGGTGCAACTGGTTCATTGCCCATTGAAGGAACATGCTTGAGTCATCCATGTCGTCGAAATTGATTGATTCGGATAACTGGCTGCCTGCTGCGTGGAAAATCCAAGAAATGAAATGCTGTGATATGAAGAGTGTGAATTAATAAAAGGATTATTGGATCTATGTACTGTCTTTTCCTCCGCTTTCTTTTCCAGACTGTGTCTAGCTAGTGGTTGGGCACAATATATAGGGTGAAGAACGAAGAGCATAGAGCTAGCAAGACAAGTGAAGCTGAAGTTGCAACTCCAACAAGCTGGGAACTATGGAAAGAAAGAGGAGGAAGACGAACAAAGCCCTCGTAGAAGTGCGCGGTGTGGCACTGACCAACAAGCAAAGGAATACCTGCAGCTGCAGTGAAGAAAAGCTTCCTTTTGCTCAAATACGATGGCAACTCCCTGCAGCTTGCTTGGAAGCTGGAGCATCCAGAGAA